>KK121347.1:0-27304 GCA_000611955.2 Stegodyphus mimosarum | reverse complement strand
TGGAGATAAAAATATTTTTTTTTTTTTTTCTGTACAATGTTGCCATTGCCCGCTTTGAAATCCTTGAGTTTGTTAATCAAAAGTTCGTTAAAGTTTTGCAAAATATGAAATCGTTAATAAAACAAATTCCAAATTTCAAATTTGGGCTTCCAGATGCCTATATTCGCAGCAGGATTACGGCATTCAAAATTCGATGGCTCTAGGTACCGTTGTTTTATCCCAATGCGAGAAACATACATACATTTATGCACATTCTTCATTATTTAATTTCTTTAAATATAATACAGGGCTGCAATATTTTGTGACAACAGTTTGAAAAGTGATATAGACTTTTAATGTTTCCGACGCAAAATCGCAAAACGAAAACAATAGTCCTTCAGGGACAAAGCCCCTTTGGACTAAAAAAAAAAAGAAAGAAAGAAAGGAAAAGAAAAGCAAACCTTTTTTGAGTTGTATTTATTGAAATTTCGTTGCATGTATTTATTGACTTTGAAACACGCATAATACGTACTTTCTAGGAAACAGCCATTCTTAGGACAATTATGTATTCGTAACAGTTCATCCACTAAATGTACCCATATCGGCTTACATACATGACGGATGTTCCTAATCATGCATATCACTTGTATTACACCAAAATAAAAACTGTGCTAAACTGGTTCGAAAAGAAAAGGAATTTTAATCGTAGCCAAAAAAAAAAAAAAAATCTAGTAATCTATTTTAAATAGTAAAATTTAGATGCCTCTCAGAGAATATACATCTTCCTAATTTGGCATGCCATTACTATAGAAAAATAATTTATAACAGGCATATAATGCAAGGAAATAACATAATTTTTACATACTTTTCAAATAAAAACTAAGAAACCCACTAGTCATAAAAGTTGCTGTATTTCAATTATTTACACCTATATTCCACTGATTCGTACTCTAAAAACAGCCGAATAAAGTTCTGTTCAGTTCAGCACTATCGCCAATAGGAAGCGATAAAAGTCTTTTCCTAGTTCCACTGATTTGTATTTGCATGGGATGCTCCACCCATTAAAACGTCCGTCAGAAGATAGATGAGATAGTAGAAACTCTTCTGATTGGTCAAAGGGTGCACGTCCCCCAACTAGGGGGATACTTTCGCATTAGCATCCAGGCAACGAGTCACCAACGTCGTAAGACCACACACGAAGCATAGAAAACTTTTTTTGAAAAATACTTATTCTGTCCGAAATATGCATCCATCGAGAGAAAAAGGTGATAAGAAAAATATCATACACTATCTTATATCTCAGTTACATTTCTCAGATCATAAAAAATTATTAAAGGAAATCCTGAAGTGTACGTTTTCGAGGCATTTCCGAACGCTAACACCTGTACATAAAAAATGCATAACTGATTGAAAAAATAGCAAATATTTTAATATTTTCAGTAGTTTATTTCTATATGATTCTGCTACATAAAACCATAAAAAATTTCAAAACATGCAGTTTCTTTTCTTATTGTTTTGTTTGTATATATATATACATATATTAAGATTTTTTTGTGAAATTCCTAAAATAAATAATAATGCATAAGTTAATTTGCGCAGATGCAACAATGATTAATTTCAATATAAAATATTGCAAAATTAATCTTATATTATTCCTTTATTATTAGATTTATTTGTGTACTTATTTTAAAATTTATGCTTAAATAGTGACCACTACTGATTTTATTGATCGATATAAAACAATTTTTTCAGGTTATTTTACTTTATTTCATTAAATATCTAAATAATGTTTCAAGGTCTGTAGATTAATGAGGTGTATAAAAAAATTAAAATATTCGGAATACATCAAAGTATAAATAAATGAAAAGGACCAGATTTTTCGCTTTAAGATCTTTCATTTATCTTAGATATTTTAATAATATATTGCTTATCAGAGTAATTAAAAATTTTATTTTGCGTGTACTATTGTTTGGAATATAATAATAATGCTTCTTTCATTAAAATGAAATTTTGTAAACCGTATCCCTCTAATATGCGCAGGCTAACATCTAAAATTATGAAGATTTTCACTTATTCCTTAAAAGTTATCCATTTATCCCTTAAAAGTTATTTACTTATACCTTACGTTACAGGTAAATATGTTCATTTAATTTTGCTTCAAAATATAGTATTTAAATTATTGACTTATCTTTCTTGAACGTTTCTTGGGTATATATTTCTTGAAAAATGATGGAAATATCTCTCCAGTTCAATACATTCAATTTTTGTTACTCAGAATGTCTTTCCCAGATTTCCTGCAAAATTGTTTACAACACTAAATATATTACTTTATTCTGAAATAATGCTCCGCTAGGAAAATGAGTTCTTTACTATTATTCGCACCCTTTATCTACAATACTCAAATAACCGTCAAAAACGCGACGGGATAATGACCATTTTCAATATTTGCTACTCTCAAATAAACTAATTTTTGTGTCCACAGAATTTCTTCCTTACCGTAACAAAACAATTTATTCACCTCGTACATATAATAGTACAGTAAGAGCTGGAGAACAGCTGCAAGCAAAAATGCTGAATGTGCAAACTACTTGTACATTGGTACTCTGAATGTGAATGAAAGGCTTTTAATTATCCTTGTGAAACAAGTACAGAGTCGTCTCTCATATAAAGCCCTCTTAGCTTCGAGTCACAGAAGAGCTTCCGTAAAGTGCACTTTTCAATGGCTTCCTAATTATATACAAAATATTTGTCATCTAAACTGCAGTTTCCGCGCAATAACTTCCCTGTTACTCGAAAATAAAATACTGACACTTAAAATGTTAGTACATTAAGCTTCAAAAATTATTTGTTATGTAGCATTCTAACTATAGAACTTCTCACTTTTTCTTCTGAATGACCCTATCCCTTTGGCATTAAAAATAAAACTTAATAATGATAGGAAAATCCACTGCACTTAGTTTCGTTTTCTCTTTATTAACTTTAGTTGGAATCTGAATTACCAGTGTACAAATTTCTTTTTTCTTCTCCTTTTTGTGGCTTGAACTTATACAGAAACTTTAAATACTGATTAATATTGTTTTATTTATTTTTTGTTGTTTTGAGAAGGGCAACAAAAAGATTATTCAATTTTTGATCTTCTTGGAATGGTAGCAGTAGATTATTGTTGTTATCGTTCTAAAGAGTTGTTCTGCATTTTCTAAAAACGAAATAAAGATTATTTTCGATTTAAAAAGTGGATTAACGTTTTTTGATGAAACGGAATTATAATTATAAGGATTGTTATATTATAATTTGGAGTCAGACCCAATAACTGGTGGCTTGGAATTTTGATTTTTAAGTGAATATGTCTGAAAACGATAAAACTGTGGAAGATCCTGCACACGAACTGTGTAAGGTAAGTGTCAAAATTCTTCCATTTTGGTTGGATCACCCAGAAATATGGTTTTTTTCAAGTTGAGGCTCAGTTTAAGATAAATGGAATTGTTTCTGAAGAAACGAAATTTAACTATATAGTATCACAGTTAGAACCGAATTATGTTGAGAACATCTGGGATATCGTAACAAGTAATTCCGCTACTAAATATACAGAATCCAAAACAAGGCTTCTGGATTTATTTAAAGAAAGCGAAAGTATTAGAATTAAAAAACTTCTTAAAGGAATCGATTTAGGTAACTTCACCCAATCACGACCTTCACCTGAAAAAGTCCAAACTGTTGTTAATTACAAACTTCCAACAACCATTCATGAACTCAGAACATTCTTAGACCTTATTAATTTTTATCGGCGATATTTAAAAAATGCATCAAAAAACAAAATCTCTCCTACATGACTACCTTAAGGAAGCCCGGAAGAAAGATAGACGGAAAATCCAGTGGACAGATGAAGTTAAGAAACAATTTCAGCAATGCAAAGATGATTTAGTCAATACAACATTCTTATCATTCCTGAATCATGAACTACCTCTGTCATTATATACAGACGCTTCAGACTCGGCGATTGGAGCTTCAACAATTTGAAGATAACGGATGGAAACCTATCGCATTTTATTCCAAGAAACTAAATGAAGCACAAAAGCATTACAGTACTTACGATAGAGAGTTACTAGGAATTTACCTCTCCATCAAACACTTCAGATTTTTGCTGGAAGGAAGAACATTTAAAATATTCACAAACCATAAACCCATAATTTTTGCATTCAAATAAAAGCCAGAAAAAGCATCACCTCGTCAACTTAGACATTTGCAATACATCTCTCAATTTTCAACTGATATACAGCACATAGAAGGTCGAGACAACATCGTCGCAGATACTTTATCGAGAAATGAAGAAATTTCTTTGATCGACTATGACAAAATTGCAGATGAACAAATTATGGATAAAGAATTGCAAAATTTGAAGACATCAGCAATTTCCCTGAAGTTCAAGCAGTATCCGCTACCTTCTGGGAAGTCTTTGTGGTATGAAACTTCAACGAATAATATTAGACCATATATCCCTGACAGTTATCGCAAAATATTTCATCAAATGCATAACGTAGCTCATCCTGGTATTAAGTCATCTGTAAAGCTCTTAACATCTAAATTTATTTGGCCAAGTATCCGTAAAGATGTACAACTTTGGACTCGATCTTGCATGGCTTGCCAAAAAAGTAAAATTAACCGACACACAAAATCAAGTTTCGGTGATTTTCAACTGCCTTCAGAAAGATTTTGTGACGTGCATATTGATCTCATTGGACCCTGCCACACATCAAATGGGAATATTTACTGTCTCATTTGCATTGACCGGTACTCTAACTGGATGGAAATGATTCCACTTAACAACATTTCAGCAGACACAGTTGCTAAAGCATTTTATTCTAATTGGATTTCAAGATTTGGGACGCCATGTCGCCTAGTTACAGATCGTGGAACGCAGTTTAGTTCAGGGTTGTTCAACAACCTATCAGAAATGTGTGGAATAAAATTGCAGCATACAACGGCTTACCACCCCCACGCAAATGGGAAGGTAGAGCGCCTCCATAGATCTCTCAAGACCGCACTTGTGGCACACGATAGCCTGGCCTGGAGTGAAACACTTCCAACTGTTCTTCTTGGCTTACGCACAGCTATGCAGGAAGACTCTGCATACAGCATTGCTCAAATGGTGTATGGACAAAATATACGATTACCTGGAGAATTTTTCCACGATAGCACAACTCCTACACCACCTGATATTTTTGTCAAGCAGCTAAAAGAAATTATGGAAAAAATTGGACCAAGAACAGTATCCGATAAATATGTCCAAAAAATATTCGTCATCAAGACTTGAAAACAACATCACATGTGTTTATTTGCAAAGGTAGAGTTAAAAAGCAATTAAAGCCTGCGTATTTCTTGCAAACACCAGACATTACCACGAAGCAAACAACAACGTCAATAAGACAACCTGTCAAACCTCCAACAGACTTACCCTCCTAAAATTAACAAGTGTCTTGCAAAACAGTCGTGTACAGGACGGACAATAAAACCCCCTGTGCGATTTCGGGATTAGCATTGACATGCGTCAATAATACTTTTTTTTGTAAAAAGTGTGTTTTAAAGGTAATAATATGCTGTACCGTAACTTAGTTACTGGGAAGGGAGTACTGTTGTGGCTTGAACTTATACAAAAACTTTAAATACTGATTAATATTGTTTTATTTATTTTTTGTTGTTTTGAGAATGGCAACAAAACGATTATTCAATTTTTGTTGTTCTTGGAATGGTAACAGTAGATTATTGTTGTTATCGTTCTAAAGAGTTGTTCTGCATTTTCTAAAAACGAAATAAAGATAATTTTCGATTTAAAAAGTGGATTAACTTTTTGGATGAAACGAAATTATAATTATAAGGATTTTTATATTATAATTTGGAGTCAGACCCAATATCCTCTTTAATGTAATTCGGGAATTTCAATAGAATTTTAGGTGTAAGAACAAAGAATTCTAACTTCATAACACTTCAGCTCTGGAACATGGTTAAAAAATAAATACATAATTCTAAATTTATCTCTTTAAATGCATTTATAGCTAGCCTATAGTAACTAAAATAAACTATAAAATGTTTCAAAAGAAGAAAGAATAAATCTCTCGTAGACCCTAGCAGTGACTAATATACTAGAATAGTGAGCCTCAACTTTTTGTGTTTCACGTACCACTCAATGAGACTTAATTATTTCGCGTACCCGTGAATGAGACAAACTGTAATTATAAAATACCACTAACTTCCTCCTTAAGAACTTATAACTCACTCTTTAATTATTCTCGCATATTCTCGCAATATGTCTTGCAATGCTTTTCTTTTAACACCATAAAATTAATCAATTGCAATGAATAAAGTGAGAAAAGTATTGGTTTCCTTTTTCTTTTTTTAGAGAATGATAATTTTGAGGCTGTATGGAAGGAGTTATCATCCCTAGCATCTGAAATCTAACTGTCCTTCTCACTTCATTTGGCCAGGTAATGACTGAACGACTATTGGAGACTTTTGAAGTGGGCTTTTATGCTCTCTTTGGCTTTGTTTGTAAACTGAAGCTATTTTTTCTAACAATTTTTGTAAAGTGGTTCGAATATTTCACTCTTAATATTTTTTTCAATGAATGATGGTTCCCAGAAACCCAACGTTTTAGCATACTGAGCTTTTTTCAGATGCTTTGAAAGCAGTTAGGGACCTGTTCGGTAATCCTAAGCCCTGTTTGTACAATTTAAAAAAAAAAGTATCAAATAGCCATTCAAATACTTGAAGCTATTTATCATTAGGAATTTTCAATCTCGTTTGAAACGGGTGGCTTCCTAAAACTTACTTGGGGCAGACGCAAATCGAAACTATTTGCGACGAGTGGTTTCTCTCAAGTGCAAAGATCTACTTCTTAATTAATAGCACTCTACAATTGGCAACTTAAAGGAACGTGAATTTAAAACATAGCTTCACATTTAAATTGCTTTGCATATCACAATTAAAAAAAAAAAAAAAAGATAGGTTTATAACTGACCTTATTATTCGGTCACCATGTACGATACGGTGTGATATTACAAGGAATAAAATGGCTCGGTATGATGCGTACGGAATCAAGTAATATGACAAGTGTAGACGGGACTACCTACAACTCACTATATTGCTTTTAAATACATTTCAGGTAGCAACACTACCATAATTAAACAAATTGATTTTTTTTCTAATCAATGCCAAATTTAAATTTGTGGAGTATTTTGATTTTTATACACTTTGTTATTTTTTAGCATTGTTGACAATTTTTAATACACTCCTGACTATGCCATCACGTACCTACAAAGGTACACGTAAACCACAGAATGAGAACATTTCCATATGACCAATGATAGCGAATAGTCTCCGTTTTTATTGTACAGTCGCAAATGCGTAATTTTTCGACCCAGTTTTGTTCCACAGCTACTATCTTTGTCAAACAAAATGGTTACATTACTATACATTTACTATCAGGACTGTATTTCAAAACTTCTTTTATACCCCTACGCAGTAATAGTTTCAGAATAGCTTTATTCGTTTCATGTAGTTCGACGTTGCTTTTTTATAAACACATTCCAAGGTGAAAAAACAAAATAATCAAGATAATATTCGTATTAGTATGAGATATCTTATATATATTGTGGTCACACTACAACATTGTGGACTATTCAAAACGAATTTTGAATCTTCAAAGCTCGGAAGCAATACATTTTTAACTGTTTCTTAAGCTGGTTAAAAAAGTTTAATAAATTTATGAAAAGCTATAGTGTATTATTTTATGAATAATAGGCCTGTCTACTTTGACGTAGTAATAAATACGTTTGAGGAAGCAATCTTTTAAAAATTGCTGATGCTGTCTCGGCGAAAATATTGTTACGGAATAACTAAGACAGCACAAATTACGATTTGCATTTATATTTGCTCATATAAAAATTTCAACATCTTGTTCGGACTTAAGTCTCCACGGAAGACTTCATCATCATCTTAGGTTTTCCTTCATTTTAGGCAAACACGTACGGACATTAAAGTTGGAAACTCACGGTTTTTCGCTCACAGTTTCTTCTCCCAGTAATAAGCTGAGAATACTGACAATGAACCACCCACGTTAGTGGTTAAGTTAAAACAGTTAAAGTTTGCAGAACTGATGTTAAGCGCTAAGCAAAATAAATACGCTTTGATATGAAGAAAGTTGGCAAAGAAACCACGGAAAGGTGATTAGGAACTCAAGGAAAATAACTATCACCAAATTTCCCGTTGCCGTTTTTATCATGGAACATATGGTACAGCTAAACCGAAAAAAGAGGAATGGAGGAAAAAGTGGCTTAAATGTATTTAAGAGCGTTAAAACTTTTTAAGTGCTTAAGACCTGTGCAATTCTTGATCCGACCATACTGTTTTGAAACGAATTTTAAACTCCTTGATTTTTTTAAATATCCCTGGCATAAAATCTACCATTCTCGTTATT
Organism: Stegodyphus mimosarum; assembly: GCA_000611955.2. Taxonomy (NCBI): domain Eukaryota; kingdom Metazoa; phylum Arthropoda; class Arachnida; order Araneae; family Eresidae; genus Stegodyphus; species Stegodyphus mimosarum. The sequence goes on along the minus strand of KK121347.1, from coordinate 18,855 downwards.
GGTAAAACTTGAAATCGTAATGTAAATTTCATTAAGCAAAATTACGACTTTTACTTCTAATATAATGATATCAAAACTGACAGAGTTCTAATTGTCTGTGAGTTCCTAGGAAATTTCTATCGTTTTTCAGACTACGATAAAATTTCGGAACCCTATGAGCTGATAAATAAGAAAGACCAAATTTGTTTAGTTTCTCTAAACTTTGTTGACTTTTTTAAACAACTCTAGAGTTTAAAATTCCGTATATAAGAAATAGTGAAATTTTAATATTTTCAGGAAATGTTGATTGAAGTAGTTTGCCCAGTTGTTTACTTAAAGTATTGAATACAAAAAAAAAAAAAACAAAAAAAAAATGTATCGTTTTACGAAATTCAAAAAAATGTCACTTCGGTGTTTCGCTGAGAATAATCAAACGCAAAGTAATAACCTTTCAGTGGTCATTATCAGTAAGTTTTTTTTAGACACGTCCTTTCACGAGCCTTATGACTTAAATATGATGGGACACAACAAATTCTCTCCTTTTCTAATGTCACAAGCCTTTCTCTCGCCCTTTATTCTCTTCTGAATAAAAGTGAACTTTCTGTAAAAGATTTCGGAGAATTATTTGCCATATTTTACTGCTTCGATTTTTGGGGGGCTATGTATCCTGGTATATTAAATTATCAGTTCAAACAGGTTAAAAGCTTAGCATTAAATTGTTGTATACCTTTTAGTCGGGTAGAGTGACCAGACGTCCCTGACTGCACAGGAAAATCTAATTTTAATTCAGTTCTCCATCTCCAAGTCCCGATATTCAAAAACAATTTTAGTTATTATTATTATTATTATTATTAATGCCAGGTTTTCTCCTGCTCATCGAAGTAAAGACTGAAGCAATTTTGAGAAAGGAACTAATTTCCGGAATCAAGTTTCCTAGAATTACAGAAATTTCATGGTCGATAACAAAAATTAGTAAATGAATTTTAAAATTTCTATTCCAGCTCTGCGTTGCACTAGAAAAAAATGAAAATGTAATTCAGTTAGCTGCAGGAATTTAACTGAATCATGCTGAAAGTTTCAATGGAAAGTCAGAACGCTGAGGTAAGCTTAACTTTTGAAAAGAAATTGTCTGCTGAAGAAAATCAGAATACTGAAAATGTTAATAAGGTAAGAATATTGATGATTACCAAATTATTCGAAGAACTGTTGCATTTAAAAGGTTCATAGCAGCAGAAATATTTCGACAATATTCGGAGAATAAAACTGAATTTAACATAGATTAATTATTTTTTTTAATTCTGATTTTAAATTTATATCCTGTGTGTTTTATATCTGTGAATTTAATAACATAAAGAAAGTTTCAAAAGTTTGCACTGTAATTGTAATACGCTTATATAACTCGCGATAAAACAAGTACCTTTATTTTAAATGTCGTGGGGTCAGGTGCACGAATATACCATGATCTGCGTGAGCTGCTAGAAATATTTCGATGCATTTATTGTACAAACTTTATTTATTGTACAAGCTCCAAATGTTGCTAGAAACATCCAGAAACTATGCCCAGAATTAATGAACTGATTTGAAAGTTAATTTCGCGAGTTTTTCGAAAATCTGCACATTGATTATTAGAAACTACCGATTTGATGACGTGTTGAGCAGAGTAGTAGTCAAAATTCCAAAAGGTGATACTCGTGACCTATATACCGTTAAAATTGTAACAAGCGCTTTCTTTTTTTTTTTTTTTTTTTTTTAATGAAACTTAAGCAGAATATCTATGAAACTAATCCTTTAAGTACTAAAACATTTACTTAGCTGACTTAAATATTTAACGGATTTTTACATTAGGATTGAGTGATAAAGAAAATTTGAAAGATATGAGTTACAAAAACTCGCGAAAATTCGAGTTTTCAAAGTCGGCTCATTTCTTTTTAAAGATTTATAGGATTTGTGGATCTAAATTTTTGTGTTTTTCATAGTGTGACGCAAAAGCTATGCGTACTAACCTAAGAAATGAAAAAAGTAGGATTTTACTGGAATCATCAGCAGAAGTTTTTTAAAAACAACTAAGGAGAACGATAAAACAAATTAGAACACAGACCAAGCATTTACCATTCTTCTTAATAAACATAAAATTATTAGGTTGCTACAAAAGACTAGCATTTGAATGATGCCAGGGTTCTACTGATTGAGAAAGAAATCAAGTTCTGAGGTTTATACAGTTTTTGTGCTGTCATGACAGCGTCGCACGAGAAGAATATTATTATAGCATTTGTTTCGATCGACAAGCTATAAACATTGAATACTTCAAGTATCAAGTCAATCATGAAGCTTTCTATGGAGAAACAACTAATAAGGGAGTCACTCATTGTTGGTTTTCAAAATTTTGTTCAGGAGATTTCAGACGGCAAAACGAACTCCGTATCCATCGTTCTTCCTCCAATGATTCACTTTAAATAAATGATTTACCTGAATCAGGTCCACATCAAATTGTAAGAGAGATCGCTTAGACCAATGTACACTTATCAAAGGTTTCATGAATGTACACTATTCAACTGTTTCATAACACTTGGAAATAACAGGAAAAGGAAGAAACTTGACAAGTAGTTGCCTCTCGAACTCCTTGATGTAAACAGTTCACGAATTTAAGATGTACGTTTTACTTTTCATGAGCTGTGACTGTAGATGAGATGCTAATTTTCTCCAATAAAACCGTGCACGTTCGTTGCAGAGGAGTGAAAGACGTTCCAGGAAGAATGTCAGAGGCCCCCTTGAATTCAAAGAAAGTGCTATTTATTGTACTGTGGTCTTCTGCTGGTGTTAGGATAAATGCACATTAGTATTGTTCAGATATGCGGCAAACGGCATAAATTCTATAACTCCAGGATAACGCCCGACCTTATATAGCAATATCAACCAATATCTTTAAATAAATTAATCAGGAATTTGAGATATGAAAGCATACGTCATCCTCCATGTGCTCTTCAATTTTTTCCAATAGCCTAGCAATTTTTCCGGCTCTTGAGCCTCATTCTATGCTTTACCAACGATGCTTCAATTTACCAGGCAGTGGAACCTCATTACATCCTATGAGCATTTTTACAAATGACCTTGCCACATAACAATGCAACAATACATTGATGCTGCCGGAGATTGCTTTGATTCAACAAGTATAGTCTTCTTTTTTATCCTCTGCTTTTCATTTATCTTTAAAATCGGCGATTTCAATTGCAACAACCCAACCATAAAAATTTCGCACTTTGGATTTAAAAGTTTCTTCATTGAAGAACAAATTTTAAATGTATTTCAAAATATCTGAAATTTTAAATATTTATTGACTGAGAGGAGATATTATATAGAGAAAAATGTTTATTCAGAATTGCAGAAGAAATTAAATTAATTTTTAACTTATATAAATTTCAAAAGCTTTGTTGTTTGTTTACGAACTTCAAATAAAGTAACTGTACGACTGGCAATGTGTAGTAGACTCATATTTTAACTATATTTCAGTTGCTTTTCATCTTAAAAAGTGAACAATGAAATTAAATCATCAAAGAATTTCAAGCGGATCTCTTTCTGAAAATATTATAAAATGTACACACGTGGAAGAAAGTTCAACTTCCGAAAGAAGATACGCGGTAACATATAATTTGTAAAAATAATGATATAATAACAATGTTTTAATGAAATGTTATATTTAGAAAGATGAGCAATATAGTGGTACCTCGGAATACTTTCGTTCTGAAATACATCCTGTTTGAATGCGAAACTTTTTGTTTCGTGTACGATCTTCGTTTAGAATACGATTTAAGTTTGATGAAACACAAATGTCTGCAGTGCACTTATTTACTTCTCCTTAGCAAGCTCTCGAGTGGTTGCATACTGATCTTTTCTACAATCTCTAGCATGTGGGCCTCATCAGCATCAAGATAGCCGCCCTGAGCACTCTGCTTCTTGAATGTCATAATCCTTGTTCTTGAACTTTCGGTACTGAGACAATCCTACGACTGTACATAAATATCAATATGCCTATTGCTACTGTTCAGTAAACAACTCGCCGTATAATTCAGTTTTTTAAAGCGATTTTGGGTTTTTTCAGGCAAATATTTTGTAAATTCATTAAAAATGAATTATAAAAAAGTTAATAAGAAGAGTCAAAGAAAAATTTGTTGCTATCATCATGGAGTGAAAAAAGAAAATTTCGAAATGTATGAAAGTTGAAAGTATGAAAAGTATGGCATGCGTCCCCAGGAATTGGCTGTTACATATCATATGCCGAGTACAATGGTTTCTACTCCTGTCAAAAACAAAAGCGTAGTAATTCGGCTAACGTTGCGAAGGGGACTGAAAACAATTACCTAACAAAGATCAGAGACGTTACAATATGTTGAAAAATTGTTTTTTATCTGGATAGGAGAAAAACATTTACATACACTACACAGCATTTTATGCAGTACTTTATACAATATACATTTCACGCACTGCAGCTGCATTTTAGTATTAAAAAGTATTAAGATAATAACAATAACATTTTTTGTAAGAACGGATGAATTATTTCTTCTTTATTTTCTACTGAAAAAGTTCGTTTGGTATACTCCCAAGGATATGGAATGGATTACTGACGACGTACCACTGTACTGAAAAATTAAACAATTAGTTAAATATAGTCTGTAATATTTATAACTGAATTCCACTTAATGCAACAGCATATGTTACGGTAAACATCACAACGAAGGCTCTAAGAATGCACAAAACAGTTATAACCAACCGTAAACTGAATAGCACAAAATTCAGCAAGTGGGGTCTGGCCATCTCGATTTTATTTCGAGTGAACACATATGGAACCATTCCAGGTAAAGATAACAACCCTCTCCGTCTTTCCTGAGCTTTGTTTGAATTTCAAAGAAATAAATAAATGATTTAAGGGAAAAAGAGGCTGAAAGGTTTCAGATTTTAAATTACGTCCAAAAGGAGCGTTTTTTAAACATTTTGTGTGTTACCTTTATTTATTAAATATCATGTTCTTCGCACTTAAACCATAAAATTCAGTTAAAGAACAATATCGCAAAATAATTTAAAACTGAATATATCTTTAGAATTTCCTAAACACAGTCTCACGCGCTGGAGATAAAATTTTTTTTTTCTGTACAAGGTTGCCATTGCTCGTTTTGAAATCCTTGAGTTTGTTAATCAAAATTTGTTAAAGTTCTGCAAAATATGAAATCGATAATAAAACAAATTTTAAATTTCAAATTTCGACTTCCAGATGCCCATATTCGCAGCAGAATTACGTCTTTCAAAATTGGATGGCTCTAGGTGTAAGGTTTTAGTTAAACTAACAAAGTTTTATTTTAATTTGCCTTTTTCTATCTGTTCTTATTTCAACTTCCCGTTAGAATAAGCGCGGGTTTCAGCTTTATGCTAATTTGAAGTGGAGCCAAGTTGCTATTTAAACGGTAGGTAGGAACCTCTCAGTGTGAGAGAGCTTTAAGTCTCAGACCACTGCTACTCTATTCGACGTTCGCCTGACCAGCTAGTATTTAAATTCTAAGCCATAGCGCTGTTACGCTATTACTTATTGAAGTAAATCTAAGTGCGTTAGTATTAGTTAAATCTTGCTACGCACCCTTTAGCATAGAGGCCAACCTCGCGTCTATAGCTCTGTGAGCAACGACGATTTAATTTCTATTTAATTTTAGTTTAAATTATCTGATTGTTCAGTTTAGACCCAAGTGCGGACATTATTTTCTGTATCCCTCCCGAGTTGGGAAGTGGCTGTATATAATTATGGTTTAATAAAAGAGGATTTTAAATCCTTCTGAAGTGCAGTTCTTCTATCACTTAACCACAGTTTTCTACCACAGAACGTACTCCCTGTTCAAGATCAGGACTTAAAGCTTTATCGAAGATGTTCACCAAGAATATGCACCGAACACTCCGTCCTGACATAGGTATCGTCGTTTTGTCACAATGCGAGAAACATACATACATTTTTGCACATTCTACATTATTTAATTTCTTTAAATATAATAAAGGGCTGCAATATTCGGTGGCAACAGTTTGAAAAGTGAACCGACAATTAATGTTTCCGACGCAAAATCGCAAAACGAAAACAATAGTCCTTCAGGGACAAAGCCCCTTTGGACTAACGAGGGATGAAGTCAGTGATAATTTGATTGACAACAAAACGAGGAGGTATCAAACTTATATTCATGTCATGAGTGATCAGATACCTTAATTGTCAATTATTTTTAAAAAGGCGTTGCTCGACCTTTTCATCACTTATGTAATTTTGTAAAACAACACTTAATTGCCTTTTTATTAATAAATTTATCTGCTCTATTTGATGTTTATGTCCTATGCGACTTGAGAATTACGGCCTAAAAGCAATGGTGAACTTTAGCAATCTTGAGAGAGCCTTTTGTTAATTCTAAATAGCAAACCTCTTTTTTTATTTGCTTGTTTATTTACTTTCAAGAAAAAAGCATGTGTTGAGTATCATAGTCATATTTTGACATAAGTTACTCTCTTATGTCGTTATTATCAATGTATTATCAATGTATTGTATCATCTTTCTAATCGTTATTATCAATTATTATTATTATCTCGTTATTATCAATGTATTGTATCATCTTTTTAATTTATTTATAACAGAATCAAAAATTAAAAATAAGTAACTAAATTAATTACTTAAATTTTATTTTGGCAGGAAATAAAAACGAGAGATCAGGATACCTGGAATGTTTGGTAAATGAAATCCGAGTAACAGGGAGTCCAAACCAAGAAAGAAAGTCGAATTTATTATTGTATTTACATTAGATTTAATTAGTTACCTGCCTTTATAAAGCTGTAAATTAAACAGCAATTTATTTGTGATGGTGCTATACTTCTCTTTGCCATTCAATCATCGCGATATTCATTTGCCCGTTCTGCTAACTGGAAAAATATTTAATTATTGGCATGACCATAACTGACGCAAAACTATATTATGGCGTTTTAAACATCTACAGTCTAATTCCAGGTCTTTAGATTGTTTTAAGACTGTAGGATAACGTATGTTAAATATTTTTTCCGTTCTTTATCACAGTATCACTAAGCTGGACTAGCTTAGTAATCATAAGAATAATGGCTCTTTGCCACTGAAAATATTAGCAACATAACCTTTTCTACTTCCTACATTTATACTAACAATCCGAGTAGCATTTGAAATTATTAAATTGCATAATGACACTAAACAACTGCAATCAGAGCCAGTAAACGACATGGTTATAAAAATATAAATAACTCATAAGTAACGCCAACTACTTGGGAAAAGTATTACTAGTGTTCTTAGCGGTTAATAGCAGAGAAATAATAACAATAATGAGGCATTCTTCATTAAAATAAAGCAAAATGAAAACATTGTGCGACACAGCTTGATAGAATAAGGGTACTTAGTGTTGAGACGATACGATCATTAACTAATAAAACCTGTTTCATTAGCGCGGAACATATTCCCTTCAAGGAATATATAGGATCAAATTTTCGTTATCACATAAGCAAGTAAACATCACGATAGGGTCTTCAATTTATCAGCCTCTAGCCTGGGGAAAGGAGGTAAATTGCGAAAATTATTCGTAGTTCTAATGAAATCCTCAGCAAACTATGAATGTTTCGTTCTGGCGGTATGTAAAACTTGAGCCACTAGTTTTGTAAATGCAAGATTAAAAAAATATATGTATATCTATATATACATATTAGCTTGGATTTCACAGGTAGAAATGTAGCAGAATAGAGCATAGAAGATGTCAACAGATTAGAAGTAGCTAAGCACGCAATCAGTAGTACGGTTGATTACAGAAAGAAATCTTTAAAGGCGCTCTCCTCCCCTTTTTTTTTCATAACAAGCAATTTTTCTTATCAAATAACCAGAATGCTGATTTTCACTAGAAACAATCGGGAAATTCAGTAACACAGCGGTATCACATTCTTGAATACTAAAGCAAGAAAATTCTTGTGTAATCTTAAATGCATATTCTTCAATCCAACATATTCTCAAAACGCACGCAGAATTACCCTTTAGATAAAGCAAGGGAAAACTAGCAAGCGCTGTCACGAGTTATATATGAAGCATATAAATAAATAAATGGTAATTAGCAAGACGGCTTTGAACACAGCTTAACTCCATACTAGAAATTAAGACTTGCTAGATTGTTTGCAGAATAAGAAATATTTCAAACTCATTCTCACACACTAATCACAGACCAGAACTTTGAATGTTTCGGTGAGATATTAACTGTAAAGAATAGCAAGTAGGGTAATTTTTTTTTTGTTGCTGATCATAAAGATTGCAAGATGAAAAGGGAAAATAAACAGTCAACATATTGTTATAATGAGATTAAAAACGTATCTAAGAAGAAAAAAAAACCTTGTGAAAAAGCGTGCGTACCTAGATGTATTAACGTAACAAAGAAACTCGTATTTCAAGTTCTTCTGCTTTACATATGAAGTGAACGTCCATAAAATAATCTTCATAGTACTGATATTTCAGTCTATTGGAAATGCTACAAAATAATTGAAAATATTCTGCAACAAGTTTTCGAAAACTGTAACTGAATCAATGATAAGGGGATTTACGAAATCCAAATTCATGAAATATAGAGTTCTCTTAAATAGAAAGGACGTTTATTACTTTCTTTCTTTTCAAGAAACATAATTAAAGGACTACATAAATCCCAGCGAACAAAATCCCAGACTGATGTGGATTAGAAAGCACTTATATTAATTATTAGCCAGTTTCTATTTCTACTATTTTAACAAATATAAGAAAATTCTTTCTTTTTCTTTGTTTTTCAAATTATCTTCATGATTTTGTTGTGGTACTGGCATACAAATACTATCCCTCGGCTGAGATCCATTCATTTTTTACCTTTGGAAAAGAAGAGATTCGAATAATCCATACTTGACAGATCTTTTCTAGCACTTTTGCACTAACTCCTCATTCTCTCCGTTATAATTTGCTTCAAAGGAGTTTCTACCAGACGTACACAAGACCACCTATTACCTTTTAACTAACTCAAAAAGAAAAAGAAAAAGCTCCCGACAACAGGTTAATTCAACAGCAGGAAAAATCAGCTTGGTCGATTAGACAAGTGTATCGGTTAGGGATTGAACATAATTTCCACTGAGCAGGCTACAGAAAATTTTAATCTTATTTAACAAGTACTCGGCAGAAAAAAAAAAAAAGAAAAAAGAAAAAAAGAAAAAAAAAACTATGCTTATGAGGTATATTTTGCTCCTGAAATAGAAAGACCTGTGTTTGAACGCCCTCAAATAATATAGAATAATCAAATTGTTTAATTTTTCCTGTACTTGTAAATACAAAGCGCAAACATTCAGCAATGGATCTCAATAGGAATGTTTCTATGGTTTAAGTGGTTTCTATGGTCTTTATGATTTATTTACGACACGCGAGTAAATAACGATTCCCTCTCGGAGACTTATCGCTAAATTTAACCAGTCCAGTAATCGTAAGGACTGATGGTTACACTGGTATTCTTCTTAGAGACAGCCGGACTCCAAAGACAAGTACCCATCATTCGAGACTTTAGAAAGTTGGCTAATCAGATGGTATTATCAAAAGGCGCGAAACGAAGCAACGGAATGAAAAAACTGGTCTTGCTATGAAGCTGTAAGAAATACTGGAATTATTTTATTTCTGTTGTTATTTACGAAGATTTTGGTCTATATACCAAAAATACATCTCTATATCTGAACCCGTCCCTTAAATTTAACAGTCGACCCCTAAATTTAAAGATCAGATTTAATGGCTGGAGCAATGAGAACAGCGAAATAGCAGATTTAATGACTCAAGACGAATAATCCTCACGTGATTCATTAAATCTCACTTAACACTGTCGGTTAAAGTGGCAAGTACAGGGAGCAAAATAATTAGAAGTAACGTTTAACAACACTTGAAAGGAAAAGGCTATATAAATACCACAAAAAATAAGGCAGGAAAAGTAATTAACAATCTTCTTCCGACAGTTGGAAAGTACTCACAGTTTCAAGAGATTGAGACACACGCTAAAGTAAAACACAAAACTAGACACAGCAATATTAGATATTATATATAAATTAGGCAAATTTAGTGAAGACCCTATCAATTCGAGGGCAAGCAGGTATAGGTCCCTCTTTATTACGAGCAAAGAAAGCTGCCAGCCAAATTTCTTTGCTTTGCCTAATTTTGTGTTATACTCACAGCTTGTTTTCAAGAAGAAACATTTAATTTATACTGCAGTAACTCGTCCAATTCTAACTTATTCTTTGCCTGCTTGGAGTGCTGCATCAAAAGATAATATGAAGTTATCTATAAAGAATAACTATAAAGACACTACCAAACATTCAAAATATAATTAATAATTGCAAATGCGCGCAATCTTGTGCGTTATCAATGGTTGATTGAGGCTGTGGAAGATTTTCTAAATAAAATGAATGCAAATTTCTATAAAAACAAAAAAGACAAAAAAATTTTTAAAAAAAAAAAAAAAAAAAAAAAAAAAAAAAAAAAAAACCACTAAGCATGTTAAAACAGACACATAGCAATTAAAAAAAATGAACGATGTTGCAGTATAAACAAATATTATAGTAAACTGTAGACATCTAAATTACTTTAATTTTTTTAATGATACAATACTTAACAAGTACAGACATCTTTAGTACCCATCTTTTAAACAATGATTTTCTGATATGATCTGTTTCAGTACACACGTTTTTGCACATATTGTATATCTTTCACTGTTTTCTAGCATTTACGCATGTGTACATAGGTTTTCCATCTTTTATTTATTCTTAACATTCTATTTCTTGCAATTCTTTGCATTTATATTTCATTGTTGTGTAATATTTTGCATACATTTTCCCAGCGATGGTGTATATTATTGGAGCTCTACTTGATATTCCGGCATGTTTAGCATGCACGTTTCAGCTGATATTCTCTTCATTTCCTTTTCAAATTTGCCTTAGAATTTTCAAGGCTAGTGGGATTACGGTACCCACATTTTCTTTCCTCCATTAAGATTTATATGCTTACCTGAAGTGCCCTTTAGCATTTCATTAATGAGGCAGGTCCGTCGCGTTATGCGCAATATTTCAAGACAATACCTGAATAGATAGATAATAGATAGTTTAAAGTGCCATCAATAGGGTCTTTACGACTTAAATATATTTTTTAAACTCCAAAACGTTTATGAAAATTAAGTAACAACGTTTTTCGAATCACACGTCTTGCTGTGCTATATTTTCAAAATTCCTGAAGTTTCTAAGATGTAAAGTTTCTTTTCAGAATTCCTCTTGACTAGGGCAGCTTCGATCAGGCGGCTAACTTATAGCTTTATCTCTACACTTTACAAAAACAAATAGATCTAGAAGATCGTAGTTTATATTTTCTACTTTCAGAAAGTTTTATCAACCAGAAATATTTACGACCTTAAGTCGCATATTGAAATAAAAAATAAAATATCATTTAAACTAAGATGTAGAATAAAAACTGTTTCTGTTAAGACTTGGGCTGGTAATATTAAAAAAATATTTTAACTAACAGAGTTAATGTGTATTTGTTAAAACTGATATATAGTAATAAAAAAAATAAACGATGCTGAAATTTAGACAAATAGTACAGCATATTAATAAAATTAAATTCCGAAAATGAAATTTATACTTCATTTTCGCTTCAGCCAAAATTAAACTCAATACTTTTGCCTTTGGCTAAAATATGACGTTTTTCTGACATGTTTAAAGATAGTCTTCTGGAAATTTATGTTTTTATTGTGACTATTTCACTTGCCTGGCCTAACAAGAACAAGTCCACTTATTTTAACTTAGTAAAGTGTACAATACTGCGTCTATCGTTAACACGGGCCTTGAGGATCATAGAGAGAGAGAACGACTTTGTCCAGTTTCATTCCAGTTATCATGCTACGGATTCCAGACTCTTCCATTCCTCATCCCCTAACCACAAGAACTTTTGACTCATTTTGTATTTAGAGTGGCCCCATGCAGCAAAAACACTATACGCTTACAAACACCCATGTCTTCTCCGAAAATCAAACCCGAATGCAACAAAGCAGCTAAAACATAACTACTACACCGCTCGGTGCGGAGCGAAAATTCATAATCGATGTTATATTTGTTAGCACATTTTTTAACTATATTTTGTACTCAAGGTAATATTAAAAAAGTCTGTTTCAATGAAAATTTCTTGCTTTGACTTCATTAAATTAATGCAATTGAAAACATGGTTGACATCAACAAGCACTTTTGGTAAATATAGAATATTAAATACATAGTCAATCGATTTATTGAAGGTTTTAAATCAGGATAAATTCAGGTTTACAAAACTGATGAAAACTGCTTATAAGAGGAAAACAGCAATGTTAAAAAAAGCACTCAAAAAATTTATTTAAAAAGACATGGTGCGAAGATCAACAAAAGTTATTTGCTTAGTCATAACATGATTAATTTATGGAAAAACAGCTGCCAATATCCGAATGGTGCCAGCTGAAGATGGTTTGATTTGATTACGGCAAAGCCCTTGACTATCTGCCTAAGAAGATTGATGTCTTCGTGAAGGACCTTTCTAAGGGACCACGTACACACGTTACATATGAGCAAACTACGAAAATGCCCATGCTGCTAGCCCGTTCGTTAAGATTCGAACCTCCGGACCGAAATAATCAGCGGCCTTATCGCTCGGTCGCTGGTGGGCGCCAGTTGAAGAAAATTAAGTTAAAATGTGCAGAACATACGTTACCAGCAGTTTTAAATCATAATAGGTAAATGCATATGACATACTAGTCTTTCATCCACTATGAAATTTATGTATTTCAAAAGGATATTTCACGGCAATTATGTATTCCACTATATCTGAAAAAGATTTAAAAGTTACTTTCATGAAGTGAATTGTGGAGTTAGGCCATGTCTCAGAATAACAAAAAAGAAACTGTTGCTAAATAAAAAGTTAAATTATCCAGTTCTGAAAACTATATCGTTAAACTTGCCACCCTGATATCTTCAATAATGCCTGAAGATGCTGCTGTTGTTGAAGAACTGATAAAATAAGATCTTTATACCGGAACTTTCGAAGAGTAAAAATTTTTAAGAAAAATTTGACATTATTACGCCCTCACATGCTTGTGAAATATTTATTGATAACTATATTGATTACATCTGACGGTACAAGCATAGTTAATAGGCATATTTCCTTTATCACCCGTCTGTTGTCCTTGGCTGTCATTTATTGATGATATATTTTTAACATCAAATTGTTTTTCATCCATATACTTGCCAAAAATTTAAAGTTACCTCGTTAAAAATTTTTGATTAAGCAGATGCTATTAATGCTAATCATCGTCTGTCTACTGCTCTACTGGGCCTGATTTACTCAAGGGCCAAAGGGGTTCATTCTCCGGGCTCCCCTTTTGAAATATATAAATTTAAAAAAAATTTAATACAGTTTTTAAAAGCATAAAATCAAAAGCAGGAACAAAATTTTGAATTTCGTATTTTATTTTTAATGTCTTTCCTCAAAAATCAGACTACATAGATATTGTTTCGGGAAGCGTCGAATTGTAAATTAACACTAACTTGAAAAACCAATGTCTGATGTTTGTGACTATGACATTTGAAGTTTATGATATCTGTTGAATAATGCTAATTTCTTATTATTCTAGGAGGCATGGTCAAATATTTTATTACAGTATTAAATTGTTAAACTTACAAAACCGTTCGTCAAGATTCGAACTTACAAAATAACTTACAAAATAGCTTCATAACAAACACTTCATAGCTTTGTTAACTTACAAAATAACTGCCTTATTTTGTAAGTTAACAAAGTCTCTGAAATTCAATCTTTTATTATCTCCGTAATTTTGTAGAGACATTAGGTATTTTTGGAACGCAGGAGAGATGAAAAATAAGCAATGCCCTCTCCAGGACTCGAACCACGGACCTCCCTAATACGCGTCGAGTGTGCTGACCACTACACCATGGAGGCGGAGAAGGCGGGAGAAATACCTTATAATTTAACTAATTGAAGTTTATCATAAAATAAATAAGAGTTTTTCATCTTCTTTCTTTTATTCCAATTTTTACTCAGAAACAGAAACAAGAAGTCTTGTCTATGAGAAATGTACACACTCATATTTTACACAAACTAATATAACTAAAGCCATAAAACTAAACTTATAGAAAGGTGAAATGCATTTTTATTTAAAGAACTTTAAAAAATAATAAACTAGCAGATTATTTCATAGAATAATCTACCAGTTAGAGAAAAGGGCCTCCATAAGCTATCTATCCTTTCTTTAAGGAAGGAAGAAATTTGAATTCATAACCAAGCACGAAATTTGAAATCATTTCTTTAAAGCAAAATCAAACAACAGTCCACTATGTAGTGTTTGCAGATAAAACTCCTCTAACTAAGGTTTAAAAAAAACATTTAAAAGTAAGCAGTGATATCATATGTTTTAAACGAGCCATGTGTCTTTTAGATATTCTAAAGATCAATAATAAGATCAAGTTATTGTGTATTCATGTGCTTGCTGAAAATTTTGCAAATGGAGAGAACCGTGATTAAAGACTGGAGTTCCTGGCTTGCTGATCCATGCAGACAGTGAAATGAACACTACTGCAGCTCTAACCGCTGATTTTTTTAGACAGAATTCAACTGAATATTGCCTTATTTCCTCTGTATTATTATTTTTTTTAACATGAGCGAAAATACGTTGAGTAACAAGATTTCTGACTTCAGAAACGGTAATTCATGCGCATGATAAAAGAGTAACGGAAACCTTCAAGAACAACAACATGCAAAAGGAAACAAGACTCTAACAGCTGCGTTACAAATTATGATTTCTGAGATTTAAAATGTATATAGAGTTTTTTGAAGAATATTTTAAGAAAACACGATTGAAATAAATTTAATATCCTGTATAGTTTTTGTATATCTATGTAAATGCTTTGAATGCTTCTTCAGTTTTTCGAATAGTTTCTCGGATAGAAATTAAGGCATCTTCTTTACTCCTTCTTGCAAACTTTAACATAAAATAATTCTGATCCTAGTAATCTATCATGAAGCCATATCGGGAAAGAGAAATGATTCATATGTTGATGCTAAAAGCTTCTATTGTGTAACTTCTGTTGCTTATAGGCGGATTCCATGCAAAGCCACAGGCAGGATCATACAAATCCTAGGCGGCAATTCATTATGAAGATATAGCCCAAGTTACATTATTTTATTCATTCATTCAACGCACTATTGGCGTATACAGTTTCGTAGGAACGTCTGAGAGAAAGTATGAGAAGCTGGGTGAAAATTTTATGTCTGCTTTAATATTCTCCTCTCCCCCCCAAAAAAATCTATTATTTAGGCCTTTCATTTGGTCATCATTTAAGTCTCAAAACGTCATTAGTTTATTCCCATAGCCTTTCACGTGTACTGACGGCTCGGAAACTGAACAAGAAAATGGAAACGCCATTTAATGCCATATTTTATAGGATGAACTTCCCTCTCTCCCCAAAAATACTTATGTCCCCAAAAGAAAATGCAGTTTTTCAAGGTTTAACTAATGATATTCTATAATGTCAAATGGGCACATATTAATAAGTAATTGTGTGTCATAAACACAGTGGATTATTGCATTAGGGAAACGATTAAGAGAGCAATTTTTAAAAGAACTCATGTCAAAAGATTAAAAAAAAAAAAAAAACAGAGGTTGTTATCAAATACTTTTTGTAAATGTCAAAGCTGGTCTGCATGGTCACAGCATGAGTCGAATGTACATTTAAGATTTAAAATGGTTCACAATTGTTTTCATTTGTACTTACGATTCGAACTGATCATGTATCACTAGATACCAACAAAACGGCGATGCGTACTGTAAGTCAAGCTTGAGATTAGTTGTGATAATAAATGTTTCGAAACTCTAATGTGTCATTGTATCAGATTCTACTGCAGTCGGATGAATCAACTTGCAATTTTTTCAGAAATTTTATAAAATGTGTTCTGCCACAAAGGATTCATTCTGTGGTAGTCCCTTTCATTTGCAATGAATATTTTTTTCCTAATGGTGGGTACTTGCCGATTTGGCATTGGCCACTCTTAAAACCAGAAGTGGTGGCCATTTTCATTGTTGAGGCACTTAATAGGCGGCCACCGTTTCCTCCTATGAAGGGACGATCAGTTATACCCAAGCTTTCTCCGGGGTTTGAATCCGTTCCCTTTCGGTACAGTAGTAGGTTCCCTTAACCACGATGCCGTGTGGGCAATGAATATAGGAATGTATAATCGGTACAGAAAGAAATGACTTCATTAACTGACTGGCGAAGACGCCTTGACCGATATGATACTATAGAGATAATACCTGCGAAACCCGATATTCTATCTAAAGAGGAGGGTCAGTTATTCCATAGTCAAAGAAAGGAAAATTTAGGGAATACACCTGACACCACGTAAGCACTATGACCTCTCCTCTGAATAGATATCTTTCAAAGTGACTGGGTTCCCTGAAGTAAGAGATATATCTTCAATTGATATCTCTCAGAGTGACACATAATGTACCTTCGCACAGTTTTGCAAAAACATGTACCAAACGTATACTATCTCTTTAAGTTAATCATAGTGATAACAGCTGAAAATATCTACTATAACACATTTCCTTATTCACTGAGCCCCATCCGAAAAAGAAAAGAAAAAATAAATAAAAAACCCGTTTATCTGCTGCACTTGGCTAGCAAACGACGCATGTGAAAATGTTGACAAGCCGTGTTTCTTAAGCGACGTTCACACTGGGACATATCGGGGCTCGGGAACACAATGGACACAACAAACACAGCGAATCAGCTAGAGAAAACCAGTTTTTCGTCACTATTGACCCAGTTGAAAAATCTTAACTTCGCGCAAAACGGAGCTAGCCGACACATGGAACCGACCAATCAGGAGAGTATTTCAAATCATCATCATCAACAGCAGCGCGCAAACAACATGGCTGACGATATGAGCGATTAATTGATTGATTTGATTTAAAGTGAGGACGAGTAAACGGCCTGACGGCCTTTACTCCACAGTTATTATTCCTATACAGAAATTCATTTTAAAAATCTTAAAATCCAATCCATATCTTACGAAGCAACCAGATACAAAAAATAAAGATGTGTCTTATCCACTATACAGCAATAAATTAAAATTAAAAGTATCCTCCTCAGAAGATTTTGCTGATATTTTCCTGATAATCAAAGACCCTAAAACTTCTAATTTACTTCAAAATATATCTGCATTAGCACAGGAAATTAAAGAAACTCAGAATACCCATCAAAAATTAATTCTTGCATTCAGAGCACCATAAGTTATAGTACAATTCGCAAGAACGATGTTAGAAGTGTCAGGTGAGCGGGTAAAGCGGTCAAGCTGTAGATCGGAAGTTCAATCCTGGCTGGTAATTTTTTCTCACAGCGCAATTTTTGGCCAGGCCATTATGGGTATTCTGCGTTACTTTAATTTCCTATGGTAATGTAGATATATTTTGAAGTAAATTAAAAATTTTAGGATCTTTGAATATCGGCAAAAATCTTCTGAGGAGGGTACTTTTAATTTTAATTTATCGCTGTATAACGGATAAGGTGCTTCTTTATTTTTTGTATTTTGTTGCTTCGTAAAATATGAGCGAAAATTATAGTCTAATTGCCTAAATCCAGCGACATCCCGTTATATGGGATAGTCGATTTAAGGAGTACAAAAATACACGTAGAATACTCTTGGATGATGATTTCAGATCGTCTTCATCGAAATAGTAAGTAATTTTCTTTTCCATTTAATACTGTTTTTGTGTTTAGATTTCGAATCCGGAGAATTAAATTACTGATATCAATGATCTCATATAAATATCTAATTGTATTATAAAATTAGCAATGGAATTAAAAGTAGCGAAAGCAAAGCATAGACAAAAGCGTTAATCTAATATTTTTCTTTCTTCTAAATTAGTTTCATCATAAAAAAAAAGTTACTGTTTATTACCTCAAATAATAACATGAATCGCATCAACTTTATAAACTCCCTTATCATTTGGAATGAAAATACTGATAATAATAATTACATGACGACAATAAAACATAATTAATGAAACATGTTTCTATTTTTCTAACTAATTTTTGATGATTTGAAACTTGTGTACTAAATGACCAAGAAGAAAACTCAGCAACAAAATACATTTTCGTTGTTTTCTGCTCAGCGTACGTTTCGGTCGAACCATTTAAAAAAAATCGCTTAGTTTTGTGTTCAGCGTACGTTTCGGTCGAACCATTTAAAAAAAATCGCTTAGTTTTTGGTGTATCGATCAAAGAGATTCACGGCGGGCGACTGTCTCCTACAAATGAAAGCGCGCGTGATCTTCTACTTCCCTATTGGCTGTCGCTAGTAAACGTTCCCAGTAAGTGTGAATGAGCTAGGTTAGTTAGAGCGGCGTTCCATGCGTCGCTTAGCTCCGATAGCGTCGTTTAGCTCCGATAGCGTCGTTGTGTGTCAAGTGGGAACGGCCCTTTAAAGCGAATAGAGGACAAGAAATCATCCGATTGAAGAATTTAATTTTACAATGACTAAAATCTGTGGAAGCTAACTGTGGCAATGGTGTAAGTTTCAGAAATGAATAATTTATTGATCTAATATTTTTTTCATAGTAATAGATGCTATTTCCTGCTGTTAAGATAACCACCGCAGAAGTTTTGTTAAAATTAAGCTGCTCATCGAACAGTAAAACTCAAGCCAGATTAATGGTAAAGAACATAAGTGTGAAACGGCCGGTTCACCAACAGGATCTCAAACTCGCAGGCGGTGCGCGGTGCAAGTCG
>KK121346.1:406277-434234 GCA_000611955.2 Stegodyphus mimosarum | reverse complement strand
TTTTTGTTAACCTTTTACGACTTGTGCATTCAATATATTACGAACCCGTACGCACGTAACACAGTGTTCCCACTCTGGCGCTAAGATCACTTCACAGCGTTACATCTCATTCATTTTATAAGTCACAATGCTTAAAAATTATATCATCTCAAGAATTATCTAATCGTTGCCACATGTTCTATTCAATAAATCTAAAAAGATGTATAAAAGAAATTAAACAAATAAAAAAGAAACAGTTTTTCACAGACGATTCGGCGCCGCTTAAGTAATGCGTATGGGCTATTCGTAAACATTCTCCCCTGTCCGGGACAGACTGTTCCTGTCCGAACAGTATTTGCTTCTAATACGAAACACTTACTTCATCGAACATTCACTTACTTATTACTGCGCATTAGGTAAGCGGCGCTGAATCGTCTGTGTTTAGCGCTAAAGTGTGGCTATGGTAAATAAATATAGTGAACTTTAAAAGTGCATTTATTCTGTTGTGGTTTATGTGCTATCGACGAAGTAGATTTAATTCAAAATTTGTTGACTGTTAATTCAATATGATTAAATGAAAGGCAGGAAAATGGCGTATAATTTAATATTCCATACAAGGACGTTATGTGGTGTACACCTCAGATTTTTTTAGTTAGTGGCAAAGCAAAAAAGTTTTTTTTTCTTAAATTTCGTACGATAAATTAAACCTTAAAAAATCCCTTTTCAATCTCATCATTTCCGAATTGCTTTTTAATACACATTCCAGCAAAATTTCCTCCCAAAGTGTTCCCTTAATATTTTCTCTTCCAAATGAAGATGAATAGCTTTTTAGAGCATTTAGCTTTGGCAACGACAAAATGATGTCTTCCGTAAAGAGAAACGGTAATCATGATAAATCATTAAAACAACTAAACTGTGCATTCAAAATGGGCGTCGCAGACGCATTTATCTGAGCTCCATTACAAGAGCAGGTGCTCGGACGTGTGTGTATGGAGGGGAGCGGATGGGATGTATTTATTCTGAACTCGAGAAGAGAGGATTAAAGTTCGGGTTTCACTTTCTTCTGCGTTCGTCACAACATACATAGAAGAAAAAAAGAGGTTTTTTTCCCCCTTCTTTCTAAAATCTGAGAAAAAGGCTTTACATTTAACTCTTTGTTTTGTTTATTCCCCATGCGGGCATTGAAATGTATTTTAATGATTCTTTTTCCTTCCTCCTTTAATGTGTTTTTCTTTTTATTCTATATATGAAGTACGTACTCCTCTTAATAAATCCTCGTATCTTTGTCTTTCTAGCCAATTATTTTCTAGAATTTTTTTAAGTATTTACCTAAGAGTGCTATTTCCCGTTTAAAATTTCCAGTTATTTAATTGTTTGACTATTTTTGCAAATTCATTTCTAAGACGCAAGAATCAGAAATTTCCACTTTCACGAGGAATTTGTCGCTATGTTTCTCGCATTGCCGAAAAATTTCGGTACCAAAAACACGCAATTCGGAACGCACGTAGTGCTCTATCCGAACATGGGTACCTCCAAGCCCGAATTTTGAATTTCGAATTTGTTTTTAATTTAGTTCATATTTTTGAATTTTTGATCAACGGCGATATGAAAGCGAGTAGTGGCAACACTGTTCGAAATGAAACATTTCTTTCTCCAACACGCGAGAATGTGCCCATTCGGCAAAATGTTAAATGTTTTATCTTTCAATTTTAATCCAGAAATTCGTCTGTTAATAATATGGCAGTATGTTTTTAACTGCCTGAAATAAAATATTGGGTTGGCAACTAAGTAATTGAGGATTTTTTTTAGAAAATCAAAGACAATTTTTCATGGAACTAAATAACTTTATTCTGTAATGTATTGCCCATTTTGATCAATGACCTTTTGCCATCTTTCAGGCAGCATCATAATCCCACGTGCATAAAACTTCTGGTTTTTATTAGCAAAAAACTGAATCAGATACGATTTGACATCATCATCATTATTGAAATTTTTACCATTCAAGGAGTTTTGTAAAGATCGAGACAATCAGATGGTGCAAGGTCAGGACTATATGGTGGATGTAACAAAACATCCCAACCAAGCTCCAATAATTTTTGCCGAGTGACCAAAGATGTGTGTGGCCTTGCATTGTCATGATGGAATACAACACTTTTTCGATACGTCGATTCGGGCCGCTTTTCTTCAACTGCATTGTTCAATTTCGTTAGTTGTTCAACGCAGACATCCGAATTGATCGTTCGGTTGGGTGGTAAGAGTTCAAAGTATACAATGCCTTTGTAAACCCACCAAACTGATAACAAAGCCTTCTTTTGATGAATATCAGCTTTTGATGTTGTTTGAGTTGGTTCACCTGGCCTGCTCCACGATCTTTTCCGCTCGATAGTGTTGTAAACAACCCATTTTTCATCGCCAGTTATCAGTCGTTTTAAAAATGGATCATTTTCATTACGTTTCTTTAGCAAATCGCAGCTGTTAATGCATTGCGTTAAATGCGTTTCTTTCAGTTCGTGAGGAACCCATGTAACGAGTTTTTGAACATAGCCGTGTTGTTTTAAGTGATTTCCAATGCATGTATGTGATACATGAAGCTTCTTTGCAATCTCACGTGTTGTACTGTGACGATCCGAATCGATTATTGCTTTGATTAGGTCGTCACCAACTTCAACTGGACGACCAGAGCGTTTTTCATCTTCGAGTGAAAAATCACCAGAACGAAGTTTGGCAAACCAATTTTGACACTGCCGTTCTTTTAAGGCTTCGTCTCCATAAACTGCACATAACTTTTTATGAGCTTGCGATGCGTTTTTCCCTTTGTGGAAATAAAATAGCAAAATATGACGAAAATGTTCCTTTTGATTTTCCATTTTTCAACGAACGCCAAACGAAAACTACGCAACCGATCAAAAAACGTTTTTCACTGATTCACAGCTGAATTGCCAACTATCAAATAACAAAATGTGTTTTACATTTGCACTACGTCTGCAAACCTAAAAATTCAACTGAAGCCATCTATGAGTAAAATCCGCAATTACTTAGTTGCCAACCCTATAATTTTATTGTTCTCGCACCAGCGCGCCGCCATTCAACCAAGGCGGCGTAAAATAGTTAACATTCAGTACTTAATACATACACAGTCCAGTCACATTAATGTGACCACCACGTACTTTCCATGTCAGAGTTAAATAACCAATCACAGAAGGCAGGTGGCAGCACAGTGCAGTTGAGCGTATATAAAGGGTGTGTGAGGGCTTCGGAAAACATTTCAATCGTTGGCGTAATGCAGAAACGAAGCGATTTATCCGACTTCCAAAAGGGCATGATCATTGGCTTTCGGGCCAAGGGTGGAAGCATTTCCGAAACGGCTGAGTTTGTGAACTGTTCGCGTGCCGCCGTGGTAAAAGTGTACCGTGCATGGCAAAATGGGACTGTCCAAAATCAGCGACGTGGCAAATGTGGTGCACCACGGGCCATAGATGACAGAGGCGAACGACGGTTGCGGAGATGCGTTCGGGCAGATAGACGGGCTACCGTTGAGCAACTGACCACCAAAATGAACCAAGGGGCTACCAAAAGTGTCTCCCAAAGTACTATTCAGCGAACATTGCTGCGTCTGGGCCTCCGAAGCAGACGCCTGGTTCGTGCACCTATGCTGACTGCTGTTCATCGACGGCGAAGGCTAGAATTTGCACGCCAGTACAGCAGCTGGACGTCCACTGAGTGGCGACAGGTTGCGTTTTCGGATGAATCGCGTTTTATGCTCCATCGGACAGATGGACGTTGGCGTATAAGGCGTGAAACCTCTGAAAGGAACCACCCTGCAACCATTGCCGGAACGGTCCAAGCTGGAGGCGGGAGCATTATGGTCTGGGGAATGTTTTCCTGGCATTCTCTAGGTTCACTGATCATTGTGGAAGGCACAATGGATCAATACAAGTACGCATCTGTCCTTGCGGACCATGTTCACCCCTACATGCGCATTGTTTTTCCTCAGGATGATGGCATCTTCCAGCAGGACAATGCGAGGTGCCATACAGCTGCCAGTGTACGTGCGTGGTTCGAAGAGCACCAGGATGAGTTTACCGTCCTCCCCTGGCCAGCAAACTCACCTGACTTAAACCCAATCGAGCATCTGTGCGACCATCTCGATCGAGTTGTTCGCGCCATGGATTCTGAACCGCGTAATCTAGCGCAGCTGGCCACGGCATTAGAGTCGGCATGGCTCAACATCCCAGAGAACACCTTCAGGGACCTATGTGACTCTCTTCCTGCACGTCTCGCAGCAGTCCGCTCTGCGAAAGGTGGTTATTCTGGCTTTTGACAGATGGTCACATTAATGTGACTGGACTGTGTATGTTACCGATTTAAAAGGAAGCGTTTCAAAAGCGATCAAAGCGGATCTTAAAAAATAATTTTTCTACTTTTAAATTGGATTGATAGAAGTAAAAACGCATTTAAATCAGAGTTCTTTGAATAGATTAACACACTTAAGCGATTATTCGCTTATTAGTGTTTGTGGAGTTCCTAAGATTGAACACTGGATTAAGTAAATAAAACCCCACAATATATTATTTCTTTTCTAGTTTTTAAAAGGGGAATTTTTATTCAATAAACGAAATCTACTCAAAAACACAGACATCTGCGTCTTTCAGCAACCTAATCTGAGATTCAGCATACTTATCCCTCGCATAAATACAGAGGCTGTTCGCACATTTTTTAGACGATGTATATTGCATTCACAAAACTAAATTACATAGAATTCTTGTATTTTAAATGTTCTATTTGACATCCCGTATTCTGAACTATCTTTCGACACCGCAGTTTCCAGGATAATAATGCCTTTTGAAGTGTCAGAAGAGGTATTCTGTCCCATTCCTCCCGAACAGCTTTCCAGAGTCCTGTTAGGGTTTGGGGACAACGTTTGGATAATGCAGTTTTTAAAAGTCCGAAAGCACAAAAATCCATAGGTGACACATCGGGAAATTTAGTAGAGATATTAGTGAAGGGTATGGCCTGGATACAAGTTTTTTGTTCCGTTTCTTTTAGGAAATTTACAGTGGATTTTGATGTGCGACTGCTAGCTTTGTCCCGATGGAGTCTCACAGATGGATGCAACTGTGGGGAAAGCGATGATATTTCATTCAGAAAAATTGGCGATAAAATATGTTCCTGATAGTATTTGGAGTTAATCTTGATATTTGTTTGCAATCTCTTTATTTTTAACTTGCCATTGTAAGAAAAATCAGCAACAATCGTGAATCCCTTAGAAAAACTTGCTTCCGATTCTGTGAACCATGTATTTAAATTTTTTCTCTCCTTTTATGATAATAAATGGCTCTTTTTTTGTTACAATCATTTAAATACACCCGTGCTTCATCTATTGTGACAATTGTTTTCCATGTTTCTTTCGATAAGTGTTTCTCATATAGAATTCTGTAGCATGTCCTGCGTCGATCGATATGCTTCGTAAGAAGACGATGCACATTGCGTTTTTTCGCTTTCTTGAGATTTAAATCGACGTTTATCATTCTGTT
Organism: Stegodyphus mimosarum; assembly: GCA_000611955.2. Taxonomy (NCBI): domain Eukaryota; kingdom Metazoa; phylum Arthropoda; class Arachnida; order Araneae; family Eresidae; genus Stegodyphus; species Stegodyphus mimosarum. Next base: position 428,721 of record KK121346.1, on the reverse strand, counting down.
TACAGCGGACACCGAGCATTTTAATAATTTTGCAACTGTCCTTCGACTAGGGGGATTTTCTTTTAACATTAAACAACGTACCTTTGCAATAGTCGAAGATGTCTGTTTTTTCCTCGGATACTTGTTTGGAATTTTTGTCCCACTTGAGGCTCCAATTGAACGTTGTTTTCCTTTCTTGTTGATGATATTACCTATCGACGCTTTAGATATCACAAAACCATGACTCTCACATCGTTTCTGGATAACGGAGTATGCATGGAAAGAGCGTCAATGTAGCCTTCGAACCACTGCTTTGTTCAATTCGGCATTTTGAATAAAAACAAATCTTTCAAGCCACAGACGATAATTTTGACTTTTAAAAACATAGTACAATTGCAATGACTTCTTTTTCAGCAAACGAATTTTTACTACCACTTATCAAAATCGTCTAAAAAATGTGCGAACAGCCTCTGTATCAAACAACGTACCTATTACGTGCTTCATCCGCAAATTCATGAAATATAGCAGATGAATATACGTAGTTCAAGTGAATTATATTGCATTACAAAATTTCAATAAAATAATAATTTAATAAGTAATATAATGGTTTAATGATTTATAGAAAATCGGGCAGCGATTATTGAAAATTTGATTATTTGATAGAATTCTATAAAACATTTTCGCATTTTTATAAATTTCTGTAAGACATTACGTAAAATATGAAATTTTTTTCAAATTCCTATTTTAATTCGCAATATTTTGGCCGTAACTTGATCATCATTCCGCAGTTCTGTTCTATGCAGTACTTCAAATTATCTCTAAAGCGATTTTGATATATTTATCAATTCCAAATATGTCCGGTGTTTCAGCTTGAAACATCTTCGTTTTACTTAAAGAGGAAAAAAAGTTACAAAAACGTATTATATTTTCTGCAACTTGTAAAAGGTTTTTCCTTATTGAATAACCGAAAACTACTCAAAAGTATCGACGTCTGTGTCTGAGAAAACTAATCCGAAATTCTCAACTTATCGCAAAGCATAAATATATAACAATGCACCTTTATTATGCTCTCATTTACAAATTCATGAAGTATACCAGACGCGTACGATTGAAACGAAATCGAATTACTTGTTTTTTCCCTTACTTTTATCATCCAAATGAATTTATTTTCAAAAAAAAAAAAAAAAATTCTCCCTCGAAGCTTTGGCAACGTAGATCCTAACTGTAACCCTATACTGCATTACAAAATTTAAATAAAAGTCTTCTTTCTTCGTCGTGAGTAACATTCTAAGAAAAAGCGTATTATGTATGAAAGAGTTACGGTTGCAGTGAGAAGAAAAATTCAACCAAATTTGATTTTGAAACGTTTCTGTCGAGGCAAATTCTTCAATGTTTTGCCTCTTTAGAACAACGAAAATTTTGTTATCACTTACACTACTGGAATAGAGGTTCAAATTAGGCGCTTAAATATTTACACTCGAGGAACAACTTTATTTGATCATAGATAATTATTAAACTGTTTCCGCTTTTCTTGCTCCTAGGGAAATAAGTAAACATCATAAAAAGTGAATGTTTGCAGAGGGCGGGAATTATTTAGTACAGCAAATATCTTTATCATATTTATTGAGTCATTTTGTTTTCAGAATTTGATACTTGAGGCAACGGAATAAGTTTGTTTAAGAATTTTACTGTATCTCGAAATATTGCACCTCACTCGTTTGGTATTTGCAGACGCTTTTCTTGTTTTCTTGTTTTTTTTTTTATTTTCAGCTCTTTAGAATTGATGTTGCCAAAGAAAAATTTGTAATCTCAGCAATGTTCGCAGGAAAATACGTTTTGCTCTGTTTGGATGAAAAATTACCTTTCTCCGATTCATTTATAAATTTATTAAAAATCACTGTGGCATTTTGAGCTGAAAAACAGTGAACAAATTCAGGCCGAAATATTTCGAATTAAAATATGAATTCCAAAAACTTCCTAAACTTCCTAAAAACGAAATATCTTATAGACTTCTGTAAATTATCGAATAGAAATCTATGAAAATACGACAATGGTTTACAGATTTTGATAAAAATCAAACTATGAACTTATTAAGAATCCTTTAGGATTATCCTTTCCATCAGCGAGCTTTTATAGAATTCTATGGCATTTTATGTACATTCAATACTACACGGCTTCTTTAGAGATATGTACAGAGATTGTACGGAAAGACGTGCAGATATTCTATAAAAATCTATACAGAGTTTTTAAAATTCCCACATATAGAATCTTATAGTGTATACAGAATGAATTATCATAATTCTTCTGAAAATATGAGATCTAGTTTCTCGGCCCTCATTCTAAAGAATTCAAAATAGTTTCTTGCTTTAATTTTCTATAAGATGCGATCCAAAATTTTCTTTCGGAATTAAAAGGAATAAAATAAATTTTTATTTTTAATGTAATATTTTTACCTAAATTTTAAATTTCTATGTCGTATAGACGGAAGAAATAAAAGTTTTCCTGATAGATGTGATATTTTAATAATAAATATTAATATTATTTCGATTTCCAAAAAGAATTTAAAAAAATCTGAATGCTTTCAGATTTTATTGTAGACACAATAGAGCATTTTTCATGTACATGCACATACACGCTTCGAGAGCATTTGCGCTAATGTTCCTTTCGGCTAAAATATTGAAAAGCAGCCTACTTTTAGAATTTCTGACAGACGGATTCGGGCGCTGGAGACAAAAAAGTTATTTCCCGCACAGTGTTGCCATTGCTCGCTTTGAAATCGTTGAGTTTCTTACTCAAATACTCATAAATGCTTTACAAAATATAAAACTGATAATAAAACAAATTCCAAATTCGGGCTTCCAGATGCCCATGTCCGAAGGGAGGACTATGTTACTCAAAATTTGATGGCTCTAGATACCGTCTTTTTTTACAATGCTAAAAACGTGTAAAAATTGATGAAAATTCTTCATTATTTAATTTCTTTAAATGTAATACGGTGCGATAATATTTGGTGGCAACAATTCGAAAAATGATTCAGAATTTTGTAGTGATTTAACGCAACATCTTGGTTTGAGATTAATATCCCTTCTGGGATAACGCTCCTTCGGACTAAAAAATAACAAAAATTAAGCAAAAATGAAAAAATTAAACTTAATTAAATTTAAGAAATTTTTTCTCTTATCAAGACATTAGAAAGCATTTATTTCAGAAAAGAAAGTTATGTAATAACCTGCATTAATTTAATCTTTTAATTCTACAATCTATTATACGGTTTCACAACATATGAATTTTGTATTATATAGGCAGTACTGTCCCAAAACAAAATTGCAAGAAATTTGAGCTCAAGTAAAAGTGACAACGATCTCCGTTCAAAAACGGTTCAAGTCTTATGAATAGAAATAGTTTTTCCCATGAAAATTTTTATATTGAGTGTTTGTTCATTAAGGGATTTATTTCCAGTTTCTGAGCACCTGAAACAGGAAATTAGAGACAACTAAAAGACGTCGAGGACATAAAATTTCAATTTTATAATTTATAAATTTTTTAACGAATTTTTCCTGAAATATATGTGCTAATAAAATATACGTGAAATTCTCATACTGAAATTCAACATATTAGAATAAGTAAAAATGTTTCTTTTTAAATGTGATACCAGTTATATAATCTCAAAAGCAATTATATTTGATCTAAAAATTAGATCGCATTTTTCTTTTTAGAATAAAAATAATTTTAAAAAAGTGCACTTAAGAATGTTTGAGGTAAAGCTTAGAGAGACATTAGGTTATTTCGAAGCAGGAGATATGAAAAATGAGCAACGCCTTCGCCGGGAATTGAAACATGGACCTCTCGGTTACGCGTCGAGCGTGCTGACCACTACACCACGAAGACATGCGAATAAGGCGGGGAGATATACCTTATATACTCCTTCTTTTAAAAGGTGACTGCGGTTTGGGGGACCCAGTCGCCAAATCCCGGTGGTGGAGAATCATCATCCGCCACCTTCTTAGTTCGGGTAACAGTGTAGGGACATTAGGTATTTATTTGGAAGCAAGACAGTGAAGACGTCTCTCTGTTACTACGCTCGGCCATACCTTAGGTCCTTGCTTGGGTTCACCGATTTAATTAATACTTAGGGGCCAACTAGTTAGATTCTGATAGCTTCGACTATATCTTTCAAACAGCTTAAGATAGTTTTAGTTTAAATTCTTATTATTTTAAGTTCAAGCCCGAGTGGAGGCTTTGTGTAAAGTTCCAAGTAGGAACTGATTGTAAATATACTGAAAAATAAAGGGTTGTAAACCCTCTTTAAGTCTTACGTGTTTTGTTCACGCGCTTAAGCGATTATTCGCTTGTTAGTGTTCGTGAGGTTCTAAGTTAGAACTTTAGAATTAAATAGTAAAACCCCACAAAGTTTTCTTCAAACTTACCTTTGCTAAATGGTCATGAGAAACAGCAAATTAACTTTAAATATGAATTCGTAAACACTAGATAACATTTTCGTATCATTTAACTATTTTCAATCTTATAATATTCAACGTGACAAAAATAAATATCGCAAATTGGTATGCGATTCGAAGTTATAGGTAGAAACAACTTACGCATTATATCCAATGAAACTTTTAAAATTCACCCGCACCATATGTTTTACCTTCATTCGTTACATTTGCATTATCTTTTAATGCTTTACAATATTTTTTACTATTTATGCTTTTTTTTCAAGCAGCTAAACTTCTCTGTTTGCTTTGGTTAATGAACGTTGATTATCCTTTTTTGCAACGGGTAGGGAAAACGGGTTTGTTTTCTCCTTTCTAGGCGTATAGCATTTACATAATTCATAGTTGTTAATACTGACATTTCTAGCCCTTTCTTTGAAATAAAGACTTCTTTTGGGGAAAGATATAAATTATACTATCAGTAAATAACTCTTGAAATATATTTTTTTTTACATTTTCTCCAAAATTTAAAAGGCAAAGTTTACGTTGTTTACACATTTTAAATGCTTGTAACTTCTTTAAAAATTAGAATATGTGAAGTCTGTGTTTTGCATACGATGTAGTGACGTATATGGAATACTACGAGAGTAAAAAAAAAACCAATTCAATATTTCGGTTGATATTTAGCTGTTTCAAAGTCTACCGACTCCTTAAACACGGAAAACGGAAATTGTGAAGAGTTTGATAGAAGGTTTATCACGGATGAAAAAGTCGTTACACGCAGACGATCAGACATTATTGTAGAAATAATTAAGACTTGTTGTGAAAATCCTAATTCGTGCTCATTCACTGAAAATTCACTATCGAATATTTTGATAGAAAACATAATCTTCTTCACCTACGTATAGGGGTTGGCACGAGATGAGAAGGTGATTAATAGTACACGTGAAAGAAAATTTGTTTCATTAATACTTAGTAACGGATACGAGCAAAAATAAAACTGAAGGACGAAAACAAATGCGAGTCGCTGTACATATAACACTCTCACAGAACAAAGAAAATATTTTCTTTCTCAAACTATTCCCACCAGGGAGTCTATTCGCCATTTCTTTGACTTGTTAACAACACTTTCCTCTCGCATGCGAGAAATACTTCAACTTAAAGACTTTTCTTTGTCCTATCTCAGAACGCTTCGACGGAAACAAACAAAACAACTCGGCAAAAAACCACCTTTCTAGCAAATCGGTATTGATTCCGGGAAAAGCAATTAATTTCGAATGAGTTAAAGGAAAAAAAAAGGGTCTTAGTGCATCGGAATATCGTTACTGTTTAACTTAACAATAATAAGAAAAACAAAAGCACGGATGAGTTGAAGAAAGAACGAAAATTTCACGAAAAAATTGCTCGATTAAAAACTCATTAACGGACTTGACATGAGGGACTTCAGTTTTGTTTTTCTTCTTCGCTTTCGCTCTTCTGAAATCAGCGACAACCATTTCCATTCGAGCATGAAATTTTTACCTAAGACGCTTTTTTCCGTCGTTTTTAACTTAAAGCTTCGACAGCAATTAGTTGCTCGGAACTCTGATGCATCTCGTTATTTCGATGGAAAAGGAACTTTATCGCAGCTGTTAGAATAATACGCGACATTTTAAAAATGTGAAGTTAACATATTTGTTAATGCCAAAGTTATAATTCTGTCACTTCAAAGAATACCTGGTTATTTCTACGAAATAAGTCAGCAATTCCATAGTCATAAATGTATAACTATGCACATTTCATACGATGAGAACGTATAAATGTATTCTCAAGGGAGGCGATTTTTCTCTTCGCAAAAATTCCTGACTGAGAGTTGGACAATCTTTAGACAAAGTAGGAATAAAAGTATCCAAACTGTCTCTTCAAATCTTGGAATAATATTTATATGACAGCTTAACTCTTTTACGAGAAAACCGCCCTACACGGCCCCTTATTTAGACGACCGCAACCGCCCGAAAACGGCCGAGATTGCGATCTTGTTTTCTTCCCTTCCTCCAAGGTATGCAGTAGCAGGTGCAGTTTCCCCAAATGCATTGTATCAGTTTACTGCAGACAGCTGGTCCTAAGACGTTTAATTGTGGTTCCTTATCTTTAATTTGCAGGTGACATTTCGTTTTTCATTCTCTTATTTCAGTTTAAGACCTGCAGAACAGGTTTATAAAAAATGGGGTCAAAGGCTAATGGAATCTCTTTTAGAGCCTAGAAAGAATGTCATTTGAAATTTTCACACCTATTTCTGCGTTAATGGACGGGGAAGGGAGGAAATTGCTGTGAAACTGGACAATTATTTCGGGCGGTTCGGTATTTTAAGAATACAAGTTAGCGAAGGGTTTGGATTGCAAAGTGTTAAACCAAAGATATTAATTTCAAAGAGCTGTATTTGTATATTTAATGGGCTTTATTCGGGTTCTTTTTAATGATAAAGAAAACGATATAAAACTGTACTACAAATCATCAAAACCGTAAACGGTTTCTTCAAGTTCTTGTCATAATAATTAATTTTAATACTTACTAGAAATGTACGCGAAACTATTTGCAGGCGCACCAGTTTAAAACCATTGCTACAGAAGATTAAGCTTAATTTAGAGTATTTTAAAAAGTGCAGCACTGGATTTTATTATAGAATTCTATAAGATACTTTCGTAAGTGATCAAATGAAATACTATCGTACAAAGGGATATAGAACAGCAAAAATTAGCATTTTTATTCATGACTGTTAAATAATATTTGCCATTTATTTTCTGACTTTTCGTTTGCTAGCTTCTTAATTTATGTAACTTATTTTTTTAATATTTTATACAGTTCTGCTTATATAATATAGCAATTAAATCTAGTGAAAGCGAAAAGGTAATTTAAATCACAAAATTAATTAAAGAATTAAATCTATCCTGTTAATCATAAAATTTTAATCACTCATATAAAACGGTTTTGTTTATTATATGCACAACCCCATACGATGAATGTTTTCTAAATTTTAATTGAAATTTATTATTATTTAGGTACTTTTTGAAATGGCAGGTACTTTTTGAAATTAAGACGATACTGAAAATTTTTATTACAAAAATCGCACATTTTATTACAAAAAATCACATCTTTTCCGAACGTTGTTATTCCTTCCCATCCATATCATGGATCATTTCAGAAATTTAGATTAAAAATTTCTGTAAAAATAATAAAAAAAATTTTGCTAATTTTAAATTCTAAAAAATTATTTAAAATTGGGAAAATCCTTTTAAATTCTAAAATGCTTCTCTAGAATCTAAGGATGCTTAATTTCCTATAAAATATGTTGGATATTTTCAATTGAATCCTACTATTTGATTCTATGTAGATTATATAAGATTCTATACGTAGACCTTCGGAAACACTGTACAAGTTTTCGTAGAGTCTCTGTAGATATCCCTGGAGAATATCCATACATAACTCTCTAGATGCTATATCTAAAATTTTATAGAATTCTACAGAGGATCTCTGACAAGTTTATAGAAAATCGGATCATGACTAAGTTCTAAACGAGTTTTAACATTAGATTTTTTCAGAATTCTGTACGACATTTTCGTAACACTGTCTGCATTACGTAAGATTCTGCATGTGCGATATTTAGAAACCCTGCGCTGTTTTGTATTGTAGAGAGATTAGGCTATTTCGAAACAGGAGACATGAAACATGAGCAATGCCATCGCCGGGCCTCGAACCACGGAACTTTCGAATACGCGCCGAGTGTGCTGACCACTACACTCGAAGGCATGCTAAGAAGGTGGGAGAAATACCTCGCAGTATATAATCTCGAAACAAATCTTTGTATAATCACTCTCTTATCTATAAGTCTACAGAAGCTATGATTCAAATTTTATAGAATTCTTTTGATGATTTCCAATCTAGTATATAAAACAATTTGACCATACATCTAAAGACGTTTCTTTGCATTAATTTTTTTAATATCCGAAAGAAGTTTTTGAGTACTTGAAAGCATCATAAACTACGCAAAAATAATTTCTTTTGTGATTAAAAAGAAGGAATTGAATTTTAGTTTTTGAATAGAGTTTTTGAATCTTCAAATTTTCGAGCTTGACTTTTTTAATCTCTAAATTTTGAAATGGTCTATGACATAAAGTGGAGGAATAAAAATTTTCTTGACATGTGAGATTTTTTCCCTGATAAAAATTGAATATCCTTAAGAATTATTTTAAATGTAAATAAATATATTTTAAAGAGCAATTGTAAATAAATACATTTCAGCTGAAACGAACAAATCATTTCTCTTATCAAAGGTGTACATAAATTAAAAAGACATTCATTTCAAGAATAAAATTTTATAATTAACGGCGTAAATTTAATCTTTTAACAAATTTTATGATTTAAATTGCCTTAAGCTCAAACAAAATTTCATTTTTAGTCCAAAGGGGCTTTGTCCCTGAAGGACTATTGTTTTCGTTTTGCGATTTTGCGTCGAAAACATTCAAAGTCTGTATCACTTTTCAAACTGTTGCCACAAAATATTGCAGCCCTGTATTATATTGAAAGAAATTAAATAATGAAGAATGTGCATAAACGTATGTATGTTTCTCGCATTGTGATAAAACGACGGTACCTGAAGCCATCGAATTTTGAATGCCGTCATCCTGCCGCGAATATGGGCATCCGGAAGCCCAAATTTGAAATTTGGAATTTGTTTTATGAACGATTTCATATTTTGTAAATCTTGAACGAATTTTTGATAAACTCGAGGATTTCAAAGCGGGCCATGGCAACGTCGTAGAGAAAAAAACATTTTTATCTGCAGCGCGTGAGACTGTGTGTAGGAAATTCTAAAGATACGCTCAGTTTAAAATTATTTTGCGATATTGTTCTTGAACTGAATTTTATGGTTTAAACGCGAACAACATGATATTCAGTAAATAAAAGTAACATACAAAATGTTTAAAAAACGCCCCTTTGGACGTAATTTAAAATCTGAAACCTTTCAGATTATTTATTTTTATTTTTTTTTATTTTATATAAGCAAAACTTTACAAAAACTATTGCACAAAATGTTACATAAATAAAGAAGCTAAAAACACATTAAGGTAGAAGAAAAAATGCAAAACTTTCCTTGATTTCAAAAAATGATTCAAAATTCTTAATTTTTGCTCTTTTATTTGTTTTGATTATAATTCGAAAATACAGTTTTTTATATAAAATACTGTACTTTAAGGCCTTTATACAATTTCCCTATGACTTAACAAAACAAAATTTCTGTGCAGTTATATTCCGCGAGAGCTCTTTAAAATGACTTAAGAAATATATTGAGAATCATTTCTCTATATAATTTTTCTATGGACTCCTATAGAACATTATCTGCGAAGGTCTATGGAAATTCCTATCTAGCTCTCTCAACCCTCTATAAAAACGTACATAAGGGGATTATCACTCCTTTATAATCGTTATTATCCGAACGTTTTTAATAACCCTTCACCATGTCAAATATATCATTTCAAAATTTAATCTAATATATGCTGTTGAGATAAGAAAATTTAATTACCTCTTTGTAAGCCGAAGAGAAACGTTTAATGATTTTTTAAAGCTTTTAAATACTCAAAGTTTCTATGGAATCTTTCATGCAAAATTAACGCGAGGAAAGTTGGCTAGAATACTGACAATGATGGCCCAATTTCTACAAACTGTATCTGATGTTTTCAATTGAATTCCCCCAGTTTATTCCAGGAATTTATACGTGTGATCTGCAGAAACACTATACAAATTTCTATAGTATCTCTGCAGAAATCTCGATGGAATACTTATACATAACAGTATAGAAGCAATATCCAAAATTTTATCGAATTCTATAATATGTATGGGACCTGATTTAGAGATAATTTGGTCATCATTCTAAAGGATTCTAAAGAATATTAACATTAGATTTTTTTATAGAACTTAATAAGAAGTTTTGGTAAACATTAACATATTATACAAGATTTCATACGTAGAGCATTTAAAAACACCGTACAAATTTGTAGAGAATTTCTACACAAATCTATGTAGAAGCTGTAGGCAGAAGAGTATAGAAACTATATCTAAAATTCCAATGGAATTCTACGGATTTTCTGCAAAAATTCATGAAAGATCTCCGATTAGTTTAGAGAAAATTGGCCATAATTCTTAAACAATTTTAACACGGCATTTATTTTTTTAGAATTCTAAAAGACATTCTGGTAAGAGTATGTACATTATCTAACATTCTATACGTTAGACATTTAGAAACACTGTACTAATTTGTACAAAATCTCTATAGATTCTCTATACATAAATTTGTAGAACTGTATAGAAGATCTCTCACTAGTTTATAGATATTTGGGCATCCTTCCAGAGAATTCTAAAATATTTTAACATTTGATTTTTATAGAATTCTGCAGAAGATCTCTGAATAGTTTATGACAGCCTTTTAAAGGAGTTTTAGAAATTCCGACATTAATTTTTTTAAAGAATTCTAAGATACTTCCGCCAGGGATTAACTAGTATGATGATTATTTCCACTCCGAATGTCACTCGTTTATCACCTCCTTGTTCAAACTTAGTTTTCTGTCTCCGAGAATAAATAAAATCGGTGTACAATCAATCTCCTCGCTTTTTCGTGTAGATGGATCTCGCCCGAACTGATTTGCAAGTATAATCTTTGTTCAAATCTGCGTAACCAGCTTATTGCGGTGCCCAGCCTTAACCGAATAAACAAGAAGTCATCAATACGAGCGCGGAGAACTTTCTTTTTTAACCTTCTTGCATGCTCAGAGGCTGTTAAGAACATCGTTTCCAAAACCAGGGTCAAACAAAGGACGAATTTTTAGAGATAAGCAGCGCCGGGAATAATTATGCGAAAGTAAGTTTTTCTTCTCTCTTGTTATCTTTAATATATGTAGCCAGTCCCAACGGTTTTGGGAGTTTGTAAAATTGTAAGCGGTTTTCCGCTTGTACTCGTAATTACGTTTTCTTGCATGGAAATACAACGCGGAAGATTCATTTTACGGTAAGAATTATTTTCTCCGACATTAACACGACGTGGATAATTCTTTGTTTTTATCAGAACAATCAAAGATTGTGGTAAATGAACTAGAAAAAACAATCTTTCTTCATTGGTGCGGCATTCGTTTACATTTAAAATCATTTGTCGTTTATGCAAAAGTTTTTGGTAGATGCCCAATGCTATCGTGTTCATCAGGAAACTAAAATAAATTCATATTGCCGAAATAATACTTCATAATCATTGAAAATTAGTCCTATTAACACTGACATGTAATTCACGAAACTACAAGCAGCCGAACTCACTTACGATGGATTTCGACGTACTGGAATTTTAGTTCGTTATATCCGACGGTGCGTTATATGCGATCTTATGAAATCGGTCGATGAGGGTGGGGAACGTATCGTTTCACAAAATACTGTAAAAATGGATTGATGAATCATACAGAAAAATCGATTAGCATTGCCACATCTCCCAAAAGAGGTTCGTAGCAACTTTAATTAAAATAAAACACGTTAAAATTTAATCACAATTATTATTACGCGCAATTTCGTTTTCGTTGTTTTCGAGATTTGCAATATGTTAGTAATTTTACGCCTAAAAACAAAAAAGCGTCCATTTCCCAAAACACGAATCACCTGTATAGTTTGAAGCTCGTAAGTGTCGATTCATTTTTTCTAGTGTAATGATTAAATTTAGCAAAAGTTTCCACCATACCATCAACTCTAAATAGAGCACTGACGGATATCCCAATCAAAGAACTTGAATGGAACACAGATTTCACTCAAATTCCTCTCCTATTCTTGAAAGATCGAATTTCGAAAGATCACAATCGTGATCGAAAAATCGAGAGATTTCTTTTCGAGGCAAAGAATGCCACGCACTCCATGAATAACAAAGTAGAATCTTCTGATGTGTATTCATTGCATGGTTTTCCAGGAATTGGATGCACAGAAAAAGAGCGATCTGCATCGTTATATCTCCCGAAGAAATCAGAAGTAACTTTAATTTTTAAAAGCAATTATTAAAATTATTACAACTTGAAATAATTTAATTTCTTTTTTCGTTTTTTTTTCAGCTTCATAATAAATAAATAATATTAAACGAAAAAATTATTCGGTATAAAAGTGGTCGTTTAAATCGTCCCTCCCACGACACAGCTCCATCTAAAATACCCTTTTGCAGTTACGAGTAAGTACAAGACTTGAAGAGAATGCTGTCTGGCAGATCAGTGAAAGAACTATAATGGAATCAAAAGGTTCAATCAAGCTCTTTGTCTCAACTGATCCGTGTTCTTTTGTTCAGTAGCTTTTATTGTGTATTGAGCTAAATAAAAAGTTTACGATTCCATCCGTAGCCGAAATTTTATACGTGAAGCTAAGAAACGTTCAGTGGTGAGGTCGCATAAAAACATTCACATCAAAATTATCATTAACGCGTTAGAAAACTAAGTTTTAATCTCCGTGATTAAATAATGAGCAATCCTCAGATTCTTCATTAAACGTTTCGCTAACTATGGGAAAGCGACATCTCCCAGAACCATAAAATTCTAAACGAACACAGTCGTCCACCCGAACACGAGCACCTCAAAAAACGCTCGGAATAAAACATTTTATTTTTGGCGAGTCGGTGTTTTGCAATTCGGCATCGTAAATTTGGTCGTAGGGTAACTAGCGGTAAAATCGCTGACTTCTGGTAGTTCGAATCCCGGAGAACGGGCTGGTTACAAGGGCATTTTCGTACTTTACCCATAGTGAAAGTGGATATGATCCAATTTCCTTAGAACTCCTCCACGAAAACGTTCCTGCCTTTAGGCAAATAGACCTCGCGTGCTTCGCCGTAATAAAAAGCAAATGAAACCATTCAGCAATATTTACTATTAAAATTTAATTACAAAACTCGGATATTAGTAATGTGTTGCCACTGCTAGGAAAACAAAATACTTTCATTTCCCATCCGAGGCTTTAATTACACTGACTGGACTCGTTAAAATCATCCTATAATCCATTCTTTTCATAATGACTACTTTAAGCGGCTATTAAATTACATAAAACTATAACGTATATTGTACCATCGGTATCAAATATGCCTCAGATATGTTATAAGACAAGATTAGAAAAACGTTAAGTTACGAGTAGCATTATTACTGTATCCTTCTAGCATTTTAGGGCTAGGTTCTGAAACTTTTTTAAATGCTCGCGTCACTTTCTCTTTCTTCAAATACTTTGGGGGGTTTTACTTATTTAATTCACTGTTCAATCCTTGAACCTCACAAACACTAACAAGCGAATAATCGCTTAAGTGTGTTAACAGATACGTAAGACTTAAGAAGGATTAACTACCCTTTATTTCTTTGAATAAATACAATCAGTTCCTAACTCGGAACGTACAGCAAAGCCTCAAATTGGGCTTGAACTTAAAAGAATAGGAAATTAAACTTATAAGGTTTCTCCTTCAATCTCTTAATCCCCTTACTGAGCATAAGCTGTGAAACCCTACGTGGAGGACAGTGAGCAAATCTAGGCTATGTCCTTTAGTGTTGAAGAACTACAAAGTCAGAAGGAGGGTTTAAAGGACCCTTTAATTCAAATAATTACAACTCTCCGACTCGAGAGTAAGCCACTACTTGGGCTGAACTAAAATAATATGAAATAAAGTGTGTTAACAATTTAAATACCTAACTTAACCTTAAGTAGGACGGCGAGGGAAGCCTAACTCTTAGTGAAATGCAATAAATGCGAATTTCACTAGCAAGCACTAGTAATTGCAATTGCCTATGAAGGCGAACTTTCAGTAGACAGAGGAAATCCTTGCGCGCACAGCCTTACGGCGATAAATCCAAGACTCTGTTTTTCCCCTCGTTAACTCCTGCCTTTTAAACTGCTATCACATATATGCGATTTGCATAAATATCTCGCTCGCGCTAAATTCGGACAGCAACTGAAACTTTGAGATATCGATAGGAAAGTTCAAACTAAAAATAATTTGGTTAATTAAAATAATGAATGCTACAAACTTAACTAAATCCAACTGAAAAATATAGCCGAATATATCAAGATTCTAAGTAGTTGGCCCCTAAATCTTAATTAAGTCAGCGAGCCAAACAAGGGCCTAAAGTACGGCCGAGCGAAGCAACAGCTAACACAGACGTAGCCAAAAGGCAAAGGGCACGCTAGAAACTCAGGCTCTCTCTCGAAGTCCGTGGAACATTGACTTAAATACTACTCTTTACTCATTTGCATTCACTGCGTTTCTGAAATTACATTCTGGTAGGAAATTGTATGCTGAAACTGGAATGATAGGAAATATGCATAAACTTAAAATAACTGTTAATTAAATTAGGATAAACCTTACAACTTTCAGAAAATCTACTCGCCTAAATTTTAAAATGGATTTCGCCACATAGTAATAGATTTTGTCTAATGATAAAGACAAAGCCCTCGCAAACTCCCTGCGAATATCATGTCGTAATTTTCCTCCTGACTGTTGACCTTTCTGCCAGGTTAGCACAAGAACGTACCCATCACGGCGAAGCCGCCATCAACGGACACTGAGTCTGCGATTTCTCCGATTCTGCCGCACATGCATCTGCTCTCGTTATTTATGGATAATTCCAGGTCCAAAAAGTAGCATACACAACAATAATGAGCAATGAGCGAGTTTCCAGTTACAGGGAAGTGAAAACGAAGATATGTTTGATATAACAGCTTTAACATAATAGCAGACCCGTTGCTCTCATGAGGGTTCAGATAGAGAGAGTATGGAAATTAACATTGTAGAGACATTAGGGTATTTCGAAGAAGGAAGACAGGAAAAATGAGCGAATCCTTCGCCGGGAATCGAACCACAGACCTCTCGGTTACGCGTTGAGCCTGCTGACCACTACACCCCGAAGGCATGCGAAGAAGGCAGGATAAATACCTTATACACTCCCCTTTTTAAAGGGCTACTGCGGTTTTCGGGACCCAATGGCCAAATCCCGGTGGTGGAGGATCATCATCTATCACCTTTTTTGTTCGGGCGCCAGTGTAGAGACATTAGGTTTTTTCGAAGCAGGAGACATGAAAAATGAGTAGCGCCTTCGCCGGGAATCGAACCAGGGACCTCTCCGTTACGCGTCGAGCGTGCTGACCACTACACCACGAAGGCATGCCAAGAAGGCGGGAGAAATACCTTCTAACATTTTAAATAATTTCCCCCTTTAATTTTTGGAGTAGTAAATTATTAAAAAAGAGTAAAAAGGAGGGGAAAGGCGATAAATCCTTGCTAATATGTTAACTTATAAAGTACAGCCAAAAGTAACAAATCCGTTTTGCTAAAGCGAAAGATCTGAGCATTTCCAGTCGCAGTATAATGCATCTTTAAGATAAGAAATATATTGTAAGTAGATATTTAGAATTTAATAAGAACGCGGAATTGCTTTTCTTCGTTGAAATATTTCTCGGATTTCGCATAGATCAATTCAGCTTTCAAATCAATTTCTTTGCTATTAATAAAGACCCAACTTTAGTATTCCAAGACTACGCGGTATATATAAATTCCGAAATTTATAGCGTTATCTTATTTATTATCCATTGATCAAGATAAAAAAAATCTAAAAATTTTGCAATAAAGAACATCTATCGTTGTTCATAGGTCCTGAATGAAGACGATAATAAATATTTCATCTTTTGTGGCAAACGGTCTTCCGATTGGCTAACGTTTTTATATATCGCATATCCTCGTACATACATATATATTGTTGCGTTATACGGGTTCGTGGATTTGAGAATATCCGATGAAAACTCGATGCAGAACAATAAAAAGCACAATTTATTTACAGGAAACACTATTTACAGCACAGTTCCAAAATTACCTTTAAAAGCGTCGAAAATCTACAATAAATACGCCGAAACAATCAGCAACACAGCTTCAGGCCGTAACTGTAAAGGTAGCTTCACGGCAACACTAAACTTATAATAAACACCGTGGAACAATCCCCAATACACTGTCAAGCTATACTATAAAGTTAGCTTCACGGCAAAGCACTATCTCGATCGCTTTCCGTTCACAAAACTCTTGCGTAGCTTAGCAATCACAGTCAGTAGCTATTCTCGCAATTCTCACAATTAATCACACTCTTAATCACACTGCTCGCAACTAATCACACACTGCCGGCTCTCAGAAATGCAAGGGTTTATATAGCTTTTCATTAGGTTCCACAGGTTTCGAGAAATATCTCGACAGGAAGTTATTGTAGAAGCTTCCCGATTGGACCATGGGATATCGGCGATTTGGTCGCCAAATGGGCGATAAAGTCGCCAATCTGGCAACCCTACCATACACTATTTTATGGCAACCCTAGTGCTATGCCAGAAAGCTTACATACAGGCGCAACCGCCGAATTTTTGCGCAACAATATATATCCCCCAGCTTTTTTATCATCAGCCTTCGAAAAGTTTAGAACTATTCTCATCCTTTCCTCATTCCTCTATGGTCCGTCATTTTCCCCTTTGAGAACAATTGACTAACTTAATTATTAGTCCAAAGGGGCTTTGTTCCTGAAAGCTATTGATTTCGTTTTGCGATTTTGGTTCGGAAACATTAAAAGTCTGAATCACTTTTCAAACTGTTGCCAGAAAATGTTACAGCTCTGTATTATATTTAAAAGAAATTAAATCATGAAGAATCGGAATAAATGTAGGTATATGTCTCCAAATGTGATGAAACAACGGTACCTAAAGCCATCCAATTTTGAATAACGTACGTTTCCACCCGAATAGACGCATCTGGAAGCCCCAATTTGGAATTTGTTTTATTATCTATTTCATATTTTGTAAAAATTTAACGAATTTTTGATGAACAAACTCAAACAGTTTAGAAGCGAGCAATGGAAACACTCTACGTGGGGGGGATAAAAAAAAAACTTTTAATTCCAGCGCGCGGAACTGTGTATCGGAAATTCTGATGGTAGACTCATTTTAAAATTATTTTGCGATATTGTGTTGAACTGAATTTTATGTTTTAAGTGCGAAGAACGTGATATTTAATAAATAAAAGTAACAAAATGTTTCAAAAAATTCCTTTGGACGTAATTTAAAATCTGAAACATTTCAGATTTTTAGTCCAAAGAGGCCTTTTTTTTATTATTTTAAAAGTTATTCTACGATAAGCAAATTACAGCTATAGCCACATATGATCGTCCATTTACTCATCCAAAAGGGAATTTTCTTTTATCGCATATTGTGTGGCCCCGTTTACAAAATCTCAGACATACCTACGGCTAAAATTCTGTACATGCACATTTAACAAAAATATCAAAATTCGGAACACATTCAAGTACGCGTAGGAAAAGAAATCGAAAATTTAATTACAAGAAAGATAACCACTTAGACACATTCTTTTATTTTTCCTTATCCACAGCAGTGATATGGGAGGAAACAATGAGCTTAACCTTCAATCTTTCGATCGAGGATAAAACTCAAAATAAAAAAGAAAGAAAGATCTTTACCACTTGCCAACCGAAATAAATCCGAAAGAAAATTTTATTTGAACTCTTAAACAATTCTATGTCACGTATTTTGAAGAGTTGGAGCAAAACATCTGGAGTTTGATTTCTTTCCAATTTAATTCTCTGAGGGACCTCAAACAAAGTAGGAAAACATTCGTCACACAGTAGTCCCTTTTATCGTAAAGCAAGTGGAAAGAGAAAACCTCGCGAGCTCACGTTTCGCAGCGAGATTGAGCGTGGTTTTAATGCCATTCGCTTGAGAGGCGGGAACAATTCCGAAGAAGTACAAGTCATTCTTTTCATCTTTTTTTTTCTCTTTTATATCCAATTTGTGAGTTTTATTTCATTATTCTGTTAATCTGGAAAACATAGCTTCGTTTTATTTCTTTCTCTTTTATTGCAGAAACTTGCGTTTCCGTTTTTCTAGAAGTTCAAGTAATACCAGTGCACATCAAGCATACGGAGTAATCTTATTTATTGTTCTCAAATGGCCACCAGTTAATTAATGTGCTTCTGCTTCGTATATTCGTAAAAAGAAGAAACGAAAGCATATGCTTTGGATATATTTATATTTGCATCTGTTCTCAATTCGAATTTATTCTTTTGCAAAATTTGTTATTAGCTATTATTTAATTGAATGATTGTGTTTGTCCAACGGTGAAACATTTCTCATCGACTTTTAAACTCTTTTCTGATAAGCTACAGAGTCCAATTTGTAAAGTGGATGATAATGAAATGTGGTGAATTCAGTTATTATTATTATTATTATTATTATTATTATATTTATTATTACTATTTTATTTATTTATTTATTTATTATTATTTTATTTAATGTTGAACATAATATTCTCCCATGTCTTCGTTTGGACAAATTAAGGATTTCAGATATTTACTGTTTCAATCATCGGATAGAGTGGAACAAAACCTTTTAAAAAGAATTCGTATAAAATGTTTTAACATTGTTTCTGATATTTTTTACCGATTTTTCGGAACGTGGTCAATGTTTCGACTGTTTGACGATTACGGTTTTGAAGTTTTGACAACTAAAAACGCATCCGTTACAAAATTTTGAACTTTTCACGGATTCTAAAATAATCTTTTTACCTACTTTTAAAATATAAGTGATTAAAATATATTAACAGAGGGTTTTTCTACATTTTTGAAAAAGACATTTTGCGATCGCAGCCCAGAAAATAAAATAAAATCGGTTCCTTCTTGGCATGCCTTTCAAATGTACTTCAAAAGCACGATGCCATTATCTCGGCCATTTTATTTTATTCATTTATAATGGCCGCTTGGCAAAGCGTAAAATATTCATGTTCCAAATTCACTCAGAAAATTATAAAAGAAATAGCGGTATAAATACTTCGTCGATAGCGCATAAACCACAATAGAATAAATGCACTCTTTAAAGTTCAATATATTTATTTACCATAGCGACACTTCGGCGCTAGGTTCCCTTAACAGCGTTACATCTCATTCATTTTATAACTCAGAGTGAGCAAAAATTATAGCATCTGAAGAATTATCACAAGTTCTATTCCAATACTATAATAAATCTAAAGCGATGTATAAAAGAAATTAAAAAAAATAAAAAAGAAATAGTTTTTTCACAGACGATTCAGCGCCTAATGCGCATGCGCTACTCATTAATTCAGTTCTGACTTCGCGGTAAGACAAAAATACATAAAAATTATAATTGCTTTCATTAAAAATTGAAAGATGTAGGAAAACATAAAACACTGAGTACAGTTTAAAACAATTAAAAACAAAAAGCTTGTTTCTCTAGATTCGCAACAAATCCACTATTCTGCTAAGCTCCAAATGTAAACAAATATGGCGCTATCATAACCAGGCTTAGGCGCATTAAAAAACTTTTAAATTGTTGATAATTTCATAATTATTGCACGCAGGTTAATTAAGGGCATAAACACTTAACCGAAAGATAAGAACAACATAATTCAATCATTTTTAATCCCTAAGGCCCCTAATCCCCAGTCGCCTTTAAAAGGGGAGTATATAAGGATTTCTCCAGGCTTCTTCTCATGCCTTCGTGGTGCAGTGGCGAGCACGCTCGACGCGTATTCGAGAGGTCGGTGGTTCGATTCCCGGCGAAGGCATTGCTCATTTTTCGCATCTCCTACTTCGAAATAAACCAAAATTCTCTACAGTTCCTCAAATGCTGTGACGCTAAGCTGAATGGGAATATGCCACATTTTGTCGTTTGACACGTCAAAGTTAGACCTTCAGTCGAGCTCTGATGCAAAAGATGAAAGGCATCAGAAAAAGAAATTATTACAGGGATAAGTCTGGGATATTAAAGTTGGTTCGTATACACCTTTTCAATTTCGCAGAATTTTGAAGCCGAATCTTACGTCTCGGCTTATATTTGAAAATATATGATAGCGTAATTATTAAAAGTTATTCTGCTCTAATTTTTAAATCTTGATGTGGCATAAAGGAAAAAAACTGTTTGACACTTTCTGTTTTTTTTTTTTTTTCAATAAATAAAGCAACCCAAATGTTTGGCTCGGAGAAATTTGTTAAAATCTTTTGCTCAACTGCCCGGAGTTAAAATTAATTTGAAACACCATCTGACCCTTAAAAATTACTTATCGAAGTATTTATGCGAAAAAAAAAATTGGGAATAAAAAAAAGACTCTCCGTAACTGAATGATAGCGTCTTCTTAATTGTAATTCTAAAATAATTAAAATTAATTTTCCCTTCACACTTTTTATGGAAATGTCAAACGGGAGTACAGTTAGTTATGGGTCTTTATTAATTAGTTCCTCAATCTTTCCTGTCATCATTAAAAGTTCTTTCGAAGCACTAATTTTAGCGCAAATGTTTAAGCGTCAAAAATAATTCTCGCGAGTGGATGTAGAAATGAAATCACATATGATATCATTTTTTAAATTAATTTTAGAATGTAAAAGGAAACTTTGCAAGTGTCGTTAATGAAAATGTCTCGGAGGGAAAATATTAAATTCGGATGGACTATATAACGAAGACCACAAAACTCTTTACCCGGCTTTTATTTTCGTAGCCCTTGGTAGTAGATATAAACTTCTACTAATTAAAATAAAGTTTTAAATTATGCAAACTTTTGCGTTTTTAGCACTTTTTAAGTTTAAAAGAATAGTTTGATAAAAATTACGAAATCTAACTTTTTATACGTTCCTCCACTCCCTATCCTCATCTTTAGAAGTGCTTTATTCCCGTACTGCGAAAATTGACCGAAATATTTGATATTAAAATCTACATAAAGCGAAAAGTTTGAATTTTTAGTCCAAAGGGGCTTTGTCCCTGAAGGACTATTGTTTTCGTTTTGCGATTTTGCGTCGGAAACATTAAATGTCGGTTCACTTTTCAAACTGTTGCCACTAAATATTACAGCCCTGTATTATATTTAAAGAAATTATAAATAATGAAGAATGTACATAAATATATGTATGTTTCTCGCATTATGATAAAACGACGGTACCTAGAGCCGTCGAGTTTGGAATGCCGTCATCCTGCTGCGAATATGGGCATCTGGAAGTCCAAATTTGAAATTTGTTTTATGAACGGTTTCATATTTTGTAAACCTTTAACGAATTTTTTATGAACAAACTCGAGGATTTCGAAGCGAGCCATGGCAACGTTGTACAGAAAAAACATTTTTATCTCCAACGCGTATAGGAAATTCTAAAGATATGCTCAGTTTAAAATTACTTTGCAATATTGTTCTTTAACGGAATTTTATGGTTTAAATGCAAAGAACATGATATTTAATAAATAAAGGTAACCCGCAAAATGTTAAAGAAAACGCCTCTTTGGATAAATTTAAAATCTGAAACCTTTCAGATTTTCTTTTTTTTTTTTAAGGTAACTAAAACCAAAACATCAGTTCACCAATAGGTTTACGAAGCTAAGAAGTTTACGTGAGGAGCAGTTTTATGTAGGTTATTGCGAAAAATTGTGAACATATATAATTCAGCAACAAAACTACTGTTTCTTAATCAGTAACAAATGGATTAAATCTAATCCATGTTGTAGAAATAGAAAATACACTTTGTAGAAGATTAAAATTTTTATATTTCAAATTTAATCAGAAAGACATTGCCTAGCATTTAACTGTAGATCATTGTAAAAAGTATAAATAAATGGTTTTCAAGATGGTGGGAAGGTTACTCACAGAATTCATGTTCTGGACAAATTGGAACATATTTTTTTTTATTTTCAATGGCTAGGCAAAAAGTTACAAAGGTTACAATAGAACTAAAAAAAAAATTCCAATAAAACAAAAGTACAATAGAACTAAAAACAAAAAGACCGAAGTCATTGCCTTAAAGAGCGTCCTTGCCTCACAGTAACCGATTCTTCTGCATGACCACGAAAAGCCCCACGTCGGAGCAGGTGGTCCCCGTCTATTTCTCAAAGAAAAAAATAAATTAGACAAATAAGGATCCGTTGAAATGCCAGTGTGGTGTAGGTGGGAGGCAATGGAGAGCCGGACGGAAACCCGG
>KK121346.1:387877-406133 GCA_000611955.2 Stegodyphus mimosarum | reverse complement strand
ACGGGAATAAGAGAAGGACCTAACCCGCTCCAACGTTTTAAGGTCGTACAGTCTGAACATTTCGTAAGATATAAAACGTAAATAGATTTTTTAAAAAGTTTAATCCTCCAGTAAGAAATGGCTGTATTAGGATGTTGTAGTATGCTGGCACCTGTTTTTGCAAGAGAGTCCGCTTGTTCTTTGCCCCAAAGTTTACAATGACCAGGCACCCACTGGAGAAGAATTTGTTTCCCTTTAAAGGGGAGAGGTTTAAAGGGTTAGAGTTCTCAGGTATTCTTGACGTTGCAAAATTTCAAGCTTTAAGGGGGTGTTCAGCGGAGGTAATTGATCGAATGGCTCATGAGAATCAGAAAAAATGACTGCCTTTGCAAACTTATAATGGATGGGTAATGGTTGCTTTGGGGCTATACGTATGGCTACTACTTCACCATCAAAGGAAGTACTAATATATCCTGCAGGGGCGTAAAAAGAAACAAAAAACATCCGAAAACACGGCAGCAACATCTATCTTTCTATGGATGGTTTCCAGTAGGTCTAGCCTTACTTAGACATTAATCACCTCCAATCAACCTCCATCATCCTCCTAATTTCCGGTTCTTCAAGTGTGGTTGTACGTTGCCTGGAATCTCAAGATCTTTTTTAATGTCCAGGACTCCTTATATAAATCCGTATTCGGTATTTAACTTCGTAACTACGTAATCTCTGGACCCGTCAGCTTTAGGGTGCGACGTAGATCCACGTCCTCGTGGTGCACCCTGGTAACGCTCTGCGGCTAAGTGAAATACAATTTTGGCATGCAACCATCACACTCTCCGTCCATGAAACAAATTGCAACATTCGTAATATTATTTACTAAGTAATTAATACTCGTAATATTATTTGAACTCATTAAAAATTGAAAAATATTTGTACTCTGCAGACTTTTTTTACGATCATCAGATAATGAGTAATAAAACTTGGCGATAATATTAATAACGTACTCTTAGGAAATGCTTAGGAATTATTTGTGTGATATATTTAATAAATAAATATACTAATAAATAACAAATTATACCACTGAATGGCATTCGGGGGGATCAACCTCGAATTATCCTAATTTATTTGTTATACACCCGCTCAATGCAAATTCAGTCGAAAATTTTCAATAGGTTCAATATCTCGATCAGTTCGTAGGTTCAATTTTTCTACGTTTTACTCTTTTTTTATGAATATTTCGTATATTTTCTAAATCTTAGTAGAGACACCGCAGAAACGTGTAAAATGTTACATTTTGTAATTTTTACAAAACTGGTTTCTTTAAATTTAAAAATCGGATGTGTACACCACATGACTTCCTTATACGGAATATAAAATTATACGCAATTTTCCTGCATTTCAGTTCAACGTATTGAATTAACAGTTAACGAATTTTGAATTAAATCTACTTCGTCGATAGCACATAAACCATAATAGAATAAATGCACTCTTTAAAGTTCGCTATCGGCGCTAGGCTCACTTAACAGCATAATCTCATTCATTTTATAACTCAGAGTGCGCAAACATTATAGCATCTGAAGAATTACCACAAGTTCTATTCGAATACTATAATAAATCTGAAACGATGTATCAAAGAAATTAAACAAATAAAAAAGAAACAGCTTTTCACAGACGATTCAGCGCCGCTTACCTAATGTGCATGCTCTACTCATTCATTCAGTTCTCACTTCGCGGTAAAGCACAAATACATAAAAATTCGAAATATTTTCATTAAAAACTGAAAGATATAGAAAAACATAAAACATTAAGTACAGTTAAAACAATAAAAAAGCAATTTTTTAGAGATAAGGTAAAATGTTTACGCAAAATCCAGCTAATTTAAATGATAACTCCAGTAAGAATCAAACATAATTTAATTCGCAATAATAAAAGAAGATGTTACTTTGTTGTTGCGAATCTTAGTTTCCGTAGATTGGCAACAAATCCACTATTCTGCTAAGCTTCAAATGTAAACAAATATGCCTGCTATCATAACCAAAAATTAGAAAAAAACTTTTAAATTGTTAATAATTACACAATTATTGCATGCAGGTTAACTAAGGGCCTAATGACTTTTTACTTGCCTTTATTATATTATTTTAATATTATTTAATTTAGTTTCTAGTTTATTTTTGTATGTTAATAGTATATGTATCTTTTTTGTTTATATGCATATTCGTGTCGGGGAAGTTTTTTGTGGGCAAGAGTTTCTAAATTAAATAGGTTTTCTAAAAAATTGGTTTTATAAAGGGTATTGTTTTGTATTGGCTTTGATTAAATCTTTTTTAAAAGTTCCACTTGTTTGAATTGCATTTGGTAGGTCACATCATTTGTTTTTACTTTTGGTTTTGAATTTTACACTTGCCTACATAAATGACGAAACACGAATTGAAAAATTGAAGAGTTAGGTTTGAGGGCAACTTCCCCTCGATAAGTCTGTCTTCTGCCAGTTCAGCAATTATTCACGTATGCATATTTATTATTTTTAGGATTTAAAAAAAATTATTACAAGTTTATATTTGTTAATAGATTTTGATACTTGCTCTTGATTTACTTATGTTCTCAGAATTTAAATGATATTGTATATTAGTTCGCAGCAATATAAATTATTTATAATTTCTTTTAAACCTATTTCTATATTAATTTTTTACTTTAAATTGCTTTTTACGAATAGAAATTTTGTTATATATATATATACATACAAACATAATTTGATATTAAAAATATTATTGCGAAGTTTAATTAGAGAATACTGATTTCATAAACATTAGCTGTTCTTCTCTGTAAATTTCTTATAATTGAGGACATTTAAGTGTACATTGATATTTTCAATCGAAGACAACATATTAATGAAGTCTGTAGAAGATATCACTTCAAACAGGAAGGAAAAAAGACTGAAATAAAATGAAAAAAAATATATTGTATTTACCCATTAATTTTCATATTCATTGCTTAAGAAATATACCAAAAATCAAGTAAATGATAATTTGTATTGATTACTCCGATTTTGGTTTTGCTTGAAAGTAAATACAGAGAAAAGGAAAATAAGTTTTATCATTAAAACATTATCGTATCTTAGTGAAGCAAAAAGTACACGTATAGGTCTCAATCCCCTAAAAATTTCAAAATGCCTCACTTAAATAACCAAAGTTTGTATATATACATATATTTATATAATTTTGGTACGGCCGATTGCAACCAAAATACGAGATGCACATCTGCATGTTATACCAACCCTATATATAAAATTTCAACGTTCTGAGGCTCCTCGTTTTTGCGTTATGCGAGATACATATATACGTACGTACGTACGCACAGACGCCCCGAAAAAATATCTTCAGAATCCATTTTAAATCAGTTTTATAATTATTTGGGGGAAAAAAGTCTTTTATTCTATCCGTACATACGGATGTCACTCAAAAGCAGCGTAAAATTGCATTCGGTAGCGGTGAAAATACACTCACGTTTGTGAAAATTGCAACACCAAGAAGGAATCGTCATAATTGAATGCAATTTAATACACAGTTGAGTGGTAGTGGTACAAATAAATGATTAAATGTTCAAAGCAAACAAACAAAAACAAGAGATCAGAATCAGTATTTTGTGTGGCCACCACGCGCCGCAATAAGTGCTGCTACACGACGTGGCATGGAGTCAAACAAAGTTTGAATGTCTGACTGAGGAAGAGCATTCCATATCGTTTGTACGCGTACCCAAAGTTCGTCTGCAGACGCAACAGGACGAGGATCACGAGCAAGACGCCGACCAATGACATCCCACACATGTTCAATTGGCGACATATCCGGGGAACACGCAGGCCAAGGAAGAAGCTGTACCTGCTGCGCTGCAAAGAAGGATTTAACAATCCGAGCAGTATGAGGGCGGGCATTGTCCTGTTGAAATACAGCGCCTGGCAAGCTTTGAAGGAAGGGAACAGCTTCGGGCTGTAGAACTTCACGGATATACCGGTTGCTGTTCAGATTGCCCACAATTCGTAGCAATTGAGATCGTCTATGATATGCTATGGCGCCCCAGACCATAACTCCGGGTGTTCGTCCACTGTGGCGTTCGATAATGCACTCCGGAAGGTGGCGTTCACCGGCATAGCGTCTGACACGAATGCGGCCATCATGGTACCACAAATTAAAGCGGGATTCGTCAGAAAACACGACATGCTGCCAATCAGCACGCCAGTCTCTATGCTGATTGGCCCATTGTAGCCGCAGGCGGCGATGGTCGTGCGTTAGGGGGATCCTGTATAAAGGAGTCCGTGCGCGCAGTCCACACTGCAGCAGACGTCTACGAATTGATGAAGCACACAATGAAACACCTGTAGCTATTGACCACAGTGCTGCCAATTGTCTAGAGGAAGCTGTACGGTCCGTCCGCGCCATGCGGACCAGGTGTCTATCATCGCGAGCTGACGTCACATTTCGGGGTCCACTCCCGGATTTCCGAGTTGTCCGACACTCGTCCGTCCACTGCTTCCAAACGCGCATCACTGTGCTGCTGTTACGCTGCACACGAGAGGCTACTGCACGATACGACAATCCAGCTTCACGAAGGCCGATGATTCTCCCTCGTTCAAACTCTGTAAGTTGTTCAAATCTCGCTCTCTTTCGTCGACGAGGCATAAGTACAGATTGAGTTAACGTTTACCACTAGCAGATAACCACAGATAACCATACACGCCTCGCTACAGCCGTCTATTTATTCGGATCCATCAGCCGTTCAGAGGGCGCTGCTCAGCATACGCATGCGCTACGGATTTGCAATTCTAATCATTTGCATATCATGCGCTACTTTGCATTTCCTGAAAATTTCAGCTCACTCGCGTAAGTCCTTCATGGTGTTGCAATTTTCACAAACGTGAGTGTAGATATTTTCGTTGAAATATGGTACCCGAAATTTTTCGTGATTACAATACTTTCTTTTTACTTCGTACAAGGAAGTAAAAATGGCAAAAATTGAATATTTGCTTCATTTAAAACACTTCTGCCAGTGGAACGATCAACGGGTTCGAAAGTAAAGGCCGAATGCGGAATTTCGGTGACAGGGTGTATAAATTAGATCAGTAAATAAAGCCTGTAACTTTCCTTCCGCAAACCTTTAATTTTACAGGAAGGCAAACCTCACTGGGAAGACTTGTACCAGAAATGCTCGAAATCCTAAGCAATAGTTTGAAATATTCGTGTCGGCTCTGCATCATTACATGCGCTCACTACCGGCAACTGTCAGCGAGCCATTCGCAAAATTAAGCCAATTGGATTTCCGCCAGAACTTTCCTGTCCCGAATTTCCCGTGTAAAGAAGATTTTTCATCGGTTCTCCGTCGAAAATATTTTTGATAAGAAAATAATTCATTTTCTTTCAGTCATGCACGTTACTGTGATTTTATTCCCCCTCTGATGAAGGGGGAAAAGTTCTTAAATTTCTGAAAATGACAGTCGGGAAGAAATTATAATATTTGAATTTCATTAATCTTTCCACTAAATCTGCTACTTTTCTTTCTTTCTTTTTTTTAATAACTGCAATGTGTGTCATTAAACGTATCAAATGAATCGTACTGTCAGTTTTTATTCTTGATTCGAGAACTGAAGAGAACGATATCGGAATTTTGAAAAAAAAATGCATTTCTGTTTCAGATTTCTTCATCTATCGCCGTACTTAAATCTTAGGTCGAACGCAGTAATCCTCCGTATTACGTAAGCAATGCGGTTCGTAAATCTTTACGCAACACGAATTTGACTTGAGTCTAGTTTAAACGTTATTTAAGTGTAACTTCGTAAGAAGTCGCAATATTAATTATATGTACACTGAAAAAAAAAATCTGAAAGGTTTCAGATTTTAAATTACGTCCAAAGGGGCGTTTTTTAAACATTTTGTATGTTACTTTTATTTATTGAATATCATATTCTTCACATTTAAACCATAAAATTCAGTTAAAGAATAATATCGCAAAATAATTTTAAACTGAACCTATCTTTAGAATTTCCTACACACCGTCTGCGGATAAAAATGTTTCGATGCGGATAAAAATGTTTTTTTCTGTACAACGTTGCCATAGCCCTCTTTGAAATCCTCGAGTTTGCTCATCAAAAATTCGTTAAAGTTTTATAAAATATGAAATCGTTCATAAAACAAATTCTAAATTTCAAATTTGGGCTTCCGCATGCCTATATTCGCGGCAGGATGACGGCATTCAAAATTCGATGGCTTTAGGAACCGTCGTTTTATCACAAGGCGAGAAACATACATACATTTATGCACATTCTTCGTTATTTAATGACTTTAAATATAATACAGGGCTGCAATATTTTGTGGCAACAGGTTGAAAAGTGATACAGACTTTTAATGTTTCCGACGCAAAATCGCAAAACGAAAACAATAGTTCTTCAGGGACAAATCCCCTTTGGAGTAAAAAAAAAAAACTGAAATGTTTTAAATTTTAAATTACGCCCAAAGACATGTTTTTGTAACTTTTTGTGTGTTACCTTTATTTTTAAAATATCATGTTCTTTGCACTTAAACCATAAAATTCAGTTCAACGGCAAAATCGCAAAATAATTTTAAAATGAGTCTACCTTTTGAATTTCCGATACACAATTTTTTGCAAATATTGCCAAATGGGAATAGCAATAACACAAAATTTTATCGACGAAATTAAATGATAGTTTCCATACATGTTTCATATAATCTGATGCATGCTCTGAAGCGCAAGATTTTAGAAATGTTAATTACAAGTTGAATTGTTAAGTTTTTATTTTTATATTTTGGATACGAAAACAGGAAAATATACAGTAAACACTGTACATTTTGACATATCTCAAGAATATATGAATATATCTTAATTATTTTGCTTCACTGCACACAAAGCAAATACAAAATTAAATACAAATTAAAAAAACTGTATATTCATTTATACATTGTTCACCGTGGTTATACGTAAAGGCAAAATTTAAGCAAAAATTATCCTTTTTTTTCATTATTTTCCAAAATTAAAATTACTTTAAATTAAAATAAAATTTCAAAATTAAAATTACGTTTTAAGCTGTTTTCTCTCATTAAAATACTTATTTTCAGATTAATATGTCTATAGTCAAAATAAAAACTATTTTTTTAAAAAATGGCACCCGAAATATGGCACCGAAATGGCATCCTCAGTAACTTGCGTAAAGTATCTTTCTTTTTACTGAATAGGAACACGCTGACGCGTGCAAGATACAAGTATTTTATTTCCGGCCGCAACAACAGATTGCTTTCGTGGAATCGAGTTTGTTAGTTAAAACTGAAAGAACTTAAACTATTCCGAATGTGCACGCTTTCGGGTGGAGGACTATGTCATTCAGAAGTGGATGCTTTTAGGCACCGTGGTTTTTTTAATCCCAGGACCATAAGTATATAATACAGATTCTTAATTATTTAATTTCTTTGAAATAATACAGGATGATCAGATGTAGCGGCAACATTTCGAAAAGAGATAAGACGTTTATAGTAAACCAACGCAAAATCATATTTCGAAACTAATAGTCCCTTTTAGGTCTAATAGTCGATCCACTTTCGTTTAATTTTTTTAATGTGATATATTTTTATTAAATTTCGTTTCATCTTGTCGCCAAGTCTCAAAATGTACGCAGTTTCAAAGGTGTATTGTTTCTCTACCTTTTAAGTTTCCCATTCTCGTACCCATGCAATTCATACCGTACCGAGTTTCACGCGTTTGCTTATTCGAATCGTTAAGGGGGTACATACACCATGAAACTCTTAAGATCTTTGAATATTAATTTAGAAGTCAAACAACAAAAATCAGCGTTATATTTTCAAATAACGCTCACTTTTGTTGTTTGATTTCTAAATTAATATTTGTTCGGCGAGTTATTGAATTTTAATCTTCGAATATGTTGCAAGAATTGGGATATTTTATTTATTTTAAAATAAATTATTTCCAACTTTTTACAGGTGATTACTAATATAGCTATTTTCTGAACTAGTAACTAAGAAGTTTGAGTTGCCACAAATACTTGTATAATTTCATCCGTTTGTGACAAAATTTTTTATGCATTCATGTTATGTTTCCACCTTGCGCGCGCAGTTTCAAACATTCTATTGCATAATTTAATTCCATATTTAACATATAGCTTTTATAACATTTGAAAACTACTATGAACCAGAAATCGTAAGAATTTCATGTTGTTTTATTTGGAGTTAAGTTTATAAAATGTATTTCATTCAAAAAATCTGTAATGTTTTCGTGCATATATTCTTTTATTAGTTAAATACTCATCAGATTTTTGGTTCATTTAGAATATAGTGTCCATATAAAGAATTCCACCAAATTTCAAGTATGTACCGTTAGCCATTTTTAAAATATCATGCGCGCAAGATGGAAACGTGACGTGAACGCACGAAAACTTTTGTGACAAAGCAGATTAAATTATAAAAATATTTGTGGCAACACAGCCATTCTGGTTACTAGTTCAGAAAGCAGCTATACTGTGTAATCAGCTGTAAAAAGTTGGAAATAACTGCTTTTAAAATAAATAAAATATCCCAGTTCTTGCAGCAATCACATATTCGAAGATCTTGAGAGTTTTAAGGTGTATGTGCCCCCCCTTAAAGATGAAGCGGTTTACTAGTCATCGAGCTCCAATACTTCCGTGGAAAGATACTGAAATCACAAATTAACTTCCGTGACCATTGTAATGCACGCCGACATATCAATTTAAGAATAAACGACACTTTTTTCTGTAAAATTCTCAAATAAATAATAGTTGTGGTCAGCCGAGCTAAAATTATTCCACGCAAATTCTAGAGCGGAGCTTTAAAAATTAAAATCTAAACCAATTAAAAATAGCCACCCACCCATATGCGTGCAATGAAGTCGTTTGAAAAGTCACCGTCCGGAGATGCGTGCACAGGAATCGTCTCTTTCGAGAAACACATCAGTTATCTCGCTAACGTCTGGACTATTTTCACTCAAAAGTCTCATTTGCGAGTTTTGTACACTTTGAGTTGTTAAGACTCGGAGTATCTCGAAAGTATAATATTAATTATAGCTACGCACACAATACAATATTCCTCTGGGTTAGATATATTTATCTATAGCTGTATAGTAAGATTAATCCTCCGACTTACGTAAATATTGCGTTCCATAAACGTAACCCGAATTTTACGCAAATCTTGTTCATAAACCACTGAAATATAGCTTCACACGAATGCTATGTTCAGCATATTTTTTTGTATCATACAGTCACTCCCGAAGGTATGTAAGTTCCGTAAAACTTTACGTACGTCGATGATTCAGGATGTAAATTTTACGTAAATTGCTTAAATGTAACTTCGTACGAAAGAATAATCTTAATAATAGGTTGTAGAGACATTAGGTTATTTCGAAGCAAAAGAATGAAAAATTGAGCAAAGCCTTCGCCAGGAATCGAACCACGGACCTCTGGGTTACGCGTCGAACGTGCTGACCACTGCACCACAAAGGCAGGCGAAGGAGGCGGGAGAAATATATCCTCCTCTTTTAAAGGGCGACTGGGGTTTTGGGGACCCAATCTAAAAAGGTGGCGAATCATCATTCGCCACCTTTTTAGTTCGGGCGCCAGTGCAGAGACATCAGGTTATTTCGAAGCAGGCGACATGAAAAATGAGCAAGGCCTTAGCCGGGAATCGAACCACGGACCTCTCGGTTACGCGTCGAGCGTGCTGACCACTACACCACGAAAGCATGCGAAGAATGTAGGAGAAATACCTTATAAAGTATCCGTTGAATACGATAATTCCTGAAGTTGCAACGTAACGCTCTTTCGTAACACGAATTTGTCTCGGGTCAAATGGATAAATTACTTAATTGTAAACTGTGTAAGAAATTGCAACGTTCTGTGCGCATACTGCAGCTTACAAAATTGCAAATACAGTCCAACGCCGCTGCACCGTACTTCGAGGGACGGAAGTATAGTTTTCTATATCCGATATAATGACATCCCCCCCCCCCAAAAAAAGATGGATCATCTCAGAAAATAATGTAAAAATGGATTAGGGAATGAATGGAATTTGTACGGACACGGAGAACTTGAAAATGCATAAAATTCGATGTAACGAAATTTTAGAATAAGACGGACAGAAACGTTTTCCCATTTTTCAAACCTTTCGCTCGGTTTTCTGTAATTTTTAACTGAAAAATTCCTAATCCTTAAATGTTTAGGATATGAGAATAACCTTTTACCTGAACCTTTCTCTTTGTTCTAAAAGAAAACACCGAGAGAAAGGTATAGCACTGCATTTTTGAAAATCCAAGACACAGTGGCTTTCAACCTGTTCTGCTCCAGGCACCCCTTTCAGCACTGCTAGAAGATCATCCCCCCTTCACAAAACTCGAAAAATATATATACGCATTGATTTAGATTATTTTTAACGTGTTTTAATAAATTAAACAATAAAAATTACAGAAAATATTGGTAAGTACGGAAACTTGGATAAGAGCAGTTTTTCAGATCCATAAACTGAATTAAATATTTAACCGCTAATTAAAAGTCCAATCGCATTAACCGTCCGAAACTGTAAAATTCCCCCAGGGAGGAATGGTTGAGCTTGGTTGAGCACTCTGCTTTAAAAGATGCTACTGTGTCCCGCACTCAGCCAAAGGATTGTCTCGATCTATTGCAACAAAGAACTTTTTTTATTCTATTCGAGTTCTTTGATAGAGATAATAAAGCAACACTCTGCTCAACCATGCTACTCATTCAGAATCGTTAAATGCGCATTTTAGATGAAGGTATGTCATTGGTCGCGACTTATATTCTAATTTATTCTTGGTATAAATTTATTAACATACGGTGAAACTAAGAAACAACGAAAAACGAAATTTAATAGTTATACGCAATAACTGTACTAACTAATAATTACACGTAATTAAAATTGTAACCAATATATAATACTATTTTATCTAAATTAAAGAACTGTTAACTTTTTTTTTCGAAGCCATGGGCCCGCTAATCATTCTTTTTGTGTTCTTCACCCATCTATTTGTGCATTATTTTGAGAGAAGATTCATTTTTGTCACGTCAGATGGAGTCTAACGAAAAACCGGATTCAACGAATCAATCATTCTGTCCCTTGAAATTAGTTACGGAGATGTTGGACTGTATTAACCCCTGCGGGTTTTAATTCTTGAACGTATTTATTCGAATGCGCGCAAACAATTTAGTTCTGCGAACTCGTGTTGACTCGGTTCAGTGCATTAAGACGTTAAAGCGAAAGATAACGTTATAAAAACAGGGAAATAAAGCTATTAAAAACTTTAGTTTTAACTTGACGAAGAAAGTAGAAGATATTCAAACAGATATATTTCCGCTTATCCGAACTCCGATTAAAAACACGCAAACCAATTATAATGTACACTGATGGCCACCGTAAACTCAACACCCTGAAGGAAGCATGCAAAAACATGAAATTTACAACATGCATTACCGGAGGTGAGATATACAAATGATTAGAATTTCAGCGCAGACGCACATCACGCGCGCCTGTGACGCCACTTCAAAGCGCTATTTAAGGCTTTGAGTTTTCAACGATTTCAAGTTCGGTAATTGTGTTTTTCCTGTGGTTTTTCAAAAAAAAAAATAGATCTATTATGCCTCGTAGTAAACAGCGATCATCGTTTGATCAAGTATCCGAGGTCGACAGAGAAAATATAGGGCTTTCCAAGAGTGTGGATTATCTTTCAGGGAAATCGGTAGGCGTGTTGGACAAAGCCAAACAACTGTAATGAGGATATGTGACCGTTGGATGCAGGAGGGAACGACGGACCGAGGTGTTCGACTTCACGTGATGACAGGAACATTGTGCGCATGGCAGTGACGGATCGCTCAATCGCATCACGAACCATAGCAGAGCACAATCAGTCTATAACGCATCATCCTGTGTCTGCGCGTACCATTCGACGCCATTTACAGCAGAGTGGTCTCTCCGCAAGACATCCATTGCTTCGTCTGCCCTTTATGCAGAACCACAGACGTCTCCGCCGCGAGTGGTGCGATGAAAGGGACGGCAGAATAGAATGAAATTGTCTTTACTGACGAGTCACGCTTCTGTCTGCAAATATCACTCTCGCACTTCTCTAGTACGCATTGCCGGTACTTTAAACAGTCAGCGCTACATCTCCGAGGTGTTGGAGCCAGTTGTCCTTCCTTACCTTCAGGGCCTGCCCACAGCCATATTTCAACAGGATAATGCGCGACCACACGTGGAACGCATTGTCCAAGGGTTCTTCGTCAATCGCCAGATTGAATTGCTTCAATGGCCGGCTCGCTCTCCTGATCTTTCGCCAATAGAAAACATGTGGTCCACGGTTGCTGAACGATTGACCCAGATTACATCCCAGGCTGCCACACCAGATCAACTTTGGCAACGTGCGGAAGCCGCTTGGTCTGCTGTACCCCAAGAACCCATTCAAAGTCTCTTTGAATCAATGTCGAGGCGTGTGGCAGCGGTGATCTCCAACAATGGCGGCTACTCTGTCTACTGATTCTGGAAGGAACCCCACTTCACAGAAGTCTATAAATTTATTCATTTGATACTTGGTCAACTTGTTATCTACTAAATAAATTTTGTTGCGATATTTCTTGTCTTTCCTGGTGTTGCAATTTGGGTGGCCAGCAATGTATTTCCTCTCTCCTTTCCGCATACTTTCGTGGTATAACGGGAGTCACGCTCGATGCGTATTCGAGATATTCGGAGTTGGAGTCCCGGCTTAGCACATTTTGGACGTTCCTGCATCGCTATAACCTCACGACTCGACGAAATTAACGAAAGCGTTAATTTTTTTCGGCAAACGAAGAAGAAATTCAAGCAAACAGATTTCCGGTTATTCGCTATCCGGTTAATAAAATTTCCATATAATGGTTTCATAATTTACATTCCGGTCGCATAATTTACAAATGCACATCAGGGGTTTCAAAAATGGACCAATGAACTTGTATTCATTGGTCCATTTTTGAACCAATGAATACAAGTTCTCTAATGACTCTCTGAACTCTAATGACGCTGAATATTTGGAACTCTGCAAATTTGCTGCATAATTTGTTGCTGTTTACGTTTTATTTTGAATTTATTTCACAGTTATAATGCACGGCGTATAAATGGTGCTTTCATTTGTTCATTCGGATCAACGTTCATAGCACTGTTAATATCGAGAAAATGACTCAAAATGCAATTGAATATTATGTATTTACTAACACTTGTGGATTAAGGTAATTCAAGTGTATAATTTTTTTTATCGAGCTCAGAATAACTGGAATTATTACAATGAATGTAGTATTTTCTTATCTCAATGTAATCTTCATGCCTCTGATTTTGAAAACGTAAGATTCAAAATATGCATTGCGAATGATCTGATTATACCTATTGTTAACATTAAAAGTTATCTATGAGTAAATTTTATATATTTGTTGTGAAAAAGATAAACTCATTTTGTTTGAAGAGTATTTCTTGTGCAGGCAGTACATTTAAGAGTGAACAGTTATTAATGTGAAATTTAGCACACAGGAATGCAAGTGAGGAATGTTCATTTTGAATAAAATTGTGCATTGCTTTTTATTATAAAACATCTTTTCCATATAGACTGCAATAAAAAATGCTAAGACCTCTGATATTTACATATCAGAGGCCTGTATAACTATGCCTGTATTTGATTTAAATTCGTACTGAAACTTTTCTCAAGAAATCCACGATGCTTTAATTATTTTGCACCGGAACTGTGGCAGAACATTTTCAACCATCTTGCTTAAACCGCGGCAAAGGCCATGTGAAATGGTAGAAATATTATTGGAAATCCATTGGTCCATTATAGAAGGAACCACTTCCTCGGTGGCGATACAGATGTGCACTTACGAAATATGTTCTCAGGTCACCATCCCAGCCATACAAAAGTAAATTAGGAAAGGAAACGTTACTGCAATTTTCTTTTCTCATTTAGTTTTGCATGATTCCAATAAAACAGTTACGTTATTTAAATGAGGCCGTAAATATTTCAGAAACATTAAAAACAAGCAGTAATGAATAATAATGAGCGTGCCAACTTTTGTCATAAATACAAAAGATTCTACATTTCAAATTCACGTTTCCGTCAGACGCATTCAATCACAATGTCTCACATGCATTACGTTTGACTCGATTACGGCGGAAAATTCCAAGATTTATCACATAACAGCTATTTCTACATAACATTTCATAATATAAATATTTATGGTACTTAATACGTGACGTTGTAGTAGTCATGTATAAATCTATCATTTACATAAATATGGTTTCGTGACATAATACGAACTACATGTAATATCTCCTATCATAAATCTTATTTTCCGTGATTTAAACAGGGGCATTATATCTTCTGCATTTTGGGTAATCATACTGTAAGTCGGTTTTCAAATATCGTCGACTCAGAGATTGTTATGTACCACACGAAAATATCTCCTTTCTTTGACCAGACTCTTCATCACTTAATGCAGAGATGATGCTATTTATAGCGTGAAAAATTACTCGGATATTGTTCTCCCTACATCTTTATTCTCTTACCTTTCAATGCAAAATACGATAGAAATCATTTTCATAATACCTTTTACACACCTTCGTGGTATTTCACTCAGATTGGTATTTTGTCATCAACTTTTAACCTGCTTTCTAATAAGGTTATAAGGTATTTCTTCCGCCTTCTTCGCATGCCTTCGTGGTGTCGTGGTCAGCCCGCTCGACGCATAACCGAGAGTTCCGTGGTTCGAGTCCCGGCGAAGGCATTGCGGCATTGCTCATTTTTCATTCTTCTGCTTCCAAAAATTCCTAACGACTCTACACTGGCGTTCGAACTAAAAAGGTGGTGGATGATGATTCTCTACCACCGAGATTTGGCGATTGCTACCCGAAAACCACAATCGTCATTTAAAAGGGGGGAGTATATAAGGCATTTCTCTCGCGTTCTTCGCATGCCTTCGTGGTGTACTGGTCAGCCCGCTCGACTCGTAATCGAGAGGTCCGTGGTTCGATTCCCGGCGAAGGGGTTGCTCCTTTTTCATCTGGACTGCTTCCAAATAACCTAATATCTCTACACTGGCGCCCGAACTAAAAACGTTGGTGCATGTTGATTCTATACCACCGGAGTTTGGCGACTGGGTCCACTGAACCCCAGTCGCCCTTTAAAAGGGCGTGTATATAAGGCATTTCTCCCGCCTTCTTCGCATGCCTTCGTGGTGTAGTGGTGAGCAAGCTCGACGCGTAACAGAGAGGTCCATGGTTCGAGTCCCGGCGAAGGCGTTGCTTATTTTTCATCTCTCCTGCTTCTAAATAACCTAATGACTCTACACGTTTGCTCCGCCTCCTAGAGAATATTTTTTCTGTACCTTCTTTTTCTCTTTTTTCTGGTCTTGTTTCAGTTGTAGCTATCAAAGCTCTGTCTTCTGAATGAAGATTTCGCATTCTTTAGATCTTCTGAAAGCCTTAGGATATTCTTTATTAAATGTTTTGAATAATTACCACATGCGTTGGAAGTAAACTTTGAAAAAAAATAGTGAATATTTTTAGTCCGAAGGGGCTTTGTCGCTGAAGGATTATTGTTTTCGTTTTTCCATTTTGCGTTGAATCACATTTCAAATTATTGTCTCCAAACGTTATCGCCCTGTATTATATATAAAGAAATTAAATAACGAAGAATCTGCATAAGTGTATGTATATTTCTCCAAATGTGATAAAACAACTGTACCTAAAGCCATCCAATTTTGAATAACGTACGTTTCCTCCCGAATACGCGCATCTCGAAGCCCAAATTTGTAATTTGGAGTTTGTTTTATTATCTATTTCATATTTTATAAAACTTAAACGAATTTTTGATGAAGAAACTCAACGATTTTAAAGCAAGCAATGGCAACACTCTATGAGAAAAACAAAACCTTTTTATCTCCAGCGCACGGAACTGTGTATCAGAAATTCTAAAGATATATTTACTAATTTTAAATTATTTACGATATTGCTGGTGAACTGAATTTTATGGTTTAAGTAAGAAGAACATGATATTTAACAAATAAAGGTAACACAAAAACGTTAAAAAAACACCCCTTTGGACGTAATTTAAAATCTGTAACCTTTCAGATTTTTCTTTTTTTGTTGTTGTTGTTTTTATTTTTTTTATACAAATATCAATTGTTTTTATAGTTTTGTGACAAAATCTGCTTTCATTATCGAACCAACTTTCGATCCTTTGAAGGTCGCCATAGAGGAGTCGATATTAACAATACTAAGAGGAAGAGAACTGAAAACGACACAGAGTTAATCACTGCGTTAAGGTTTCTTCATTTAGAGAAGAAACCCCTAGTAAGCAATAATGAAGAAAGATCGCCGGTTGTGACATCTAAAGTTGTTAGCCGATCACATATGTCCGATCCGTCTTTTGTGTCACGATGGTTCGTGATG
Organism: Stegodyphus mimosarum; assembly: GCA_000611955.2. Classification (NCBI taxonomy): domain Eukaryota; kingdom Metazoa; phylum Arthropoda; class Arachnida; order Araneae; family Eresidae; genus Stegodyphus; species Stegodyphus mimosarum. Next base: position 389,658 of record KK121346.1, on the reverse strand, counting down.
GCCATAAATTCTTATTAATGGAGTGAGAATCTTGGAAAGCATTGAGGATGACCTCAATACTTATCCCACGGACGCAAATATAGAAGAGAATCCATAAATAATCCGAATAGTTTGGGGCGAAGATCGGAATTCTTGCCCGTTGTTCTAGAATTCCTTTCGCGGGAAGTTCCGTGTTTATCGTGCACAAGCTCTTCTGAACAGATATTACGGCTACCATTCCTCCTCCCCGAGGAAAGAAAAGAAATCTCTGTCGTGGAAAGTGGATACCGTAGTTCTACGAAGTCGAAGTATTCCAGCGGCTGGTTCTAAAAGTTTAAAAAATATTCACGTTATTCTCCACTTCCTCAATGTGTTCAGAGAACGAGCTCCCATAAATTTAAAACGGATTTGTCCGACTGCATTCGTCTTCTAACAAAGCCAAACTAGGTAACTACCTGCGAAGGCCATGCCGAACGTTTCTGTTCTGAATGTTGACTTTTATGCCAGCGTAATACAAAAACCGACTCCATCACCGCGAAGCAAACACGAACAGAGATTTTGTTTATAGTTTTGCTCAGTCGACTGCACAGGCACCTTCTCTTATTATGTAGTATTTGGAGCCCAACCAGGAGAAAAGACGATGGGAAGAACGGGCGAGATTCCAGTTAGCCGGAGGTAGAAAGGAAAATATCTCATTGGATATTGTAATATTAACATTAAAGTGTCTTCGTAATGGACTATAGGTTTCTTTTAAATAAATAATAGTCTGATAGTTACCCGTACTTTATCGATGAATGCTCTTTGTTTGCTAGATTCTTGCTGTAAACGGGGATTTCGGAAATTGAATTGTTCGCGACGTTTTATCCTCTCGATAAAATCAGTAAAAAAAAAAAAGGTGGGAAACACAATGTGCGCAGACACTGCCACAGGGTAAAGCGTGCGATGTTAAGGGGACGGGGATTTTAAAAATTAGTTTTTTAAGTTTTTGTATTTTCAACAAGAAATTTTATACATATACATATTATAACATCAGTTTATAAAACATATGTTCAAAATTTAAATATATTTTAAATTAAAAAATTTTAAAACAAATACGTAATTAATTTATTTAAAGATTTAAAATGTTCCTTGCGCTCTAATATTCAATATTTTTTCCTAATTTTTCCTTTAAGTTAGCTACAAAAACTTGACAAAAGTTTTTGTGTATCCTTTATTGAATAGGATGGATCAGAAATTTTTAAATGTGAATTTATACCCAGTTTTCGGGAAAATGGCACCTTTTGTTACCATTATCACAGGTTTAAACTTCTTAATAACCTCATATCCCAAAATGCATGCACAGATCTCCTGTAACATATAACAAGATACTTTGTTCCAAATATCATTCATTTTCAACTAAAAATAAGACGCATGGAGTACTTTGAAAATATAGAAGCAGCGAAAACATTTCTTCAGAGAAAACCGAATTTAAAGTTTTTCTTCAAACTTACCTTTAATACATGGTCATGAGAAACAGCAGATTAACTTTAAATATGAATTTGTAAACACTAGACAACATTTTCGTATCATGACAAAAATAAACATATCGCAAATTGGTATGTGATTCGAAGTTGTAGATAAAAACAATTTATATATTATATCCAATGAAACTTTTAAAATTCACCCGCACTATATGTTTTACCTTCATTTGTTACATTTACATTATCATTTAAAGGTTTGCAATATTTTTTACTATTTCTGTTTTTTTTTTCCCAAGCAGCTAAGCTTGCTTTGGTTCAAGCGACGTTGATCACTTTTTGAAA
>KK121346.1:321932-387859 GCA_000611955.2 Stegodyphus mimosarum | reverse complement strand
TTTGTTTCCTCGTGTTCTAAGTGTATATCATTTACATAACCAAAGTTAAATTCATAGTTGTCAATGCTGACATTTCTAACCTTTTTTCTTAAAATAAACACTTATTTTGGGAAAATAAATAAACTGTAACATAAGTAAATAATTGTTGAAATACACTTTTTTTTTTACATTTTCTCCAAAATTTAAAGGGCAAAGTTTACGTTGTTTATACATTTTAAATGCTTGTAACTTCTTTAAAAATCAGAATATTTGAACTCGGTTTTTTGCATGCGATTTAGTTATGTATATGGAATATTACGAGAGGAAAAAAAACAAATTCAATATTTTGGTTGGTTTTTAGCTATTTTAAAGTCCACCGTCCCCTTAAAAGTTTCAAATTTATTCAGGAAAACTAGAGATATAAAACGAGACGTTACCACTCTGTTAAACGCTATCAACACGCTCAGCGATTAAAAAAGAATATTCTGCGGTGAAATGACTACTTACTACTCGGAATCATGAAATAATGCCAGTTGGACCCATTTCAATCATTACATATCTCTTTGACTGTTACTATTTTAGGCAAATCGCCAGTCAATAAATATAAAAAAAGATTTTTTTTTTTTTTTTTGCAAATCCGACGCAATAAAAGTAAGCGCCCATTGCATTCTGCGGTTTCTGATAACGAAGATCGATTGAGTGTAACTAGCACATGTACGCACATATTCTATAGAAATATACAGTCGAAATTTATCATGTTATTCGAGCTTCGATTTATGCTAAGAAAATACGGAGATCCACACAAAAAATACCCCACCTCCCGGTACAAAGCAAAACATTGATCCGCAAAACAGGAGAAGACAAGGCTATTCTTGTAGATAGCTAATGTATTTGCCCAAGACGAATGACGGCATTCCGTAAGAATATTCCTTCCAATTCAATTTTGTTGCATCCTCGTAAAACCCAACACTTTTGGGATTGAAGTCCAAATCCCGCACTCGTAAAACCCCTTCTCTCTAACACTCTCGTAAATGGGATCAATCCAAGTTTTGTATTTTATTGAAATGAAGTCGAAATTTTTGGAAATTCGACTCTGGCAACAACTTGCGTGTGAAGACAGCTCTCGTGAATGGATTCTCTCCCACCCCCTTTTGACTTCTACGAAGGGATAGCGGCAGCATAATCTTCGACTTCGTTGATACCTTTCGAATTCCCTCGGTGCTGATGTTTGTGGAACTCAGGTATTCCTGCCCCTCCGGGGTTATCTGCTGCGCAAATATTACTTTCAACCTATAGAGAGATGAGGAAGGGTGACTGAGTTGTTGTTGTTGTTTCTCGGGGAGGAAGAGAGGTATGTTTGTAGAAAAATAGCCGTATATTCCCTACATACTCGATTTGTCGTGCATATTGATAGATTTCAATTCATAAGTTCGGAGCGATTGGGATTCCTGTGCATTCTGTATTTTTCTCTATACTTAGTAATATTTTATCAGTCCCGCTTCAGGTGCAAATTTTTCTCAAACTTTCAAACTTCTTCGTGTTCATTCCGTTCCAAAATTATTTACCTCTTATGAATTATAAATTCCAAATTTATTTTTACTGTTCTGTATCCCATATGACATTTGTAACAAAAATTTTGCTCTGTCTACAGGCTCAAAAATTCGCACATTTTTAACGAATACCATTCTATAACAGCTTTAAAAAATTTCTGTATTTCTCTCTATTCTATATTAATATTTCTATAGGATTCTGCGAAGCAACATTTATATAAATTCTGTTCTGTAAAAGTTTTGTAAAATTTCTAGAGAATTTTATAAAGAAGCGTAGTTTTATAGAAATAATTCTATAGGAGGAGAAGAAAATCATAGAAGAAGATAGGTTAGGTTGTTCAATTATGCAAAGCACACGAGGGCTATCTGCCTAAAGGGAGGGATGCCTTCGTGGAGGACTTTCTAAGGGAAAATGGCTCGTACACACGTAACACATGGGAAAACCACGAAAACGTCCATGCAGCCAGCCCGTTCGCGGGATTCGAACCTCGAACCGAACTACCAGTGTTCAGCGTCTTTACCGCTCGGCCGCTCGTGGGCCATAGAAGAAGAAGAATTCATAAAAGAAATTCTATAGTAATTTCAGTTAAATTTTTAGAGAAGCGTTTCTATAAAACATTACCTATAAAGTTCTATAATGAAGCTAAAAAGACAAAAAACGCTGCGTAAGCTGCAACAAGCCCGATAACAGACTGATAAACTGCGAGACCATCGGCAGCATAGAAAACCGTAACGAAACCTCTCGTGGCAAGTTTATATCTGAATCCTTTCAAAACGTTTTTTGACTCTCCCAGGGGTTGAGTGGCTGACACCGCCGAATACTGGATATTCGATCTGGGTTCGATCATAGGCGAGTTCTTCATTCTGTTGGAGCAAACGGCTAGGTTTGAAAAAAGCAACTGCGCGAATGGCACTGTTAAAATTGTATATTTCTCACCAAATACTGTTTTGCATAAGCGGACAAAATCCTTAAAAATTCTTTCGTAACTAAATGGTTCTTTTTCTAGAACATGCGCTCCCGTCGTGAATTTTTCTGGGCATGAAATATAGTTCGCTAACGCTAACTTCGAAAAATGCATCAACAGGAAGTTATTGGAAAATTCTTGCCTTTATGATCGGGGTGTGCGTTAAGAAATCACTTTGCAGTCTGGAGCAGAAAAGAGTTTCATCAACTAAAACATCAAACTTTCAATGTTCCGCCATCCAGATGTTGAAATTCTCTCTGCTCGGAATGACCCCAAGTCACGGAAAGGGTTGATGGGAGGGGTGTCGGCTGCCGAAACTCGCATTCCAGAGTATGGAACTATTTTTAGTATTCCAGCGAATTTTCTCCACCAACTACCTGGCATTAATTTACGACCATTTCGATGATATGTCAGTCGTGTGGGGACGTTTCAGTCCTGGATTAGGGATTCCCAAACATTTTCTTGCATCAATGCCTTATAAAAGAATGTTTTTTTTTAGTTAATCCCCCTCCGCACATTTTTATCTAGAACACCGCATTTCCTCGCGCATTTTCCAGGTTTCAAAATTAATTTTATTGTCCGAAAATCGATTTGGGAGAACTACGCGAGCAATTTAATTTCAGAAGAACTCGGTCACAGTTAGAATACAACAAAAGAAAATCATATAAGAAAAAGAATTCATAGAAGAAGTTCTATAGTCATTTCAGTTTCATTTTTAGAGAAGCGTTTCTATAAAACATTACCTACAATGCTCTATAATCAAGCTAAAAAGACAAAAAACGTCGCGTAAAGCTGTAACGAGCGCAATAACAGATTGATAAACTGCGAGATTATCGGCAGCATAGAAACGGCTTCGTTGGGACAGGTAATATGACACAAAGTTTACCAGTTAGAAAGGAAAGATTCGGTATGTCCAAGTTGTTTCCAGGGTTTTTCTTCGTTAATAAATTGAGACGAATCACAACGTGAACGAATCTCGCTTAAAATTCCGGCGCTTTCGTTCTCTGAATGCATTCAGGAAGGGAAAATACATGCGAATATTTTTACTGTTTTCAAAATCCGGCGTGAAAAGCATAGCGGCAAAAATTCGGAAGTGAAAAAATTACGCGAGGAAATAATACAATAAATCATAATGTATTTTTTTCCCAAAAAATCTTCGTAGCTTTCAATAAATTATCATTTCAGGTTTATCCTTTTCAGGGAAAAGCTGATATGTTTATTGCTTTAATACAGAAGTTCCATAAACGCTAAAATTGAACGAATAAAATAATAGAATCGGGGACACCTAAATAACGAAATTTCATAACCGAATCGTTCTGTGAAATTTATAGTCGAGGATCCAGGCTTTCATTATACGTGATATAAAATGCAAATAAATTTTGTGAAGAGATTTATTTAATCTCTTTCTCTCATTAAAGGGCAGTGAAACTCTGCTATAGCGAACCCGATTTATTAGGAATTTCCGAATATAATGAACGACTTTTTCATTCCCCTCTAACTTCTCGGAAAGTTAATATTGTATTGTACGCCTATAGCGAAATGTATAAAAATCGGACATAACGAAATTCGTGAGTATTTTGGGTAAAATCTGTATTTTTCAAACTTTTTGCCTGAATTTTTGGACTTTTTAATTGAGAATTTATTAGCTCTTAAAAACGTCCCGTTTAGGCTATTATACTAACGAAAACCTCCTTTACTTACTAACTGCACGTAATTTTAGGGGGAGATATGATAATACTAATCATTCCTTTTGAGTACGTTTCTTAAATAAATTTTTACGCTATTTTATGAGACAACTGGATATAACGAGACAAGCGTTTTGTCCTTCAAACATCGTTATAGCGGGCTTCGTGGGTAGGAACAAAGTTTACACCATCTTTTAAGCCAATAATGATCATTAAAAATATTCTTAATTATTCTAGAGTAATTTTAGAATCTTTGATCCATGACCAAGATGTTTATAATCTATGATTACGTTTTTATGCTCTTTTTGTCACTACGGTCAAAACATTGCTATCATTTTTTAAACTGTTTACTCAATAGGCATATCGAATTTACATCTGGCTCACACACTCGTCGCGGATGATAATGCGCTGAAGTGAAGTCACTTGTTCAAAATTTTACTTATATTTTTACCTTCCGCCTGTAGAGACATTAAGTTATTTTTAAGCAGAAACACATTAAAAAAAGAGAAAAGCCCTCTCCGTAACACGAATCTGCATCTCTCGAATACGCGCCGAGTGTGCTACCGTTACGCCAGCCGATATACACAACTAAGAGAGGTAATGCTTTCGATCCGAAAATTTGATAGTGTGTTTTCAATGAATAAACTCGATGCTCCACGCAACACGTTTTAACTTTTTTTACAATGATATCTGTCTGTCTGTGTGTCCGTGTGTGACGGCTTTTTAGTGCGCGATAAATCGTGTAGCGTCATTAGAATATTTTGAAGTGGAAGACGTGAAAAACGTGCAATGCCTTCCCCGGGAGTTGAACTCTGGATTTCCTTATTTAAACTTTTACATTCAAACATACAAAGTTGACTAGAATTTGGTTCAGATTAGATCATCGGAAGGGTTATACTATAAGGTATTTCTCCCGCGTTCTTCGCATACCTTCGTGGTTTAGTGATCAGCACGCTCGACGCGTAACCGAGAGGTCCGTGGTTCGATTCCCGGCGACGGCGTTGCTCATTTTTCATCACTCCTGCTTCTGAAATAATTTAATGATTCTACAAGTGGCGCCCGAACTAAAAGGTGGCGGATGATGATTCTCCACCACTACGATTTGGCGCCCCTAATCCCCAGTCCAGTTTCGAAATAACCTAATGATTCTACAAGGAAGTCTGTAACAGTCTTTAAGGGACAGCCGGAAGTGGTAATCAAGACGATATATCAAGACGGTAACAGTTATTTATGAAAAACTATGCAAAAAAATAATCCAAAACGTTTCAATTTTATATTTAAGACTTTTGTATCGATATATATATATATATATATACCTATTAGATCGTGGTTTTTTATGTAAAAAGACACATAATGAGGTAATCCAAAAATTCTCGAATTTGCTACTTAAAAACACGCATGCGATTAAGAACCACATCAATGAGCATTCGGTGCGTTTTTGGAATGATGCTGAATGCGATGAGAATAAGCTCGTTATGAAGACGAGCTCTCATTATGAAGTCACTGAATGTATTATCCTCGATCCTCGATTTTGCGTTAATTTCACTCTTGTGTCGAATCCGTTTTCAAATAAAAGGATGCTGCCAATATATATAATATGGCTATAGTATTTTTAAGAAATAGTATAGCAAACATTAATAGTATAGCGAATATAAAATAATAGATGGAAACAATTAACACTAAAACACTCAGTCGAACAATAATAGCCCTTCGTATTATGCTTAAGATACGCTTCTTTTAAAAATTGCGCGATTGTTAAGCCATCGATTTGTGAATCCGAAACACGGCTTGATCAGAGGATACACTGCTAATCGATACAATATTTTCAAAACAATCCACGGGAATGAACGCACACACGAAATACGTACGTACACTTATCATTATTCATTGTATGCCAGAACAGAATTATAAAAAATAGTTATGTTTGTAATGAACATTGAGGCATAAAGTTTATAAACAAATTAGATTTTGTTTACAAATGATTAAGGGGAGTGGTAGTTAATTTAAAGCTCGTCGCCAGTTTTGTATTTTAACGAGGAATTGGAGAGAGGTCTGATCGCATTATATTTTTTCATTTCTGAGCGTTAATATTTAAGAGTCCGTTTTAAAATGCAGTGAAATACGCTTAACGCGAAAACGCTTAAGACGAAATAATGCAACGGTCCCGACGAACTGCTATCTATATATTTTCATGCATTTTTTTAATTTTTAACACGAAACGAAAATCGCTTAACGCGAAAAGATTTGCCTTCTGGGAATGAACAAAATACAGAAACATCAGCCGCGCAAGCAAGATTTAAGAGGTGTCTGAAATGAAAGAGAGGTGGTTTCATGTGTTTCCTAGATAGGTGGATAATTTGCCTTTGAAATACCTTCGGAATGGACACGAGCCAATTTTGTTTAGCTAAGCTACTTTCACCCTCCCCCCCTACAAACGCCACACAAAAACATCTCATCTCTCTTCTTTCGATTTCGGTAACGAGTCTGTGTAAAAATCAGTGAGTTTGGTTCGCGTCATGAGAAATGGAGAAGGAGGATATTGAAACTGAGCCGACACTTAATGAAATGTTTGAGAAAGTTTCTGTATTATTGGACTGTCTTACTCTATCATCGGAAGAATTCGTTGCAGTAGATGATGATAATGTGTATAGAGCCCCGATTATGGAGGGCAAAGACATTTTGGAGTTTGTTTGTTCCCACGTTATGCGAAATGTAACATCATGAAAAGTATGCGCAGTTATTTAGACGCACATTGCAATGGTGAAATGAATAACAAAATGGACGATATTGTTACGTTTTTCTCTTCAAGGGTTCGTGGATTTGGAGTGAATAACGACGGCGACACTTGATGAAGTATCAAAACACTTTATTGGCCAGTATTTTACAAGACAGCTCCAAAATCACGCTTACAGTCGTCGAAGAACTACTATAAACACGCTGAAGCAATCAGCGACACATCCTTCAGACTATCAGGCTGTAACGGTGCAGACAGCTTCGCGGCAAAGCACAAAGTACGGCTCCCGACTCTGCTCAGTCGTTCTCGGAACTCCACGTACTCTCGAAACTGACTCTCCACGCTAGAACCCGCGATGCACTCGACGATACGCTAGAGTACAGCTCCCGACTCGGTTTAGTCGTTCCCGAAGCTCAACACACTCTAAGATAAAACTCGACGATGCACTATCTCGCGATACACTAAGAAACGCTCTCGATGTAGTCGAGGACCAACTAGACACTCGCTTACTGACTGACTATCAGCTCGCTAGACGAAACGCCAACTCACTCTCCTCGCTAGACTAAACGCCAACTCACTCTCCGCGTACCAGCAGGGTTTATATAGCTTTTGGCCTGTATTCGAGAACGTTCTGGGCTAAACCAGGAAGAATTCGTTCTAGAAGGTTCTCCATGCGTCTATAGCATATCGCCAATTTTGTCGCCAAATGGGCGATTTCTCGCCAAATGTGGCAACTTTGCCTTTCCTTACCATTTTATGGCAACCCTAAACCTGCTTTGCGGGGAAGCTATCTTACCGCGCCTGGACATTTCGTAACAATATCGAACAATTTGTTTGACAGTTTGATGCTAAAAAAGACAATGCAAAGAAAAACGTCAGATTATTTTCCAGAAACTCAATATATCGTTTTTCAAAAGACTTGAAAATTTTGTATTAAATTAAGTTCTCGCTGATGTTTTCGTTTCATTGATTTTTATTAAATACATGCATATATACATATCTGTTTAAATAAAATGCACTCTAATAAACTTGATTTTGTTGAATAAGGGTATTTTGTTTTCAATATCCTTTAACACGAAATTCTTTTAACACGAAAAACATATTTCAGTTACCTCAGTTTCGTGTTAAACGATTTGTACTGTGCTTAACATTCTATTGGGAATTCTAGAAATGTGGTCTTGTAAAATATTTTTGATTTTGCAACTAAATTTTGGGCCGTAAGTTCGAAGAAACTGATGTTTAATAAATAAAATTAAGAAGACATAAAGTAAACAACAAAAAGACAAAAGAATTCCATAAGTCGTCTTGCTAAGGCAACTGAACATTGATAACTGAATGTTGAACTGCAGAAAGACTAAGGAAAAAAAAAACGGAAAAAGAAAAAAAATTGTACTGCAAAACTTAGCAAGCTATCGTTAATTATAAGTGACGTTTAGTAATAAAGCTAAAAAAAAGCGAAAGGAGTTGCGTTGTCAGGACTTCTGTTCCTTCTAATTACCTTTGGAAACATAACTGGAGTCCTGAGTAGGAACAGAGACCTTACTCAAAACTATGTTCGTGCGTGTGTGGAAGATACAACAAAGATAAGAAGGGTTCAATTGACCCTTTATTTCTTAAATCGTACAACCGTTCCCGCACTTCGGGATCAAAGACCAGCACTTATGGTCTAAAACGTAGAAAATAAGAAATAAACTAACTTAAACGAATAGGAACTAAACTTAGATGCTTCAGTAGTAAGGTGAAGTCTGACCTTTTAACATTACGTATATAGTAAGCGCAATGCAAAAAACTGCAATACGTCTTCAAACATCAGCGAGAACTAAGTTCTGGCCTTAAAGACAGACACGAACTGACTGAAAGGCACGCGCGTGGTTAGGCAGCGAGAAGTCTCTTTTTCTCGGCTAAAAGCTATGTCTTAAATACTTATACAGTTTGCAACCTCGTTTGCACAAACAATTCTACTCGCGCTTATTCTGGCGGGAAATGAAAAATAAGAGTGAACAGCAAAGTTTTAAAATAAAATAAACGTTAGTAAAACTTAAAATCCTTACAGTGTCAGCCGGAGTAAGTCCAAGAGGAGATTGGTAAACTTGGACCCCGGCGATAGCATAAAAAATCTTAACGAAACCTGCTGGTGCGATATTAAAATCAGAATCACTTAAGATTTTCTTCCATTTTTTGTTAGCAAATTCCCACAGCTTTTAACAAACTCCCAAAATATGAGCAAAATATGGAAGTGATGGAACATCAGATCAGGATCTCATCTAATAATTTTGTTGGTATAGAACGTGTAGGTTTTTTACAAGCATAGGCGTATCGAATTATCTGATACACCCCAAACTATCTGCAGCCAAACATTAAATGATTAATGCGATGCCACTATTTCTCAAATTACCAGCAGTGTATGGATTTGGCCCACTTTGCAACGAAAGCCCCATCTATATATTATTTTCTTATGCGGTCGCCCCATTATCAGAAATCAGATCAAGAGAGCTCGGATGGATTTCCTCTCCCTGACATTCCATATTGATTTATGATATCTTTCGGCATTTCTGTCGTCGTCCGTATAGACAAGACGACCCGGGCATTTTTTATGGAGCTCTAATGCAGAAGCCTCTCTTCTCATGTTAATGGGTACATAGAGCAGGAAGATTTGACAAGAGACCGAGGATCAATCGCCTTGCTTCCAAAATACAAACCATGACATTTATGACGGGGGTTTGGCGCAAATTGAATAGAGGATGTTCTTCTGGAAAGGTTAACCCCACTTTTGGCCTCTGCGCAGTCACCGGACTAAAATAATTATAATATATAAATCTATCTATATGTATATATAGATGTGATCGGTAAAAAATTTTAAAATATAAATAATAGATATAACTTAAAAAAAAAAACCATGTGCACACTGCGTGACTTCCCTGTCCGTCTATCAAACTATGCCTATTTTTCGCTACACTTCCTTTACATTTATTTCTCCGAATAATTCTAACTAAATTAGCCAATCATTCGCGGCAATTTAAAAATGACGTCAAAACACTCAAATTTTGAAATTAAATATCCCGGTCCATTTTTGTCGTCAAACTTCTTGCATTTTTTTTTCAGAACGAGTATAGAATTTTCCCAAATATAAATAATGGAACCGCAAGATCGCCCTCAAAGTTATATTTCATTATTGACCTCGCAAATTAATTTTAAAAAAATTAAATTGGCAAAACGTGAATATTTTCAACATTCAAATGATGTTTTAAAACACTTTTGTCATTGGAGCTACATGTCTACAAGAAACGATTGCGAAAATAAAGGCCGGGTAAGAGGTGAATATACTATTTGATGCTTCCAATTGAAAAAAAAGGGGAGGTGCACAACTAGATGGCATAGCAGTCCCTTATGCAAAATTTTAACGGTCTAATGCTAATAGTTTTTGAGTTATACGAGATAAATAATATCTACAAACGTCAGATACTGGAAAAAAATACGTCAAAAAAGATACTGGAAATGGATTCGGAAACGGTCAAAATAGATATTTTCGTTGAAATCTGAAAACGTAAGTTTTTGGGGCGTTACAATACTTCCTTTGCTTCATACAAGAGAGTAAAAAATTCGAACCCCAATATAGTGAACTCTAGTTATAGAGAAACTCCGATATAACGAATGAGCCTTTTGGTCTCGTCAAATTAATTATGCACTTAATTCAATTACATACTTTAAAAGCGAACTTCTAAATGTCTATAAGTTATAGACTAATGTGCATAACTAGCAGTCTTTAAATAAAAGTACAGGTTAATTCTGCTACAGAGGACTCGGCTTATTACACCCCCCCACCCCGGGATATAACGAACGGTCGTTTTGGTCCCTGTTGCTTCCAGAGGTGTAGAAATCGGTTATAATGAACTGCATGGATATCTTCGATTGAAACATTTTTGTACTTTTCTTATTTTCCCAGAATTTATGGAAGTTTAAACCTAGGAAACTGAACTAAACTCAAAGGTGCAACAGTCCTACTGGGCCACGGCCTGCGATGCCCTTTTTCTGCTTTGTTGACCTTTTTGGGCCCTGGACTGCATCAGCATATGCCATGGACAAGTGATCAGTTTGTCGCAGGGTCCCCCGGTGTTTATTCCCCAAGCGAACTTCGTACTAATTTTATCGACCTACTTAAGGGATAAAAGGTTGAGTCAACCTTGCTCAGCCCGAGGATCGAACCCCGGACCTGTGGTGCACCTGCGCGACGAGCTAGCCACTGCGCCACCGGGGGGCAAATGAAGAAAACTACTAACCCTTAAAATCACATGCGTTTAGGATATTCATTATTCATTGCAACCATAAAAGAAAGTACGAAAATACTTTTAAGTTGCTTTTCTATTATGTTCAACCCCAGTTCTCTCTCTGTTCTTAAAAAAATAAAAAAAATAAATAAAAAAAATCTGAAAGGTTTCAGATTTTAAATTACGTCCAAGGGGGCGTTTTTTAAACATTTTGTATGTTACTTTTATTTATCGTGTTCTTCGCATTTAAACCATAAAATTCAGTTAAATCATAAAATTCAGTTATATCGCAAAATAATTTTAAAATGAGCCTATCTTTAGAATTTCCTACACACAGTCTCACGTGCTTCAGATAAAAATCTTTATTTCTGTACAGCGTTGCCATTGCCCTCTTTGAAATCCTCGAGTTTGTTCATCAAAAATTCGTTAAAGTTTTACAAAATATGAAATCGTTCATAAACAAATTCCAAATTTCAAATTTGGGCTTCCCAATGTCTATATTCGCAGCAGGATGACGGCATTCAAAATTCGATGGCTTTAGGTACCGTCGTTTGATCACAATGCGAGAAACATACATACATTTATGCACATTCTTCCTATTTAATTTCTTTAAATATAATATTTGCAATATAAATGCAATATTGGGTGGCAACAGTTTGGAAAGTGATTCAGACTTTTAATGTTTCCGACGCAAAATCACAAAACGAAAACAATAGTCCTTCAGGGACAAAGCCCCTTTGGACTAAAAAAAAAAAAACTATGAGAAACATGTATGACATAAGATCTAGAAACCGAACACAGAACAAGCAAATCTTAGAGCATTCTATGACATTCTTTTTATACGGCGTGTGTGAACTTTCTCTCAAAGAATGTAAGCAGTTTCTTTGATTTCCCTTCAATTTTTGACGGTATTTTCAGAAAAAGCTCTCTTTGAGGCTGATACTATGACGGAAAATTTCAACGTTTAGGCGCCAATCTTAGTCATTAGGTTATTTTGAAGCAGGAGTACATGAAAAATAATCAGTGCCTTCCGCCGGAATTTGAACCTAGACCTCTCGAATACGCGCCGATTGTCCCACTGATACACCAATGCTGAAAGGCGGGGCAAATACCTTATAAATTAAATAAGGATTAATCTGTATGTATGTATTTTCACTAGATATCACTAGGTTCCTTACACTAGCGGTGTCACCTAGACCCCTGTAATATCACTAGGTTCCTTAGCCTAGGGGTATCACCTAGAACCCTGTGATATCACTAGGTTCCTTAGCCTAGGAGTGTCACCTAGATCCACAAAATTTTGTTGACACATATTCTTCCACTGAACCTGTGAACGTCGAAGATAGAATTTTGAAATTGTTTTTTATTATTTTACATTTTATAAAAATTTAATCATTTTTTGATTAACAATCTCAGCAATTTGGAAGCGAAAAAGGCAACACTCTCCGAAATAATACATTTTTAACTCCAGAGCGCCGGGTTGTTGCCATTTGGCAAAATATAATACATTTATCTTTTAATTCTAATTTAAAAAGCCGGCTATTAGAAAGCAAAACTGCCGCAAAAATTTGAAATTATTTTTTTCGGCCCTCCACGCCCCAACGTGTTGCCATTCACTAAAGCCTAATATATTTAATTTGGAATGTTAATGAGGAACAATCCAGACAATTTAAAAGCAACAAGTCCAGTCCTTAAGAATATTTTTTTCTAATTTTAATACGATATTTTTAAATAAAAATGCATTAAAATCATAAGATATCGAATGAGAAGTATTAAAAACTGTTGTAATAAAATGATACTACGAAAAACTTACCGATATGATTATATACCATTTTCTTTTGTATGACAAATTTTTTTAGGCTGTTGGCCGCGAGAACGGCTAGTTTATAATGAAATAATATACCGAAAATAAAAAAAAAGTATGGCGACCCCTAACAAAGTATGCGTAATTCTTAAGACGGGCTGTTTTTAAATATTTTGAGATTTTGCTCTTAAATTTTACGTTGCGTAATTGCGAAGAACGTCATATTTAATGAATAAAGTTAAACATAGAAAAATTAATAATAAAAGAACAAAAGGGAGTTTTCTAAACCATCCTACTAAGAAAACTGAGCACTGAAATGACTATCTGAAAAATATCTTAAAAAAAAAAAAAACCACACACACACACACTCACACAAAACCGTAAGACAGTAAATATATGTTGCTGGGCTGTTTGCTGTTTCTAAATATTACGTGATTTCGTTTTTTAGTTGCATGTAGTAAAGTACGAAGAAAGTGATGATTAATAATAAAGATAAAAAGACAACAAATTCTGTTAGCAGGAGTGAATCCGAGACCAGATTGGTAACTCGCGATGTTGAGCAATAGCATAAAAAATTTAATTAACCCTTTATTAAAATCTGATATCTTAAATATAGATAATAAGAGCAGATTTTATCGATTTCCTTTTCCTTTCCTTTTCTTCTTTTATAAGGTATTTCTCCCACCTTCTTCGCATGCCTTCGCGGTGTAGTGGTCAGCACGCTAGGTGCGTATTCCAGAGGTCCTTGGTTCGAGTCCCCGCGAAGGCGTTGCTCAATTTTAATGTCTCCTGCTTCGAAATAACCTAATGTCTCTACACTGGCGCCCGAACTAAAAAGGTGGTGGATGATGATTCTCCACCACCGGAATTTGGCGATTGGTTGCCCTAAACCCCAGTCGCTGTTTAAACGAAGTATTAAGGTATTTCTCCCACCTTCTTCGCATTCCTCCGTGGTGTACTGGTCAGTACACTGGGCGCGTATTCCAGAGGTATGTAGTTCGAGTCCTGGCGAAGGCGCTGCTCATTTTTCATGTCCTTCTGCTTCGAAATAACCTAATATCTCTACATCTTTGCTTATTTATTTATTATTTTTAGTATAATTGGTATCTGAGTTATGTCCTCGGAATGGGCTTTTTTCATTGTTTAGGTCTCTAGGAAGTCACAGGCTATTCTTCAGAAAAGTTACTGATTCAGTCCTTTGCAACTATACGTATGTATACTCATATTTAAAGAGGAACTCGCGAATAATTTTTTTGGGGGGGGACAAAAATACAGAAACGGTGTTCCTAGTTTTCTGTTAGAAAATGTACTTTTCTAATCGAATCGGACAGAGCGAATCTAACTTCCGGTCCCGTGAAGTCGTTCAGTAAAGCGGAAGTTATTTCTTTTTCCTTTCTGATTTATTCTTCTATTAATTAGCGAACTAAACGATTTAAAGAAATAAACGCGGATTCAGTTCAGTTAATTGTGAATTATTAACTAAATCCGATTTGCTCTCATTGGATTCATTAACCACTCTCTCAATCTCTCTCCATATATATATGTGTGTGTGGGTAAACTATAAAATATGAAAACGATTACTAACTTTATTTTAGCAATAGTAATTTTAATTCTCGATTTTATTTTGGCTACGTCCCCTTCCTGAAATCTAAATTGCATCCTATCTTAAGCTATTCTCATTTATGTTATTTCTAGTCCTACAATTCCGTAAACTATTGTCCAATCATAGTTCAGAACTTGTAGAGACATTAGGTTATTACGAAGCTGGAGAGGTGAAAAATAAGCAACGCCTTCGCCGGGAATCGAACCACGGACCTCCCGAATACGCGTCGAGCGTGCTGGCCAATACACCACGAAGGCATGCGACGAAGGCGGAAGAAATACCTTATATACTCCCCCTTTTAAAGAGATTTAGGGGCGCTAATCGCGAAATCGTGGTGGTGGAGAATCATCATCCACCACCTTTTAGTTCGGGCGCCACTCGTAGAGACATTAGGTTATTTCGGAAGCAGGAATATTGAAAAATGAGCAACGCCTTCGCCGGGAATCGAACCACGGACCTTTCGGCTACGCATCGAGTGTGCTGACCACTACATCACGAAGGCTTGCGAAGAAGATGGGAGAAATAACCTTATAAAGTCATTACCTGGAATCATTAAAAACATCGCACATTTTTTATAATAATTATTATAGGCTGCTAGCAGTTCGTTCTAAGAAATAAATAACTAATCGTAAATGATAGATCGTGCATTATATTTTAATTAAAAATTGTTTCCGCAGCCATTATCTCAAGATCTTTGCCATTTTAGTACATTTAGTTTACTTACTAACGGTAATTATCTCTAACAACTGTTTATTTTTTAACGATTTCGAGGGAAAAGGGGTTCATCATTTTGGCAAAAATAACGCAACACTTTTATTCGAGTTAAAATGAGTACCAAAAAGTGCAATTATAAAGAAATGGCTTCTTTTATCGCTTTAAGGTCTATGTTCACGATGCCAAACACCGAAATTAATTGGAAACCTAATTACAATTTTGGTAAGTGATGTGTTAAATGCGGGGAGAATACCATCAACCAACCTTAACCTAACATTTTTCAGTCACGCGAACGTTTTTCAACTTCCAATTAATTCTGAATTTATGGACCGCTTTAATATTCTTTCGACTACCGAACACTCTACGGTAGACAATTCATCACATTTTACATTTACGATGCAGAATCTTGGATTGTTTTTTTTATTGTTGTTGCCGGTATTAAAATATTTTCAGTTTAAAGTGCAATGCATTATAGGAAATTATTCGCAAACTATCCATACCCGCGTGTAATGAATTCAGAATTCTTGGGCGTGAATTTAAATTCTGATCGAGCATTCGTGCTTACTGCTGCCACGAAATAAAAGAAACTGATGCAGTATTTATTTTTCCTTTAAAAGTAAAAAAATTGTATAGCTGTAAGAGATTTGTATCTGCGATTTTGAGAGTGCAATAAATTTGCAAGCAATTATATTTCGCGCTTTATAAATTTTAACTGATGACATGTGTATTTATAAATTTATATATATATATATAATTCATAAATAATTATAATAAGAAAACTTTCCATATACCATCTCCAAGAAACAGAAATATAGTTTAAAATCATCATCGAAAAGGTATTTGTCAGAATTTAAAAAAGAATTTAAAAATAGAATTTTCTAGTCGTCCAGTGCTTTAGAAACAATATGGAAAAACTTAACCGTAAAAATGCCAGAATCGAAAGCAAACACTTATTTAAGTATTGAAAAGCCAGTTATTGTTATGGATAGCAGATTAATCGACTTATCGAGGGGATAAACCAATCTACCATCCATTAACAATAACTAAAATAAGAGAAGGTGTTTAATCTTACTTCCAAGAAAGCATCAAATTATTTGCTAGATTCAAATCATAATTCACAATTGATACTCAATCGAAATAGAGGTATTAGTCCACTTAAACCAAAAGAATCCTTTTAAAAACGAAATAATCTTTAAAACTGAAGTTTCTCACTAAGAACACAATTAAACTAAACGAGATGCTTACTTTAAAAAATATATCCCCTACACTCTCTTTCCATTTCAAATACAAAAGTAAAAATAAAAATATAAACTCAAGAACAAATTTTAAAAATCATAAGAAGACTAAAAATGAAATAATCCATAAAATTAAATGTTAAAAACTTGTAGTAAATAAGAAATTTAAAAATCAAACTAGTAAGCAAAACGTAACCAACTTTCCTGCCAAATTTTAAAACCAAATGACTGGATTGCAAGTATTAAGCGAGGACTTAAAAGGGTTGTCTCAATACTGAGTTTTCTATTTAAGAAAGTTTAACTAAATTGGCGACAAAACTGTAAAGTTTCTCGGAGATCCACGAAAATAATTTGATGATATCAAGTGAATGATAACATTAAACGATGAGAAAAATATATGCATCAAAACAGAAATGGCATTTGACTAATTTAACGGAAGTATAACCAAAAACAAGTACCGTATTTTCTCGCCTACTTTTTACTTCACACGTTTTTAAGTAATTTTTTGTCCGCAAATCAAGAGGAGGGAATTAGTCGAGGCATTGAACTTCGAAGAACTCGGTTACATAAAGAACATAAGACACGGATAAACTAGTGCTAACTAACTATACCAAGATTATTTCTTTGAAAAAAACCTACATTCCAAGATGAATGCTGGATCCCAGTTCCGAAGAAGAATATCGCATGAGCCAAGGAGAAAGGAACGAACAAAAGACCCAAATTTCGAATAAGCGAGCGTGTACGCAATATATGCAGGCTACAATGAGTTGGAACGTGAATAATAGAAGTAAGGTGAAATCCAATGTTTGCAAAGTTTCTCGAATGCAAGAATACCCGCCACGACCGGTTAGCGAAGCGAAGAAGCTGGTAAAGTACGTTTCAAATAATAAATGCGAGTGAAAATAAATTAGATCGAATGCTAGAAATTTAATTATTAGTTAATCATTAATACACTGAAAATTAAAACTAATCAAGCAAACACGATTTACTAATAAACCAGCCCTCAGAGAGAAAAACAAAATATGAACAATAGAGGAAGGGAGAAATTAGGCGAAGATTTATTTTTTAATTTTCAGAATTTAGCCCTGAAAGTATGGGGGTGGGGTAAATACGCGAGGAAATGCAGTAAATACGGTATTCAGGTGACACATGTAAAACTTTTCGCTGGATAATTTATAAGTACCGGATTTCTGATTTTCGTTTCCATTGCCGGGGAGCATTTCTCAGTCTTTCCCGAGCTGTGAGACGAAAAGCTCGCATAAACATCTTTCTATACCTAAAAGCGACACAGAAGTAGGAATTAAGTCTCCTCCAGATGCATGTGTCCCATGACACACACCATCTGTCTCTCAGACGGCACTCGGAATTGGATCCCACGACAAGCTCAGAAGCTCAACTCGATGTCCCACACATCCGGCATGGACGGCCATCCTTGAAAGGTCCATCTCCTGTCACTCGCGCAATCCCCCCTCTCAAGGGTACATTAACATGAGTGGATCGGCAGCCTCAAGAGCGGTATAAAAGCCATAAAACCCCGACGAGAAATGCCCGAATCACAAAAATAAACATTAGGGGGCGGTATTGAAAATCTATCGTCCCATCCGATGCGTTCTCGAAGCGGAGGTCACGAATGCGTGAGATTTTCCTCCTCTTCGAAGTAATCCATTGCAAGGGATGGACCTGGGAAAATTAGCAAGGCTATCCCATTGCAGCCGATTACTTTAGACATCGAGGAATAAGGTGGGTTTAGGAAGGGAACGAGAGCCGTATGTGTTCCTAAGAATTATAGCTGGCATTTATCTCGGCCAGCGCTCTTAGATGTTGGCTATAGTTCTTTAACACATTTATTTCTGTTAGGATATACATAGTGTCCATAAAAGTCTTCAACTGGTCTTATTTTCCCAACCGTCGGTCATAGACATATACCCCCCCTCCAGTTATAAAAATGTTTTTCAATGACTCAAAGATTCACGTTTTCATATTTTTAAATTTAAAAGAATGTTATGCCTAAAAATTAGTTGAATTTCAGCTCTAATATTATTTATATAAAATTACAACATCAATATTATTTACTCATAAAAATTTCCCATTTGTATCGGTATCTGTGCCGTTTATTCCTAAATGGTAGAAAACAAAAAATTAAGTATGTCGTGTTAAGTTCTCGCTGCCAAAATCGTTTGGAAAGATAAGAGATTTTCCTAGAAACGATACAGATAATGTTCACTCTAAAAAGTGAAAAAATTGTAAAAATTACGAATTCTTCAATCATATTCATTTGTAATTCACTAGTGTGTCTAATTTAAAATTTTGTATCATTTATTACGCCGAAAGAATTTTCACATAAGTGTTTGAAGCTAAAATTACGTTATTAATTTTCTCGTAAGGTTCATGACTTTAGAATCATAATATGGAGATAAAATTCGTTAAAGGGCAAGTATTTTTCATTTTTACTCATCCTAATAAATGTGTGGGCAAGTGTTGGACACGTGCCCACTCTGAAGCATGTCGGTGCGTTTTAGAATACGAAATTTCTGAGAAAACGTTCTCTATTTTGAAAAAATAAAAATTCATAAAAATAAGAAAAATAAAAAATAATAATAATAAAAGTAAAAATCTGAGAAAATCTGAAAGGTTTCAGATTTTAAATTACGTCCAAAGGGGCGTTTACTTAACATTTTGCGTAACCTTTATTTATTAAATATCATGTTCTTCGCCCTTAGACCATAAAATTCGGTTCAACAGCCCAATATCGCAAAATAATTTCAAATTCAGCATATCTTTAGAATTTCCGATACACAGTCTCACGCGCTGGAGAGAATTTTTTTTTACAACATTGCGATTGCTAGTTTGAAATCGTTGAGTTTGTTCATCAAAAATTCGTTAAAGTTCTACAAAATATGAAATCGATAGATAAAACAAATTCCAAATTTCGACTTCCAGATGACCATATTCGCAGTAGGAATACGTCATTCAAAATTGAATACCTCTAGGTACCGTCGTTTTATCACAATGCAAGAAACATACATATATTCATGCAGATTCTTCATTATTTAATTTCTTTAAATATAAGACAGGGCTGTAATATTTGGTGACAACAGTTTGAAAAGTGAACCGACATTTAATGGGTTCGGTGCAAAATGCCGAAACGAAAACAATAGTTCTTCAGGAACAAAGCCCCTTTGGACTAATAAAATATTCATTAATATTTCTCTGATGGCGTAATCTCTGGCGTAATGTTCGTCACGTCATGATCACATTTGATGGCACAGCTATTACCTTGTACGGCTTCCAGTGTAACGTTTTTTATGTTAATCCATTCAGGCCCGTTCTATCTTCACAGCCCATGGTATCGTGTGTGACACTCTCAAGTTATGATGCCGGCGATCGCAGCGGTGTAATTTCAAGTCGGAACGTTCTATTTAAGTTTTAAAACGATCAGATGATGGCTGAAGTCCGTTGTATTTTAGAACAATGTTCTAGAGAGTTTTTCTCTTTCGGTTCGAAGTTGGGAGGAAGCTATTTTTGTGGGATCGAGGGAATTAGAACATATATACAATTTTATCTTCTCGATTCGGGAGGACTTTTAATTTAAAATCATATAATCGAAGACTTCCTCAATTACAATACTTCTTTTACTTCGTACTAGGAAGTAGAAATGTAGTAAATAATAATAATGATAAATATTAAATATAATATAAAAAAATTTTTTTCTAACTATACATAAAAAAAATTTCTTTTTTTAATCTGAAAGGTTTCAGATTTTAAATTACGTCCAAAGAGGGATTTTTTTAACGTTTTTTGTGTTACCTTTATTTATTAAATATCGTGTTCTTCACACTTAAAACATAAAATTCAGTTCAACAACAATATCGCAAAATAATTTAAAATGAGCATATCTTTAGAATTTCCTATACACAGTCTCACGCGCTGGAGATAAAAAGGTCCCCCCCGTAGAGTGTACCCATTGCTCGGTTTTTTTAAATCGTCGAGTTTGCTCATCAACAATTCGTTTAAGTTTTATAAAATATGAAATGTATAAAAAAACAAATTCCAAATTCGGGCTTCCAGATGAGCGTATTTGCGTGGAAAAGTACGTTATTCAAAATTGGATGGCTCTAGCTACCGTTGCTTCATCACATTTGAAGAAATATACATACGTTTAATGCAGATTCTTCATTATTTAATTTCCTTAAATATAATACGAGGGGATAACTTTTGGTGGCAACAATTTTAAAAGTGATACAGCCGTCGGGAGCATTTTTAAGGGATATTTTACTGTTAATTATGTAAAAGCTCAAAAATTTCTCTCTTCAAATTGTGAATTCCCAAATAGGATTAAAAAATTTTATATCAAATCTACCTATGCAATACCAGATTAATTATACCGCGGGGCAACATAAATGAACGCAACTTCATACGTTACGCTTCGAAGTTACGTGTAACTTAGTCGAAATAACGTCCTATAATTGATAATTATCCTACTGATTCGAGTATTCTTCCCATTAACCTTTTAGTAAGAGGTTTTTTAATTTCTTTTTAATATTCATGTAATTTCCCCATTTGTCGAGTCGTTTAGAAACGGGATCCTCTAAATTTCCAAATGTATTGGTTCGCGCAGTGTTTGTTTTCGTCTAACGAATTGATTTTTTGGTCGATTTCAGGTTCTGATTGTTGGAACAATAATAGTGAAGAGCTTAAATGATTTGAGGATGAAGGAGTAACTATGGACGCCAATAAGAGCGGGGGGGGATACAGAAAACTCGAAAGGAAAACACGTTAACAGATATTATTGCGGATTTCGTATTCATTTAGCTATTTATTTAGAATTGTAATTAAGATTGCTTTATTTTTCCGTTCAACGCAGACGATTTTTGAAGATAGGGCTACGTCGGAAAAGTAATAATAAAATAGCGCCTGCATTTAGTATTTAATAAATAAATATCTCGTAATTGCTCTTGCCATCGACAAAAATCGAGAAAATAGGTTTTACTAGAATATTCTAGTGAATAAATAAAAAGCTTATAAAAGCCGAATTAAAACGCCTCATCTCAGTTACTGTTGTTTTAAACGAACTGTTTGTTTACTTAACGCTGTCATTGACTGAAGCGAATTCTCTGTGAGATAGAATTAGTTTCTCTGTTTTTGACTTGAGTTCTGTTTAACGTCTGAGATACTCTACGAATATCTCTGAGGAAATATTTCAGCATTTTGTTTTATTTCTTGTGAAAAGAATAAATTTTATTAACTTTTTAACGACTCGTGCATTCAATGCATAATGAACTCGTACGCACGCAAAAATATTGCAATGTTAATATTCCTATTTCTTGGAATTCTATTATGTCTATTGGAATGTAGATTTTTTTTAAAGAAATAGTATTATGATAACTACCGATAGTTTATACATGACTTCATTTTACTTGTCATGCTCTTACTGTGACGGCGTCCTTCGGAAAATAAATTATTTACTATTCCGTATGATAAAATTAATAACAATAATAAAAGAAGAAATAAATGGTAGAAGATGCGGATATTATTAAATTTATTTGAAGTGGTTCTTTCTTGTTGTGTATTAAATTTCATTCAGCTAATAATTCTCATTCAGCTAGAGTTCTGCTGTTTAAGTCCAGATTATCATTCCATTACGTACTTTGTGTCTGGCTGCATGACGTTTATCCGACTTTTGTCTTCAATTGTTTCACTAATTGGATACGAATGTTACCTTGCGCGGCAAATGTTGTCAACACGTAGAGACATTAGGGTATTTTTGAAGCAAGGAAGAGGTGAAAAATGAGCAATGCCCTTGCCGGGACTCGAACTACGGACCTCTCAAATACGCGCCGAGTGTGCTGACCACTACACCACGAAGGCATGCTAAAAAGGCGGGAGAAGTACCTTATAAACTCCCCCTTTTAAAAGGCGACTGGGGATTAGAAGACCCAATCGCCAAATCCTAGTGGTGGAAAATTATCATCCACCACCTTTCTAGTTCGGGCGCTACTATAGAGTCATTCGATTATTCTGAAGCATGAAAAACATGCTATGCCCCTCACCGGGAGTCGAACGACTGAGCTCTCGAATACGCGCCGAGTGTGCTGACCACTAGACCACGAAGGCATGCTAAGAAGAAGGGGAGAAATACCTTATAATCATTCAAGTCTTCCGATTGTATAAGTTTCGTGTTTAAATTTGAATTTCGAATTTAAATCTAGATTTTCAAAAATGCTCTTATTCGGATATTGCCGCTTAATTACGTGCCATTTACGAGGGGTTTTCTGCATATCTTCAAACTCATATTCATTAACTAATTTTTCGAAGGAATACCTTCCCTTGATATGCAGGGGTAACATACGGATCTTTCGCATTATGACATCTACATATAGCTCTCAGTTATGTATTTGAAGTGAAAATCGAAAAAAAAAAATGGAACAGAACCATATCCGCTTTACAGTTCTATATCTAATATCCCAGTCGTGTATACCTTCTTTACAGATCTCTTATCTAAAAGAATGTTTTTATACATAAATAGCCTCGAAACCAATGTGGCGTGATCAGAAATATGATTGAAGGTTTTCTTCGCAGAGAGAATTTCCGTAATAAACTCATCAAATTTATTCAGTTGGAAGAAAAGGATTGCGGGGAAAAACTTCCAACCTTTAAATTTGTTTGCTTCACGTAATTCCTCCTCCTTCTCTATCTTGCGTTCGAAGCCAAATAAATGTTCTGCCTCCAGAGCAGAAAGAAAACCATACATCTCTCAAAAAGCTTTAATCTGAGATCTCTCCCTCGGTAAGTCTTTCATTTCAGGCTGTTTGACATGAAGTCAAAGAAAGACTTCACAAATGAAAGAAAGCCCTTCTCTGTATTACTTCCTCGGCAATAAAATCACGAGACGTTGTTTTGTTTTATGCATTATGAGGCCTTGGATTTGCATGGAAGGGGAAAGCTAGAGGTAATCAATTCCTGCTAAGCACTGGAAGCAGAAGTTTGGTCGTTGGCTCGGCTCTTTATGTCGATTCTCATTTATATCAGGCTTCATTCAGAAAAGAAAGTTTTCAGTTGTCGACTGCGATGGGAAATCTTTCGATTCTTTTATTTAAAATGCGCATTACTACCGTTTATTCAGCGATTAAAATCTAACGGAGTGTGTAAACAATGTGCAAAATGCGGACATCTTTTGCGTAGGATCTAACGCGAAGAAGCGAAAAATGAAATTTGAGTTCAAATAGCATTCAGATGCAACGAATCGAACAGACTATTTCTGGCACACGAAGAGCTGTTGGTGTCGATTCGATCCTTATTTTTGTGTCCGTATCACTTTTCAAACAAAAGCATGCTGCCACCCAATGTTATCGCCGTGTATCATTTTTGAGGAAACGTGCTAGCGAATGTAAAAAAATAAAACAAAATAAAATCTGAAAGGATTCAAATTTGCGGGTCGGATCGGTGAACTTTTTAATATTTCTTGTGTTTTCGTCGAGATTGAAGTTACCAATTAGCTCTCTCGAGCGCACTAATACGAACACAACTTTTCTTCCTTTTTCAACTTCATAATTAATCATAATTTTCTTGGCATAATGTGGCAACACCCGAAAACTTAAGTGAACAAAAATGTGGGGTTCAGATTAATATCACATTATCACCTCTGGTGCTAAACATATACGGCACCACAAAATAAAAAGATGTTGCCAACAAATGCTATCTTTATGTATTGCTTTTAAAGAAAAAACATAGTAGATATAAATGAAAGTATGGCAATATAAATAAGAGGATGCTGCGGCTTAATGATATCGCCATGTATTATTTTCAAAGAATTACTGCAGCAAATATAAAAAAATACACTAGTGTGCGGAACTTAAGTCACAAATTCATTTCCCAACATACAACCATGAAATTACTGAAAAGGGTTCTTTGCGATCAATGCAATGAATTCCAACTTGAGTAGAAAGGTGACGCATATGCAAAAAGTAGCACTAGGCGTCATAATGTACGGCAGGGCATAATAAAAGCGAGGAGTCAGCACGTGCAGTGCAAGTGCGGAAAAGAAAGGAAAGAAGTCTTTCTTTTTCAAGTGAAAGTGTACACGCAGTGTTGCTACAAAAACATCAGGTTGCTTTTCACGAGGTAGAATGATTGGCAAGCTTGAGGATGGGGCGAGGGATAGTCTGACGTCTGTTCTCCCAAGAATCTGGAATTGATAGAAGTGTTGCTTGGAAGGCCTTTCAAACTTGATACAAACTACAGGTACAGCTGTAAGAAAGTTGGTGGTTCTCGGTCAAGGAAAGTAACTATTTGGGCATTACGTTCCGTCAGACATACTTAGACACTACGCTTCCCAATCCAACCGCAGACCTGGGTCCAAGGGTTCAACCTCTGTCCTTGTACACTTGAGAGGCGACCCTGGTCGTCAAAATAGCAACCTACCAGACACACGGGATGCCCGTCGCCAAACGACATTATCCAGCAAATTAGATGCAGATTCTAGCCAGTAGCTTCGCAGAGTTCTCTACGTCGATCAAGGAAAGCACCGGTAAGCGATGCATCGCACTGTAGGCGAAAGGAGATCTAAGCCAGACAGCGAGCAACATTGCTCAGCAGTAGTGCACGACAGCCGGACGACAACTGTCCCGGTTTACTAAAATCAGACGATTTTACAACTGTGGCCTATTCGCCCACCTTCTTGAACGCTGCATAGCACTGACAGTAACCCATCAGAGGCACCATTTATAGTGATGTAGAGATCACAAAGACTGGACACCTCATCAATGGAACCACATCCTCTTTACCGATGAAAGTCGTTCCAGTCTGAGAAATGATTCGCAATGCCATTTGATAAGGAGAGATGCATTGACACGCTTTCATGCCATTAACATCAGGGAAAGGAACCGTTGGGGTGGTATTGGAGTGCTTGTATGAAGCTTGTATTATATGGACGGAGCTCCATATTTTCGACAGAGGCTCACTTACCAGATATCGTTTTGCTTCTTGTTTTCAGGATGCCATTGGTCCCGACTTATTTTACGAAGGGCAATGCACCCCCACACAGGACTCATCAAGGTGACAGTATTTTGTTTTTGCACGATACTCGTAATTATTTGAAATTTAAAAAAATCCAAAATATTTTGTTAAAATATGATCTTGCACACAGCTTAAGCCTAAATTTAAGGGAAAACATGAAATTTAAATTTCAGTATACTTTAACAAAATCGGTTAATTTTTTTGAAAGAATTGATCATAAATAATCGACTGTGTAAACTAAACACTACTTCCTCTTCTCTGAATAGCGAAAAGTGCAGCAAATTGGACGGGGCAAAAGCTTTCGTTTGGGCTTCGTTTTAAGCCGGGTTTGTTACAGCGGGTTTAGATTATATGTTTTAGGCGGTGAACTGCGCAAGCGACAGGTACCGTGGTTTTTCCTTATGCAACCCCTTTCACTGTCGCTAGAGATAATTTACCCAGTCCTCCTTTCCAAAACTTGAAGAAAAAAACGCCAGCATGCTGTAGAATACCTAAACATTCAATAGAATGCCTGGCGTTTTTGGCGAAGTATGAAAGATGAAAACTATCATACACTTTCCTCAGGCATCGGCATTCTGTAGAATGACAAATGTTATTTAGGCAAAGTAGGAAAATTGGTCGGATAAGAATATTATTCAAAAGACGCGTATTCTTCGAAAATACATTTTTTTAGAAAAAATAATTATAGGGTACAATTTCAAAACTTTTATTCACAATAGGCACAGAAAAGTTAAAGTCGTACAAAACAAAATTTAAGCCTTTCTTTTTAGGGGAACCAAAAAATAAAACGGGTGAAATTGTCAGGAATTCTGTTTCTTTTAATTGGCTTTGGAAACACAACTGGAGTCCTGAGTAGGAACAGGGACCTTACTTAAGACTATGTTCGTGCATGTGGTAGAACATACAACAAAGGTAAGAAGGGTTAAATTTACCCTTGATTTCTTACAGCGTACAGCACTTCGGGATACAAAGATCAGCACTTATGCAAAGACTTATGGTCTAAAACGTAGAAAATAAGAAATAAAATAAATAAATAAGAACTAAACTTAGATGCTTTACAAAGAGTAGTAATGCGAAGATTAGCCTTTTACCACTACGTATGTAGTAAGCGGAATGCAAAAAACTGCAATACGTCTTCAAACATCAGCGAGAACTAAGTTCTGGCCTTAAAGATAGACATAAACTGACTGAAAAGGACGCGCGTGGTAAGGCAGCGAGAAGTCTATCTCTCTCTCTGCTAAAAGCCATATCTTGAATACTTATACAGTTTGCAACCTTATTTGCATAAACAATTCTACTCGCTCTTTTTTTGGCCGAAAATGGAAAATAAGAGAGGATAGCAAAGTTTTAAAATAAAATCAACGTTAGTAAAACTTAAACTCCTTACAAAATGAATGGAATTAGAGAATGAATTTATTAAATTCAGGGATTATGTATTAAATGTATGGCTATTCTATTGAATCGGAGATGCCTTTCATACTTTTGCTGGCTTGTCATTTGGCATTCTGTAGAATGACTAGGAGATGTATGAAATTTTAATCGTTTCATATTGTTTGTCAGCCTTGGTCAAATCCGTCTTTCAAACGTAGCTTGTATTCTTAAATTATTTTAATGTGTTTTTGTAAATTAAACAAAAAAAAGCTCGGAAGCTATTGAAAATACTAGAATAGAATAGAAGTAGAATATTAAAAAAAACTACTTCTAGAATAGAAGTAGTTTTTTTTAATATTCGTGAACCATAAATCTAAATTCCTAATAGCTGAATAAAGGGCAGATCGTATTCCCCCGCCTGTGATACTACGAAATTCCCGTCTGTGGAGAACTCCCGTGCTAGTACCTCGAAAAAGCTTAAAATATTCATAATTCCTGTCTACTGAAGTTACTTTTATCATGACGCTTTCTCTGGAGGTATCGATTTCTCGCCCGATTTATGGTGCAAAGACAAAAGTGTTTAGGAGTGGTGAAGAGAAATTGGCCTTCAGGAGCTACTTGGGGCAAAGAGGCTCGAGATCTTTGATTCTGGGGGGGGGGACCTTAGCAGAAAGCGTTTTCCTGGACCGGAGCCAAAGACACTTCGAGGCATTAGCTAAATGGATTCGGCGTCACCAAAACTTACAGAGCTGTATTTGTCGCCAACATTCTGACTGAGATTAATACTCCCGTTGTACTCAGTGTTCTTTCGTGTTCGAAAAGGTTCTGATTTCGTTTTCATTGCGACCTCTGAAGAGGCGAAACGAGAAAAAAAGAGTTGAGTAGCAAATAGGAAACAGATTTCGCAGAGAAAGTGTGCTTTTCACATCCGTTTAACGCAGACGATTAATGGAGATGCTGTTGTTGTTGTTGGAAGTATGGATATGATATTGCTAAATGAGATCTTCTAGCGAGTTGTTTAACACTACACGTTCTACGCCTAATGGAGAAAGAGTGATGGATGAAACGGGAACAAAACTAATAAGTAATGGCTAAGGTTCCATTTTTAAGATAAGGCGTGGAAATGCGTCGAATTAATTATGACATTAGCGATGCAGAAGATGCGACGCATTTGTCTACCTGACTCGAGTCATTTCGAGGACTCGGAATATGTATTAGCTGCTTCAGAGAATATAAATCTCTTCGTATTTAGTTCGCTCGTTTTCGTCAAAAGTCGAATGTTCTTCTGGTTAAGCGTTTTACAATTTACCTTTTTTTGCGATATAACCCATTTCTAAATAGAGGAGTTTAACTGCAGCGTATTTTGAGAATAAAGGAACTTAATTCCTGTTATAATTCCCTATTACAGAAATTATTTATTGTAGTAATTGATGCAGGAACCTATTGAAGAATTAGTTATTATAGTAGTTGATAAATTGATACAGGAATCTATTGCAGAATTATTATAGATATTATTACAGGAGATTTTTATTGTAAGAATTTCTACAGGAATTATTATTTATTAATTGAATAATATTAATGAATTATTAGTTATTAGAAGAATTATTTATTATATTCATTACAGGAATTATCATTACAGAAAATTAGAGGAATTATTCATTTTAGGTATTATTACAGGAATGATACACACACTCGCCAATGAATTAGGAACCCATTATCAATATTTTATTGGACCACCTTTTGCCATAAAACTGCTCTGATTCGTTTGGGCATCGAGTCTACACGCATCTGGAGTGCATTTATGTTCCGAGAATACCCTACATTGGCTATGCAGTTTTTTAGATCTTGTAAATTAGATGTAAGAGGGGAATGCTGTCGGATGCATCTTTCTACCATATCCCACACATTTTCTATGGAATTAAGGTCCGGGCATGCGATGGGCAGGAAAGGTCTTGGAAGCCAGACGGAATTAGAGAAGGGAAGAAGTTCAGCGAAGCCAGTTCAGCGAAGCAATTTTGAACACATCTGGCACGATGTATAGTTGCATTATCGTCCATGAAGTATCCGTCGCTATCAGGGTAAAAATGCAACATTGCGGGGTGTACTTGATCTGCCATCATATCAAGGTATTTTATGTCAGAAGAATATGCCCCATATCATGATACTCCCACCAGACCCTTACACAGTGCGAATAAGGCAAGATGGATTCATGGCTTCATTCAGTTCTCGCCAAATTCGACGTTTTCGATCAGTGTAAAATAAGATGTAGCGTAATTCATCTGACTACGTTACCCGTTTTCAATCCTCAGATGTCTAATATCTTCTTTCCCGACACCATAGTAAACGAATTCTTGCATGTCGGTCAGAAATCAGCGGTTTTTCTTACAGGCACTCGACTATGCATTCTTCTACAATTCTCTGCGAATGGTTCGAGATAAAATCTGCTAGGAAGAGCCTTGGTAGACGATCTGTGTCAGTTGAAGCACACTAGAGTCCCTGTTCTGCCGTACAATTCGTCCGAGACGACACCGATCACTGTCTTGGAAAGCTGTGCTCGAACCACGGTCACGTCTTCTATAGAAGGTCTGTGGGTTCTGATTACAACTTTTGGGGACCTTTGATATGGCTGCTTTTGAGAACCCATTGTGATTTACCGTTTTCGAAATCGAGGTTTCTGCTAAACGGGCACCAACAATAAGCGCTTTTTCAAATGGTGAAAGATCTGTCGTTTTTCCCATTTTACTTCCTTCATCGTCAAAAGCACTCTCACACCTTACTTGTACTAGCGTTCTAACCACGTGTAACCCACGTCATAAAAAAAATTTGCATGCTTCATTCCTGACAACCAATCAGATGAAAATCTCAAAGTTTTCTTATTCATTGGCCAGTTCTTGTATCATATAGGAAATCTTACAGGAATTATATTATGAGAATTATTTAATATAGGTATTATTACAGGAATCATTTATTACAAGTGTTATTGCAAGAATTTTTTAAGAAATCTTACAGAAATTATAATTTACTATATAATATCAATTATTATTTAAAGCACAGCATTATTATTTATGACACGGCATTTTTATTACATTTATTACACGAATTATTCATTAGAGGAGTTATTACTGATTACATAATATTAATTAATTATTCTTTTATCACATAACCTTAATTAATTGTTATTTATTACATTATACTAATTAATTATTAATTATAATTTATTACATGGACGCCAGACCAGAAAAATTGTTATGACGCTGACTGCCTACCGAAGGGCGCGGGTTCGAATCGCGGAAAAAGCATGGATGTTTGTAAATGTGTAGTGCCTGTGCGGCATGGGGATCACTCAAAATATCGAAAGTCATCTCGAGATGATGGTGGTATGGGAAGAGGGGTTGGGGACCTTCGGATCCGCCTACTCACGGGATTCTGTCCTTCAAACCTGAGGCGGAAATGAGCATAAATCGGACTACCACCTGTATGGAGCTCGAGGCTCTGACTAACGACAGACGTAGTCTTGCACGCGCTCCTTAGCACGCTAATAATTCGTGGGCTTGTTCTGATTGCATGAAACAAGTGAGATTAGTAACAACAACAATTTATTACATGATTTATTCTTTCAAGTAGTAGTATTACAGAAATTACTGGAATTATTGCGAGAACCATTTTACATAAATTATTTACTATGAGAATTGCATAATATTTATCAATTTTTTATTACAGAACTTTATTACGGAGTGCGCGGGCGAAGAGCACAGATTACAGTTAAAATCGAAATGGAAAATTTATTTAACACTAGGCTGTTGACCACTGCGTGTTCTGCAATATTTTTCCGCAAAACATTTAAAATGAGGTGATGCAAAACATTCGTCAATGTATCAGTGCTTACCGAACCCTTATATGGAGCCGTATTCGTTTTATTCGAGCTCGGTCAAATTTTGGACAATTCATCTTGAACCGAAATAAGAGGAAAATAACTGTCTACCAGGGCAGCTGGTAAAAAACCATCCGATCCTCTAAATGCAGCTTGTGGGTAGAAACCGGAAAACGACGATACTTCCGCCAGTATTTATTTAATAATCAAGAAAAGGCATCAGTGTTTAATATTAATGATACTTCAGAGTTGTATCCTGAGCACGTAATTTAATTAATGCGTATCTAGAGATATATTTTCAATTATTCACGGCAACTTAAAAACATCGAGCGGAAAGCCCGTCTTACTAAATGCCAGAGCATTACCGGAACCGAGTCTAAATGCTTCCTTCTTTCAAAAGTAATGCCTCGAAATATATTATATTTTAAAAATAAAATGTTGTATAAGAACAAAATAAATCACCCAGGAAAAGCATAATAATGAGTAAGGGCTTATATAGAAATCCTTTATTCCGGAGATAAGTTTTCTTAGGTAAAGCCCCCACCAACAACGGATGTTTCCTTTCTGGAAAAGATTACCGACCGCGGTAGAAAGTTAAAAAAAATATCTTTTAAAGTGATTCTGAGAATGTTATTCTGTAAAAGAAGAAAGAAAAGCTGATAAGAATAGAGAAGATAGCTAGACGTGTATCGATTGAAAAGATTTAAGAGGAAGAGAAAGAAAGAAAAATCATGGAACAGGCTACTGAGTACAATAACGGATATAGTGAACAGGGAAGAGGAAAAAACCATTTTTGAATTTAGAAGCAGCTTGGCTATTTTCCATTCTCCGGAAGCGAAAATGCTGCAAATGGAAAATGCTAGAATTTTCTCAGCAGTGTTAGTAAAAGAGCCCCATTTCGCGTTCACCTGGCAACCTTCTGTTTGCATAGTACGCCGTCCAGCTGTAATAGTGGTTAGTATTATTGGCTACCGTACTCCGGTTCGAATTCCGAATAAGACATGAATATTTGTAAACGCGTAGTGTCTGTGTGACAAGCGAACTCAAAATACACGGGCAGCCGAAAGCCCTTTCGAGAGACTATTGGTAAGAGAAGAGCGTGGCAGACATTGATACTACTCCAGCGTCTTTTCCTTAAAATTGGAGTGGAAATGCACAGTTAGAGTGGCAATACTGTACCTGTAGGGAATGCTGCCTATATGCGATCAAGTCATAGATTTCAAAC
This sequence comes from Stegodyphus mimosarum, assembly GCA_000611955.2. Taxonomy (NCBI): domain Eukaryota; kingdom Metazoa; phylum Arthropoda; class Arachnida; order Araneae; family Eresidae; genus Stegodyphus; species Stegodyphus mimosarum. The sequence goes on along the minus strand of KK121346.1, from coordinate 355,843 downwards.
CCCCTTTTTTCACGTGGGAACCTAAAAAAGAGAGGATAAGCTCACTTGGAATCGTGAGAAAATGTGTGGGGGGGGTTGTTTAAACATCTAACTTCTCTGCATTCAGTTTTATACAGAGAAAACGAAAATACAAATTGAATTCTTCGTATAAATGCGATTTTGTATAATGAAAATATATTATTGAACGATAAACTGTAAAGCAAATAACATCATTTTTTTAAAGCCACAGGCGTAGCAAGACATACATTTGTTACATCAATGAATCTGTTGTAAATATTGAGTTTTGCATTTCCAGTGCTATGTTACATGTATTCGAAGTATCCGAGTATCTGAGAAAATAGTCCTAACCCAATTGGCTTTCACCCTCTTCAAGTCCAATGACTGTTTTTGAATTAAATTCTAGTAGCTGTTCTTTGTCACAGAAATATACTGTTCATCGGGTTTAAAAGTTATTCAGACTAACGTGTGAAGTTTAGTGAACAACATGTTATTTTCCTTTGACTGAATAAACTAGCCAAAAAAAATTAAATTGAAAATTAGATGCAAATTTAACAAATGGATTGAACGTGTCCTTTTACAGCCTACCACCATGCGTAAGTATTTTAGAAGAAAGAGAACAGAAAGAGTGAAACTGTCACACTTCACTTTTTGACGGTACACAAAACTATAACGATACTTTATACATTACATTTATACATTACAAACATAAAGGATAAAAAATGTCCATTTCCTAAAAAATGAATCACCTGCACGGCCCCAAGCCCATATAAATCTATTTACTATTTTAATTTCTCTGACCAGCAAAGACTTCAAAATTTCTCACAGCATTAATCTTGTCTCATAATTCAATGAAAAAACTTGAATGGAATCAATTCTAAATTTCTCATAGCTTTAATCTCGAACAGAACACTGTCTCACAACTCAATGAAAGAACTTGAATGGAATCAAAGAAGCGATTCGAATCCTTTACAATCAGTGGATCAAGGTTCTTGAGCACAATACGTTATAACAGGATCTCCTAAGGTACGTTTATTGTAGGTTACGGTTTTTCAAGTATTCATTGCCATACCTGCCTCGCATAGTCTTTTGTTTAGAATACAGAGAAAGGTGAAAATGAAGGAATCTAAAGGTGTTTTCCGTTATTCGAATAGCCTAGACATGGATAAATTTAAGGGTTAGTAATTTCTTAATTGAAATGTGCAAAAATCTTACATAAACGCAAGCAAAATAACACCGCAAGAGGTTTTGAAAAATAATTAAAATGCATGGATTTTGTACCTTTAAAATAATATTCGTAATTACCTCAACCATTTCTAAAAAAAATCTTTTTAAATTAGTTTTCCCACGTTTTTGTTCGATATTATTTTTTTCCCAATCTGATCACAACTGACACTGATTCGAATTGGCTGTTTCTCAAATTCAGAAGATTTGTGAGACAGATAAATCTTTAAATTTCTTCAATGGGACTGCCGCAAAAGAACATATTTTATTTTTCAGCCACAATGGATAAATATTTAATAACACAAATGAATCAATTATATTCGGTGCTTCCCAATCGGAAATCAAATAGAGGAGCAAACGGAAGTACAAAGATGACTGCGTCGAATTGAAATGGAAGACCCTCAAATAACCCTTCTATGTAGTCTGCAAACAGAAATTCGGAAATGAGTCTCTCGTTCTTAGTCAAGTTTTTATTTTCAAATCTTCAGTTATGTATACTAAGCATTCATTCAATGTGTACAGTAATGTGTGCCAAGTTATGGAACACTTACATAATAATGTGTATCTTAAATAATGGGCACCTAAATGCAAATAAATGTGTACCAATTTTCTATTATGTGTACCTTAAAAAATTTTCTATAATGCGTATCATAATGGTTTATAATGTTGACCAAATGTTCTATAATGTGTACCTTAAATAATAAGTTGTATTATGTGCATCAAGGACGCACCGCACATAAAGTAAGTATCCAAATGAATAGGTACACAAACTGTACAAAACGCAATATTAGTATAATTAAGCAAGTATTTAATTTTAAACCTTAAGTAATGCAGAGTAACTAATTCAGAAATGCTTTCTGTCCAGTAAAAGTGCACAATAATGCGAATCCATCATTTATATAATTTAGCAAATATATATATATATATATATATTCAATTCTCCAAACGCATACCAAGCATTCAGTAATGTATAGAAATGTTTAGAAACTACAGTACTGTATAGAAATTATAATCAAGCAAGCCTTTACTCTCAGTAACGTGTACTAAGCAATGAGTTCAGTAATGTATAGTGATTTTAATTAAGAGTATATTTTCAAATCCACAATATAGTGTACTAAGCATACAGCAAAATGTGTTCCGTAATGTGTGCTAAGTTATGAAAAACTTAAATAATAATGTGTACCCTATATAATACTTTCCTATATGTTAATGTATACCAAATGTTCTATAACGTGCACCTTAATCGTCTATAATGCACATTCTATTATCCCCAGTAAAATGTTAACAATGTCACGCATAAGCAAGTACCAATCAGGTTTAACACAGAGATAATACGCATGGAGTAACGCTGTCAATTTTAAGCATCTTCCACGTTTTAGTTAAGCAAAATTGTCCATTAAATTAATGTACTAGTTTAATAATGTCCTAAAAAAGTAATGAGAATGTTTTACTTACGTGTACTCATATTGTGTACTATAGTAATGCATCGAGTAACGATTCCACGCAATAAGATGCAAAGGCATGAAATAATTTTATATCAACTACTCAATTCCTAGGTAAATATCGAATCCAAAGCAGGCACTGGGTTAATGATGTAAATCTAAGATATTTAATATGTATTAGTTAGGTATTTGTGTTGTATAACTATCCATTATGCATAGGCAATGTATAAAGTATTATTGATATCTTTCAACCGTTCAAGTTCATTCAAGTTTATATTATTGTTTAACAAGATGTAGATGTCTTGAATTCTCTTTGTAACAACCCTCAAGTAATTATTACCTCAAGTATGTACGACTGAGGCCCCTGTATGGTCATGTATCTTACTTATGTATGTTTATATAAACTCCTAGTGGCTGCTTCGGGTGGTGGGCTGGCAGGGTTACGCAACAGGTTCTCGGTGCGAGATGCCTGTGCGGCACCCCCCCTTCGTTAACATCCAAGGTTGCTTAAGATAAGGGTGGACGTGGTGCTATACCAATTACCAATATGGTAGACGGGATGGTGCCCACGTCCTTCGTCACTGACTCACTCACTCACTCTCGTCCTTAGTAAACCGAAAAGGTATTTGAAAAGTCAAAAACAAATCAAGAGAATATTTTGAAAACGTGACATCGCGGCAGAATAAAACAGTAAAACTACATTTAAGATGCTAGAAAATTTCGAAATACAAGGAACTCTTAAGTTGCTGGATTGACCTTCGCAATTTCATCTAGAATCGACCATTAAAGACCCGAATTTTCTCTCAGCTGTGCAACGCAGTCGATTCTGGCAACAAAACTTTTTTATGTCACACCGACGTGCGTTGATTTTCGCAAGGAAATGTTTTAAAAGGACTCCGCACCTAAAAGCAGAGTTCTTGGAGGTCGAAAAAGCATGTTTTCAATTTTTTTTCTTCATCACGAGATTTGGTGGCTTAAAGTTAAATTTCTCTTGGAGACCGAGAAGACCGTCTCATCGATACGAAAACTCAAGTTATTTGAAGAAACATTAATACTGTGAAATTGCGAAATACGAAAAGAAAATTTTGACTTCTGGATGGTAATGAAACACGGTCGAAATTAAAATTAGTTGGACAAATAATTGAGTTGGATAAATAATTCAAATTGAAAATAAAAATTGGACAAAATTATAAACATCACTGACTAACTTCAAACCTCATTTTCAAGCAACACTTCTTCGGTTTTAGTCCACGAAGATCAACGATTTTAACCCTTAAAGTACAGACGTTCATTTTCTGTTACGTAAATACAGAGGATGGGTCTCTCAGATCGCGCTCTGTTTTATGCATTTTAAAAATACGAAATTTCAAAATAATGTACTCTTGTTATTATATAAGCATTAATACGTTTTGCTTGTTATATCGAAGTAATTATTGCTCTCTAGAACTCTAAAATGAATTCATTAAAAATTAATTTTTAAATCACGTATGAAAAAGTACGAAATGCTTGATCAAATAAATAAAGTAAACACTACTTAATCGCAAATGCGTACAAACTGAACTGTTTAATAAATTTTCCATCTACGGAATTTGGATTATATAAAATAATGCAAAAAAGGTTAATAGATAAAGAATATTAAAAAACTGCAGTCATTATTTTAAGCATTTTCAATACAATTTTTGCAAATTCTCTCGGAACATTTGTAAGGTTTATAATGCGTTTTCTAACAGTTATTTTAAGTTTTGTACCTTTCCTGTCTTATTCTAATTTCAGCTTACAATTTCCTGCCAGAATGTGAATCCAGAAACGCAGAGAATGCAAACGAGAACGAGTATTATTTAAGTCGTGACTTAACCGACTTCAAGAGAGAGAGTCTGATTTCTCGACTAGCGCGCGTTTGCCTTCTGGCCACATCTCTCCTAGTTGTTACTACGCTCGGCCATATCTAGGCCCTTGCTAGGCTTCGCCGATTCGATTAATACTTAGGGGCCGACTAGTTAGAATCTGATAGCTTCGGCTATATTTATTTAAGAACTTTAGCTTAAGTTAGTTTTAGTTCAAATTATTAGTATTTAAGTTCCAGCCCGAGTGGTGGCTTTATTGTAAAGTTCCAAGCCGGAACTGATTGTAAATATACTGGGTAATAAAGGGTTTGACATCCTTCTCAAGTCTCACCTGTTCTGTTCACACTTAAGCGGTTATTCGCTTGTAAAGTGATTGTGGGGTTCTAAGTAAGAACTTCAGATTGAAAAAGTTAAACCCTACGCATTCATTACATATCCGATTCTTGCAGTTGAAACATAGATCGGCAGTTTTTCTTCTCAGTCTAGGGGAACAAAGAGAGCAGGTTTTACGTTTTTTAAGGGTATCAGTTATATCTGGGTTAGAATAGATTCCTAGCACTCTCTGAATGCACATTTTTATTTCTAGTTTCAAAGTTAGCTTTTGAAGCCTTCCTATGTAGTTTCACTCATTCTGATGGTAACTGAGAATAATAAATAAATTAGTAAATAATCAGTTTTTGTTTTCAATTTGGCACTATCTCTTATCAAACCAGCTGCTGAAATGACTTAAATAATAATAAAGCCATCCCCACTCACGCCAGAAAAAGTAACGTAAACGCAGAGATGAGGTCTATAGGACCGCGGCTCAATTCTAAAAATTATTTTAAAAAACTAATGGATTGAGTTAATAAATAGTTAATAAAAATTTAGATATAATTATATTTTATGTCAGCTCGAAAGTACTCAAAAAGAGAAGAATAACTATCTAACTTATAAACAGTTTCGCAGTTCTAGAATATTGACGCGGTCATACAGACCCCACCTCTGTTAATGAACCTTTCGTAATTTGCAACAGACCAAATTTGATAATAATAGAAAGAGAAGAACTCACTGATAAGGGATTTTGCCATTCTACATCCGTCGAGAAAACTTTGGGTGATTTTGGCTTTCTCTCGAAAATGCGTACACTAAAATCAGCTCGAAGGTCATTGAAATTCTTCTGCCCTTTGCACCTTCGTGGCGCTCTGGGAATATGGACTTTCAGCTTTCACAGAAATCAAGCCCAGAAAGCGAGAAAGACTTTTAACAGTTGACGATGAAATGCGAACTGGTCTGGCGATTTTGGAATTTCGTCTTCATTTCATTTTTCTTTAACAAAACAGACTGAACCCTCTCACTGAATACATTTTGAAATAAATAATTCTTTTTTTTTGGTAGCATACAACTTTTACATTTTTTATTATTCATGTGTCCCGCAAATAATTTCAGATATTTTTAAAGGGACGTCAACCAAAACCGTTTGAGTAACACTGATCTAGAATTTAATGTAATGAATTATAAAAGCAATTTAAAATGACATTAGCCTGTACATTTGATAATGCAATTCAAATTAACACATCTCGTTATTTGTTTGCCCCCGTTTTTGCGATTCGGGATTAAAACTGTAGATAAATTTTTTAAAGATAATTATTTAATCTCACGTTTCTATTAAATTACACAATAAATTACTTTTTTAAGTTTATTGATGATTTCATAGGCTTTGAATAAAAGTTAAAGTTAAAAAAACACTTTTTTCGTACCTTAGTTTATCGTATAAAATGTTTCGCTGCATGGAATGCTTTTCAAATTGATTTTTATTCCGCGAAAGTAATTCTGTTATTTTAACCTTGAACAAATTAAAGAGATTGCCCATTATTAAAGCTCTACCCCATCAAACAAAATCGAGAAGTTAAAACCTCCGACCGACACCTTACGAAACGAAGACTTTAAACGCGAGTAACCGACAGCCAAGCTTATTACCTAAAGTGAAGCTTTTACCACAGCCAGTTGCGAGTCTCATGCGCTCATTAATGTAAGTGACTTCTTATCACTTTCGTCTTCTCAAGTGGCGAAGTTGTGGCGAAAAAAAATAAACAAATATCACCACGCAATTTACAAAAGCGTCCCAGTTTTCCGCTGTCTCTAGATAGCCCAGAAAATTGAGCAGAACATTTTATGCCAACGAGTCGGTACTTGGCTCAGACTTTACTCGACTTAATTCCGGTGGAGAGGAGAGGAAAAAATATGCGGAAAGGACGTCATTTGAATTTCAAATTTTTTCGTAGCACTGTTCCGTCGACGTCCTCTCCTGGATGTGCTTTTTCTTGCGGTTTTGTCGGCGCAAGACGCCCACCGGGGAATTCTCCGAGGAACTGGCAAAGAAGTTTGTGACCGTAGCCGCGAATGGCTCGGGAGGGAAATTTGATTTCGCTGCGACGCATCTCTCTCTCTATATATATATATACATATATATTTATTTTTTATTTAGACGCTTTAATAGCAGGTACGTGGGGAGAAATCTATCAAAATGCTTTACTAAATCGCTCAGTTCCTTGGTAACTGCCACTTTACATATTTTTAAGATCCGTATTTTAGAATGGCGTTTGAATATTTCGATCGAAATTGGGAGACACTTTTCTAAAACTTTTGCAATTACAGACACTTTTCTATTAAGCTTTATATTGAATTATTTTTTCTTTCATACTTAAGTTTATAATGTAATGAATTCTTTTGAAATTAAAGCATTGTTTAGCAGCATTTAAGACACTTAAGCAACTTCAAGGCAACATATAAGATAACAGTTAGACAACATTTGAGTTTATTAGGGAAGCATTTAATGCAACGTAAAAGCAACATTTAAAAATAGCTAAATTCTTAAAACGTGCCTCTTTAAGCATTTTTAAGATCCATATCAGGAATGGCGTTTGAACGTTTGCAGAATATTTCGATAGAACCTGGGGGAAAATTTTGTAAATGCTTCGCAATTATTGACGCTTTTGTGTTTCGTTTTAGATTTAGTGCATTTCCTTTCATATACAAGATCATAATGTAATAAATTGTTCTAAAATTAAAAGAACACTTAACAGCATTTAACAAATTAACATAGTCATAAATTTAAACGATAACTGAAGCTTTCCTCACAGTTTACGAAAGACATTATTCTTAAATCGTAATTAAATGTGTCGGTGAAACTGCGTAACGATTTGTAATAATTAATATTTTTTCTTCCTAGCCTTATCTGCTTTTTTTTAACCAGCTGTTCTTCAGAAGGATTCAAATTTAGTTATTCTCTGATCTCAAGTCGTGACGAACCTGCATGTATGCATGAATGTTTCTCGCATTGTGCAAAAACAGCGGCACCAAGAAGCAGCCAACTTTTAACATAATTAGTTTTCCTCCGAAACATAGACACCTCGAGGCCCAAAATTATAATTTAAGATTTACTTTTTTTATTTATTACATGTTTCGAGAGAATTTAAGAAATTGCTTTCAGAAAATCAGTGCAACGCAATATAATTTATATCTCGAATTTAATCAATAAACTCGGAGATCTAAAAATACGTTTCCCCCCTACCGGAATTAAAAGATTTATACCCTTCACGTGGCAGTGTTTTGTCGTTCGGCAAAGCGTAAGATGTTTCATTTTTCTTCCAAATCCATTCAATTATTAATTAATAAACTAAGGGAAATAAAGGCAATAAACGCAGATTCGTATCAGTTCTTGTTAATTACTACATTCATCTTAGCTCGCTCTCTCTATATATATATTAAGTTGCATGCATATATTAAATTAAAATTAGAACTAAACAGGCAAAAGAAAAAGGAATAAGAAAATAGTATGTACGTAGCGTATTCGGAAACTAAGTACCGTTTCATTCTAGCGCAATCGCAGCGCTGTGGTAGGTGTCCCGCGTATGCGCACTAGTCTTTCTTGTTCACTGACTTTCAATTGTCGCCATTTTGGTTGCTCTATGTTGTATTTTCAGTTTGCTGTGCACATTCAAAATGTTTAAGACAATTAGTTCTGCCGCTGACTGTGAGATTCGTGCCGCGATTAAATTTTTGAACGCGAGGAATGTTAAACCGGCCGAAATTTATCGTCAAGCGACAGAAGTTTACGGTGAATACGCGATAAGTGATGGAATGGTGAGAAAGTGGGTAAGAATGTTTAATGCAGGTCGAACAAATGTCCACGCCGAGGCTCGGAGTGGTCGGCCTTCTGTTATCACCGATGATTTGGTAAGGAAAGTTCATGAAGCAATTCATGAGAACAGACGTTTCACAATGGCAACTCTTTCAGAGGCATTTTCACAAATTTCACGTACTGTTTTGTTCGAAATTGTGTCTGACCGCTCAAATTATCGCAAACTGTGTTCCCGACGGGTTCCAAAAATGCTCACCGATGTTCACAAAACAAAGCGACTCGGTAGTGCCCTGACATTTCTCAGGCGGTACTGTGATGAGGGAGAAAACGTTTTAAACCAAATTGTGACAGGTGATGAAACTCGGGTGTGTCATTTCACACCAGAATCGAAACAACAATCGATGGAGTGGAGACACACTCATTCTCCGAAAAAACAAAAGTTCAAAGTGACAATGTCATCACAAAAAATCATGTGCACTGTCTTCTGGAATAGGAAAGGCGTTTTGCTTACTGAATTTCTTCCCAGAGGTGAAACCATTAATGCGGCACGATATTGTGAGACTTTAACAAAACTAAGGCGTGCCATTCAAAACAAACGAAGAGGAATGCTCAGTAAAGGAATTGTGTTGCTCCATGACAATGCTCGGCCCCATACTGCCGGTGTCACTCCATCGTTAATTCGACAGTTTCATTGGGAGCAGTTCGATCACCCGCCGTACAGCCCGGAATTGGCGCCGTCCGACTATCACTTGTTCCTGCACATGAAGCACGAGCTCGGTGGCAAGCGATTTGGATCTGACGACGACACGAAAAATGCTGTGGAGTCGTGGTTATCGAAACTGGCAGGAAGTTTCTTTGACAATGGTATACAAAAACTGGTCACCCGCTATGACAAGCGTTTGATCATTGGCGGAAACTATGTTGAAAAATAGTTTAAGACATATATTTTCATGTAAAAATAAAATTGGATTCGAAAAAATTGTTTTACTATTTTTTTTTTTTTTCCAAACGGAACTTAGTTTCCGAATACGCCTCGTAATAAATTGAGCGAATTAGGGGTATTGCATATTTAAAAAAACATTTTAAATTAAAATCAAAAACGGGGTCAAAATAATATTTGCTATTAAATATAAGCAAAATAATATTTGCTTGCTCATATTAATTAAATATAGCTCTAAAATAATGTTTATATTCTTTTTTTTATAATAGCTATTTCAGAAAAGTACTTGAATAGATGCAGTATAAAATGAATGTGCTTCACAGGTAAGTCGTTAGGTGTATGAAGCTCCCTATGATCGTTAAAAGCATGCTTTAACGTTTCAGCTGAAATAGGCAGAAATTGAAGTTAAGTTTCTGTCTGCAATAGGGGGAGGGTAACTGAATTTAGTAGTTAACACTATCACGTTTAAACGGCAATTTTTCCAAGCATCATCGGAGCCTTTAAAACACGGTTTTACGTGTTCTAAAATTTATAAAAAATTTAATTATAACCTATAAAAGCTTTACATGTATATCATACGAAAAGCGGAAATCGTTTCCGTGCCATATATCTATAACATTTTACGCATTTAGAATGTCCTATAAGACGTATTAAAGTTATGCATGTTACGTACACCAACGATACTTTTCGAAATGTCCCCATCACGCGCTAAAAAAAAACATTCTACGTGGCATGCTAATGTGGTGTGTTTTATCGCTGTGTTCTTATGTTACGCATGTCAATACACAATTCAACGTACAACAGTGGCGCATTCCTAAACATTCCTACTATGAAGTATGTTGTATGTAAGTGATGGTGTTACAGCAGTTTCCTTAAAACGTACATTTCAACGTTCAAGACTGGTGCTTTTTGAAACGTTCCCAGCATGCGCTGCACATGGCGTGTTCGACATGACGTGCTAATGTGGTGTGTTCTTAACCGTGTTCTTAAGATGTACATTTCAAAGTGTGTGACTGGGATTATTCAAAGCACGTACACTGCGCAAAAAAAAGGGACAGTTCTATATCTTCCGTTCTACTGGGCCGATTGACTAAATTCAAACTGCGTTTTCCATGTCTCGAAAGCGCGACTCATTGTATTAGATGTTTATGAGCGATATGTATTAGATTTATATATAGCATTGTTCAAATAGAGGTATTTTGACAAAACATCGGACTTTTTTTAAATGACATGCCACTTTTTTTTTCCATACTTCGATTCTACGACTCAAATTATGCCGAACTACCAAGTTTTGTAAAAATCGCTCCAGTAGTTTTTAAAACATTAGCTCTCAAAATCTTAGCTTCTCCATGTTAAGACCGTCGCATCAAACGACACGCACGTGTAAAAGACAACTGCCTCATTGGCCGCTATCCAGACACAGGCAGTATCTTCATTACTTGCCCCTGTGTCTTCCGGAACTATCGCAAGACGCCTGGTTGAAGGACGTCTGGTATTACGGCGCTCATTACGTGTGCAGCCAATGACACCCACCCACCACGCCTCCGTTTAGTGTGGTGTCGCGCACGACAGGATTGGACTTTAACGGAATGGAAACTGGTCGCCTTCAGCGACGAATCTAGATTCAGTTTGACCAGTGATGACAATTGTTTCGTGTGTGGAGGCTCCGCGGTAAACATCTCAATCCTGCCGATTTACAGCGACACACCGTTCCCACAGTTTGTGTGATGGTATGTGGTGCCATTGCTTACGATACACAATGACAGGCCAGCGTTACTTCCATGACATCCTTCAGCCACGTGTGTTGTCACTCATGAAAGGGCTCCCAGGAGCCTGTTTTCAACAAGACAATGCTCGGCCACACACAGCACGGATCTCACAAGAACCGTCTTCCCCACATTAACACCCTTACCTGGCCTGCTCGATGCCCAAATTCGTCACCAATCGAGCATATCTGCGATCATCTGGGGCGGCAAGTTGGACAGCCTACGAGATTGGCCGAACTAGAGGTCCGTTTACAGCAACTGTGGAAGGAGATGCCTCAGAACACCATACGGAATTTGTATGCCTCAATGCCCGCTCAGATTGCATCGTGCATTCGCGCTAGAAGTGGATCAACAGAGTACAAAAACGTAAGTTTTTGTACTCCGTTTTTGTACTATTGCACAAAAAAGTGAACTTCCGTTCACTTTTTTGTGCAATAAATGGTCCTTTTTTCTTTGATTTTCTAATCACTTACTTATATCAAAGTAGCACTTACATGTGTAAAATTTCGTTTCATTCTGACAACTCTTTCTTGATGAGCAAATTTTTAAGACAATGAGTCTATCATAAATGAAAAATCCAATTTGTTGCAAAAATAGTATAGCATATTACTACTTTGAGATTGCATAATATGTATTTAATATAAATTGCTCAAAATTTGGAAAAGTATTTAAAATTTCTTGCATTATTTTTTTTCAAAAGAAAAGACTTTTTTCATGATACTTTCATGCCATTTTGAAATGCTTTTACGGCTTCACTTTTTATCGTAATAAATATTACTACGATATATAAAAACTATATTTTTTACAATTATATTTATTTATCGTAATAAAATCGCAGAACATTTCGAATGATCCAGTAATTTTCGAAATATTGCAACAGCCGTGTCTATGGCATGTCTCGTGCATTCACGTAACAAATCTTTGCCACCGGTTTCCATTAAAAAAAAATAAAGGTTTTGGGTAAAATGCAACAAATTATTTATAAACTTACGCATGAAGTCGATTTATAAAGTATTTTCTGGTTATATGTTACACAAGGATTTATAGATAAATTAAAAATTATATAAATATAAAAAATTATATACATGTATTTTATATATCTAAATCTATCTATTCTTATTCTATCTTGTTCTTATACAGATAAATATCAGTTCATTTATGCACGATATGTTCACTCACGGCATTTGTATTTTAATATTAAACAGTGTTATAAAAACAACAATATTAATTTAGAAGTTTAATATTTATTCGACGTGTTATTGTATTTTAACAACAATTGTTACGAAATGCCCAACTGCAGTAGGATAGCTTCCCCGCAAATCGGGTTTAGGGTTGCCAGATTTAGCGCGAAATCGCCCATTTGGCGAGAAAATTGTCAATATGACATAGAAGGAGCGAGAACATTCTAAAACGATTTCTTACCGGTTCTCTCCGGAATATTCTCAAAGACAGGTCAAAAGCATAAATTCTCTGCCTGTACGCGGAATAGGAGTGTATCGTGAGTTTTATCGTGAAGAATACCTTGAGTGTGTTGAGTTTCGAGCCGAGTCTGGAGCTTGTATTTTAGCGTTTCGTCATGAAACTGTCTTCAACGTTCCACCCCGGTAGCCTTAAGGCTGTGTTGCTGATAGTTTCAGCCTGTTTATCGTAATTTTCGACGTTTGTAAAAGTGTTTTTGAAACTCTTCTGTGAAATACTGGCGAATAAATTGTGTTTTGATTCTTCGTCAAGGCATAAAAATCACTCGAAATCTATGGACCTGTAGAACGCAACAATATATTTTTTTTTCTAAGAACGGGTTTATTATTTTCTGTTTATTTCTTACTGAAGTAGTTCGTTTTGTATACGTCTAATGACCCGCACTTTGTCTTTTATGTGCCAGCCTGTTGCCATTCGGTAAAGCGTAGCATCTTTAAAATTTAATCTTCTAGTTATCAATTAACACACTAAGCGATTTAAAAGGAAAAAAACACAGTTGTAGAAAATATTTTTTCTACCTTTTAATCTGATTGTTTTAAATAAAATAAACACTAAATTATGCGATGTATAATAAAAAATATTAAATATTTTTACAAAATGACATTAGCTGGACTCATTAAAACTTTCACTTTTTTCAAAACTTTTTATAACTAATGTGACAGGTGCAAAGTGGGTAGTTGAACAAAAGGAAAAATAATTCCTGGCGTATTTTACCCGTTTTTTAACTAATTTTATCGTCGGAAAATCGAGAGAGAAGATTATGCATCTGATTTGATTTTCGAAGAGCTCTGTTACAAATACGAACATAACAAATGGGAAGGAGCCATGAATAAACTACAAGTAACTATCATAATGTTCTTTCTTTCAAAGAAACCTACATTTCAATACGAATACACAGTAATGTTAAGATTACAATAACTGAAGGATTTTAAGTAGTGATCACTATGTGTAAATTATGTTAATATTATCACTATGTGTAAAGTCCATTAGTTTGTAAAATCAAAGGGGTACGTCATCTGTCCGTGCGAGTTGAGTCTGACGCAGTTTCCGAAAGGAACGAAGGATAAGGCGAAGAACAAAAGATCCGGGTTTCGAAAGTTCGAACACTTCAGCGGTAAAGGTGAAATCCCGTGCTGAAACGTGTCGCTTGAGTGAGGATACACGTCCGTGGAGCTCTAAGTAGAATACGCACAAGAAACGTTTCAAATAATGAACGCAAGGAATAAAGAAATGAGAGAAACGCTGTTGCAAAAATGCAAACACAAATCGAATATGATGAATATAAATAAAAATAATCAAAGAAATACAATTTTCAAATAAACTAGCCCTCTGAGAGAAAAACAGTGTATAACTGAGGAAGAAGAAAATGATGCGAAAAGTTTTAGAGTCTATCGTTAAAAGGGGAAAGATAAGAAAATTTATTACTTCATGCACATCTACAAGTATTTGTTTAGAATAACAAAACGTGAACAGCGTCTGAGAAAATATTTAAAGCATTCTCCGACTCGAAATAAATAATGTTATCTAAAATTAATTTCTTCTGCTGTCCTCTCAGAAATGTTATTTTAATAAGAGCATGGCATTTCGGAATCATCTCACTGAATAAATATTATCTTTCTTTCTCGAAGTAAAGAAGAATAAAAGAAAAACTAATGCGAGTAAAGCAGAAGGAGGAGATCAAAATTCTGGAGGAAGTCATCACGGATAATGCGTTTATCTTCTGAAGAATACTTTTAACCAAAATTCCGAAATAGGGCCTGAAATAACGAGAGCTGAACTCTTCGGTTTCTTAAGTTAATCTTTCCGATACAGGTAGATTCTTCGAAAATATATATTGTCCGAAAGATAGGGTGCAGGCGGTAGTGGAAGGTATGGAAATTACAAAAGCTTCAGACACACAATATACGGCTCATTCTGAACAAAATGAACAGTTCAAATTTTAAAAGAAAAGTTTATTTCCTACATACATGTTTCTGTAGGAGAGTTATTGATAATAAGTGATGAAATTTACGAAAATATTTGTCTTTTCGCGGAGCTAACTAGGCGAGAAAGCTAAATTCTGTGAATGATAAGATATTTAATTTTCCCGTCAAATATTTATTCTGTTATTAATTAACAAATTAATACATTTCAAAGCAATGAAAGCAGATTCATTTCAGTTAGTTAATGACTACCACACTAGGTGGATTCATGAAAAACTTCTATATTGGTACCAATTTTGCGTACACGCAAATAATTTTAATGATATTATGTGTTAAAATTTGGTATCTTTTGTACAACGTAAAGTGAAAAGTCTGAAGAGACGAACTTGTGAAGGAAAAATAAGATTACAGCGACAAGTCCATTTAACATTCAGGTAAATGGCTATCTCGCCAAACTGGCGACCTATCGCCAAGCTGGTGACGTTTTTGGCGACTAATTTTTATCCCCAGACTGGGCGGGAAATTGCCAAAAGTCGCCAAGCTTGATGACGTTTTGGTCCGGTTCCTATATAATTGTAATTGGTATCGTAATTGAATAACTACAATTAATCTCTATACGTAACTGTAACCGTATTCATCCCTTAGATGTAACTTTAAACGTATATGCCTTCCCGTGAAAAATATATAAATATATAAGACCGAAATGTGAATATATAAGAAAAATGTGAAAAATATATAAGACCGGTGAAAGAACCAGTTTTAGAATTCTTTAGTTCAGCGCGAGCTCGGAGTATTGTGATATCTCTGTGTTAGCTTCGCTCTTTAGGTGAGCTTTGTACTTCATTGACTGGAATCATAAATGCTATTCACGCAAAGTATGAAGAAAGATCATGATATGGTTAATATTTAAAAGACGTGCATTCCTCAAAAATACCAAAGCTATTTTGAAAAAATCTGATGTGTACACCACATGATTTCCTTATACGGAATTAAATTATACTTAAATTACATTCAATTTTCCTGCATTTTATTTAAGCATACTGAATTAACAGTTAACGAATTTTGAACTAAATCTTCTTCGTGAATAGCACACAAACCACAACAGAATAAATGAAGTCTCTAATGTTCACTATATATATTTACCATAGCCACACTTCGGCGCTAGGTTCACTTAACAGCGTTACATCTCATTCAATTTATAAGTCAGCGTGACTAAAAAATAAAAGCATTTGAAGAATTATCACAATTTCTATTCAAATACTATAATAAATCTAAAACGATGCATGAAAGAAATTAAACAAATACATTCTTAGGCAAAAAAAAAAAAACGCACCAAGAAGAAGTTATCCGAATGGGACGAAAATTGCCAGAAGTGATGCACATGTACAGAAAAACAAATGATTACATTTTGAGAAAAATTGGATGATTTATTGAAGTGATAGAGCTTCACAAAGTGAAAAAGTCAGTAACGCGTTTGTCCACCTCTGGCCCTTATGCAAGCAGTTATTCGGCTTGGCATCGATTGATAGATGTTGCGGATGTCCTCTTGAGGGATATCGTACCAACTTCTGTCCAACTGGCGCGTTAGTTCGTCAACATCCCGAGCTGGTTAGAGGGCTCTCCCCATAATGCTGCAAACGTGCTCAATAGGAGAGAGATCCGACGAACTTGCTGACGAAGATAAATGTTCGGCAAGCAGTAGAAACATGTGTAGTGTGGAGGCCGGCATTATCGTGCTGAAATGTAAGCCCAGGGTGGCGTGACATGAAGGGCAACACAACAGGCCTTAGAAATTCGTCGACGTACCGCTGTGCTGTAAGGTTGCGACGGATGACAACCAAAGCGGTCCTACAATAAAATGAAATGGCACCCCAGACTATCACTCTTGGTTTCGCCCTGTCTTCCGGAAGACAGTCTGGTTGGTATCACATCGCTGTCAGAGGCGTCTCCAGACTCGCCTTGGCTGGTCATCGGGGCTCAGTTCAAAGCGGGACTCATCCCCGAAGACTAATCTATTCCAGTCAGTGACATTCCAGTGCGAATGAGCCTGATACCACTGCAAACGGGCTTGACATTGTACAGAGGTCAATGGTAGTCGGCGCAAGGGGGGCCGTGACCTCAGCCTCCTTTCTGTGAGCCGTCTATGAATAGTCCTTGCAGTCACTGAAGCACTAGTTGCACGTACAATCGATGATAATGATGCATCTGGGGCTGTGAGTGCCGCTCTGACGATTGCTCGGTCTTCACGTTCTGTCATTTCTCTAGGCCTAACGCTTCCTTCTTGACGCTGTGGGCGGCCATGGTTCACAAATTCCTGCCAACATCGTCTAATAGTGGCATAGCTCCTGCTCAAATGTCGAGCTATTCGCCGATAACGACAACCGGCTTCAGAGCCCAACTACACGACTTCTTTCAAATTCTGACATCTGCGCATATCGTTCGAGCGAGGCATAGTTATTGTCTACCAGAGTACACGGAATGAAATTCGTGATGAATTTATGACCTGGAATCGTAATTTCTCCTCTTAAATAACCTGCCAGTTGCGCAGATCAGATGTGCTGTAGCGACAACCGTTCATTTATTTCCAGTCAAAATGTAAAATTTTGAATTTTCCGTCGAAACTTGTATGCATATCAATCATGCATGTGTCCAATTTGCTTTATATCTTCTCGGTGCGTCTTTTTTTTTTTTTGTCTAAGAGTGTATAAAAGGAACAGCGTCGCTTACCAAATGCGCATGCGCTACTAATTAATTCAGTTCTCACTTCGCGATCAGGCAAAAATAAATAAAAATTCAAAATAGTTTCATTAAAAATTGAAAGATATAGAAAAACATAAACCATCAAGTACAGTTAAAACAATTAAAATTACAAATTTTAAACAAAAACCAGCTAATAACGCAAATGATAATTCCAGAATGAATCAAGCATAATTTAATTCCCAATAATAAAAGAAGACGTTACTTTGTTGTTGCGAAGCTGAGTTTCTAGAGATTGGCAAGTAATGCACTATTCTGCTAAACTTCAAATGGAAACAAATATATCCGCCATCATAACCAAAAATTAGGCTTAGCCGCACTTAAAAGGCTTTTAAATTATTGTTAATTCCACAATTATTGCATGCAAGTTAACTAATGGCATACAAGTCTTAACCGAAAGATAAGAACAACATAATTCAATCATTTTTAAAGCAAAAAATGCACAATTTACAAACTTATAGGAACAAAGAAATAAAAGAATATATATAAGAATAAAGGAAGAAACTGAGATATAATAAGAACAAACAAGAAAATAAGAAGAATAAAGAAACTGCGCTCATTGATTATCGTTTTCATGCACATATATATGTGATGTACCAAATGTAGTCGTAGCTCAAAGTATCAGATATCAGACGATAAGTTTAAAGAAAAAACAGGATCCATTTATTAATTTCCATAAAAAACAGCAGTTACAAAAATCAGATCCA
The DNA here is from genome assembly GCA_000611955.2 of Stegodyphus mimosarum. Classification (NCBI taxonomy): domain Eukaryota; kingdom Metazoa; phylum Arthropoda; class Arachnida; order Araneae; family Eresidae; genus Stegodyphus; species Stegodyphus mimosarum. The sequence continues at coordinate 337,642 of KK121346.1, read as the reverse complement.
CGGAGTAAATAAAAAAGAAGTCCATCGTTACATTAATGAAAAGACCCCCCGATATTCCTTCGCGAGTCCTTTTATAATCTCTGGAAAGGCGGAGCTTCAAGAAATGACGTCAGCCTCGTCAGCCAATCCAGTTCGCTTTAAATATTTCCAGAACATTCAATAACTGTACTTGCAGAAAAAGCGGAAAATCAACTTGACTACGGGGCTGTGGATTTAATTTCACGTACTTTCAAATAAGAGATCGTCGCCATAAAATGAAAAGAACATGTATTTAGAATTGTGACTGGGGAAAAAACAAATGGAAAAGACGAAATTTAAGTTAGGGTTTATATATATATATATATACATATATTTATGTACTTTTGGTCCGACCGTTTGGAACTAAAATGCGAGGTGCACATCTACATGTTATAGCAGTCCCATATACAAAATTTCAACGTTCTGAGGTTCATAGTTTCTGAATTATGCGAGATACATACATACATACGCTACGAAAAAATCTCTTCGGAATTCATTTTAAATCAGTTTTATAGTTATTTGGAGGGGGAGAGTGCTTTATTCTGTCCTTACGCATGGATGTCACTCAAAAACACCGTTAAATTACATTCGATAGCGGTCAAAATAGATATTTTCCTTGAAATAAGATACCTGAAATTTTTCGCGATTACAATACTTCCTATTTACTTCGTGCAAGTAAGTAAAAATAATGGAAGAATGCCTTTTAAAAACTTTTATTCACAATACGCAAAGAGAAGTGAACGTTGTACAAAACAAAATTCTTGTTAGAGAAAACAATATGAATGGAATAACGAAATGAATGCATTCAGAATGCATATTATGTATGGGTGTGTTAACTGTATGGCTATTCGAAACCAATCGATGACACATATCATGGTCTGGTCTTTTATGAATTTTCAATGAAGAGTATTTTCTGTGAAGAAATGAGTTTATTTCTTTTTTAATCACTTAGTTTATTCCCCAATTATAGACAGATAACATTTAAAAGAGAAATTAAATAGCTTACGCCTTCCCGAATACCTTTGCTTCGCTTCACTAACGCGTGAAAGATAAAAAATATTTTATTTCGGGCTGTGACACTACAGCTCCTTTATCTCGGGTAATCATTAATCAAAATGTCATTAAATTCGTACAAAGTAGGAAGTAAATTAAAAATAAAGTCGAAATTCAAAATTCTGGCAAACATACAAGCAAATAGATTCTTCCTTACTTAGGTCTAGCAAACCGATGAGAGTCTTGTACCTTTTCGTTCTCGAAACTTTCCCAGGAATTATTCTTCGCGTGCATGCGAATCTATAATAATGACGAAAGTGCTTAAATATAGAACTTCTCAAAACATATATGCGGATTTCCACGTGTCAGCCCTACGCATGGGTTGTTCTTAGAAGCTCGCTGCAGACTTACTCCTCGCGTGCTTGACAGTAATCAATTATCCTTCCATATCTATGTTGCCGCCGCAGTGATTCATACACTTAATAATTCTCACAGATAATTTAACGTATATCCGGGGTAGCCGGGAGCTATAAACCACCTTTAGGTGTTTAAAGTTCCAACAGGATGGATAAAACAGAGCTTTAAATTTAGTATTTGTTGATTTAATTTACAAGAATAATTTGCCTGCTGTTGATTTCTTTCAAGCAAGTACTCAAGTTTCTTTCAAGCATATTTAGAAGAAATTTATAACAATCGAAATTGTTATAAATTTCTTCTAAATAAGTATTTAAATTCATTTTATTACACTGTTGTTTTTATAGAGTGCTGTAATATTTTTTTCTGTTTATTTTTGTTACTGACTGAAGTACCGATTTATTTCAAACATCTTTATTAACTTAATCCTGCCCTAACGCATCATTTTGATAAATGTTTGCACCTTTATGCAGACAGAAGTACATTGCGCAAAAATAAATAAATAAATAAAATAAAATGGGCCTTTCTTTTTAATCCCCGTTCTACTGGACCGATTGACGAAGTTCAAACTGCGTTTTTCATATCCCGAAAGCGCAACTTAGGATATGTATTACATTTATATATAGCATTGATCAAATGGAGGTATTTTGACACAAAATCGGTCTTTTTCTGAAATGAGATGCCACGTTTTTTCCATATTTCGATTCTACGACTCATATTATGTCAAACTGCCAAGATTTGTAAAAATCGCAAGAGTAGTTTTTAAACAATTAGTTCTCAAAATTTTAGCTCCTCGCTGTTAATTCAATTTGGCATGTATTTCTTAATATCTCTTTTTTTATGAAACTTATTTGACTCCTTCTTACACAGTTCGAACTTTAAGTTCATTCCAACTAAAATTCACCCATTTTTTATGATTTATTTTGAAAATTTGTATTTTAAAATAATTTTTATAAAGTTTTCGAAAACAATTTTGAATTATAACCAATAAAATTGTTACTATCATCTTACGTAGATGTATTTCTAAGCATACCTGCCAAAAATTATAGCTTTTTATTGAGAATTTCCGAAGATATACGCGAATTGATATATTGACGTATTTTGAAATTTGGCATAATTGTTGAAAGCGATAATAATGAAAATGGGGTTTACGCATTTTCTTAAAATTATTCGAAAGTGGGAACGATGTGAATTTTTTTCCTCTCCTGCACAATGGAAGGGATAGGAAAATAGGTTGCCATGTATTAAGAAGTTTGATTTGAAAAACTGGTGTGCTCTGACATAAAGGCACAGATACAGCGGCACACTTATGAAGTTCGGTATCAGAAAAAAAATCAACCCTCGTCGAGGATGCAGAGACACCGATGCGAAAGTCTTAATCTCAGCGAACAGCTGCAAACTTACACAAAGGTGCCGGCATCGCTTTTCAAGCTATTCGTATCTAGCCATTACGCAAGAGTGCCATAAAGTAGAGGCAAAAGGCAAAATTTACCAGCACCCTTACGGAGTTCGGTATCATAAAGACAGCAAACCTCCTCAAGGCTGCCGGGTCGACCACGTGAAGGTCTTAATCTCGGCGATCAGTTGCCACTCGTATAAAGGTGATGCACTTTTATAATATTTTACGAAATTATCCATGTTTTTTTTTCAGACATAAAAATCCTTGCTTTTCATGCAATACAATAAAGAACTAAATTGCAAAAATTATGAATCTGTGCCGAGCTAACGACGACTTGGTTAAGACGTCCAGTTTAATACAAGTACCTTTATATTTCCATTATTTCTTACAGAGTCATTAAGTATTTTTATTCGTATGGGTTTGTGTTTCTTTGCCGCATAAATTCTACAGTTACGATTAATGTTTCGACACTTTTAAACCGTCATATCAAGTCACAAAGCAGCGTCACAGGCGAATAAGTAGGAAATGTGATAAACATCAGTAAGTTCTTACCATTAAACGTAAACCACACAGTTTACACAAAACACAAAAGACTATTTAACTGTTTCCCTGTAACCGCAGACTTCCCTTTGGTAACTGCATAAAGTGCTGGAAATTTTTCAGGTTCCATATATCCATAATTTCCTTCACTGGAAAGTTAAATTAAAACGCTCTAATTATATATTAAAGCGAGGTCTGTTAATTGCACGCCTACAGTTCTCAGAAATAATTATCAAGAAGATTATGGTTTAAGATTATATTTAGAGGAAACATCTAAGTGCATTTAAGTCTACTTAAAAGAGAAAGGATTACATTTTAGAATTTTTATTGTCATTTGTGCTTTTTTGATGCACATCTACAGAGACACCAAACATAATTCAGGTAAGTAATTCGGAACTAATTACTTTGGAAAGGGATTTTCAAAAGATTTCCCACGTTTGAAGTTTCAGACAGTCTCGGATGAGGTCGACCGTCGTTTTAATTAAAAGGGAATTTAATTAAACAGGATTTGGATGTCTGGGTCATTTTCTGATGAAAGTGCAGGGTTCTATATAAATCGGAAAGAGGAGAAAGGAATGCTTTGAGAATTTAATTGAATTCTATGCTACATTAAGTATTTGCTACAATCACAGCCTCACCTGATATAACATGAGAATCTGTACGATTTTCATAAGGCATATAATAACTGTGACTGAGTATTTCTGAGATTAATATCAGATAGGCACATCATTCGGAGGTAACATGATAAAATTAATAATTGGTCACATAATTTAAGCCTTTCCTTTTCTGTCCGTCTTTTCAAATGAAAGGATGTTGCCACCAAATATTATAACACTATTACAAATTGCAATTTTAATTGTAAAAATTGTTTTAACTGTACTTGGTGGTTTATGTTTTTCTATATCTTTCAATTTTTAACGAAAGTATTTTGAATTTTTATGTATTTTTGCCTTACCGCGGAGTGAAAACTGAATTAATCAGTAGCGCCTGAGCATTAGATAAGCGGTGCTGAATCGTCTGCGAAAAAATGTTTCTATTTTATTTGTTTAATTTCTTTTATGCATCGTTTTAGATTTATTATAGTATTTGAATAGAAGTTGTGCTAATTCTTCGGATGCTATAATTTTTGTTCACTCCGAGTTATAAAATGAATGTGACGTAACGCTGTTAAGTGAACCTAGCGTCAAAGTGTGGCTATGGTAAATACACATAGTGAACTTTAAAGAGTGCATTTATTCTATTCTAGTTTATACGCTACCGACAAAGTAGATTCAATTAACAATTCGTTAACTGTTAATTCAATATGTTTAAATGAAATGCGGGAAAATTCCGTATAAATATATTCCGATCATGAAAGTCATGTGGAGTATACATCAGATTTTTTTACTGGTTTTCATGCAAATACAAAAATACTGTTTTTACAATTTTCAGAGGTTATCTGCTTTCATTATCAAATCGGATATAGTGAACCACCGAATACAGCGAAATAAGCTTCCGGTCCCTTAAGAGGCGTCATAGCGGGTTTCAACTGTACTTGGGTCAAAACATGCGTGACAATTCTGTATTAAAATACATTCTGTGATTTGTGAAAAATGTGAACGCTTTTTACCGGAAGCGAACAATTCATTACGAATGAATATTCCCTGTTTTATTCAAATTTAAATAACAGAGTTTTGGAATTTCGACTTTTCTCCGGATAAAAAAGAAAACTTCCATTTAGAATTCTGGATTTTCGCTGCAGCGTAAAAACGTAAATTACTGACGTCTACCTTTTACGTTCACAAACGCGGAGCGGTTTTTAGTTGAAGAATCATCAACCAAACTCACGCAAACCCGAGCGTTTACGTAGAAGAACATTCTAGTTATTTTTTGAATAAATATCATATTTTTTGATTAATATCGCTGCGTATTTTCGGTACAGATAGCAAAGTTTCCTACTTTTGGAACTGAAATACGTATTTTACTAAAGTGGGCGGTTTGAGAGTAGGATTTAAATTTATTTTGCATTTTCAGAATATGAATCATTCAAAGGAAAGAAATTAAATTTTTCTTTAAAGTTTTTTTAAAACAGGGACAGGGAAAAGTGGACGGAGCACCAGAACTTCGTCAGTGACTTTTGCAGGTATTGCTCCGCCGCACTACTGTACCCGCTGGACGTTCGGTTGGTCTGCATCGGATGCCAGACTAGCAAGACATTTACATAGAAACTTTAGATCAATTCTAGACTTACGTATTGAATATACAATAAAGACATCATTTTACATAGAAACTTTAGATCAATTCTAGACTTACGTATTGAATATACAATTACAAAGACATAGTATACAATTATTACAAAGAAATTACCAATTAACAAAAGTTGGATTATGGCAGATTAGTATAACATAATTACTTTGAACATACATCATACAGACATTCATTATACATCGGACATTGTACATTGAACTTCATACAAACAATTAGTGTATCTAATTACATAGAAGAATTGTTTGTGCATCTCTTAGTACTCTGTCGTATTCTTAAGGCAGTTCATCTTGTAAGTACATTTCCTTTCACCATTTTTTTTAACTTGTTTCACACTATTGCATCAGCACTGAAGTCTTACGTTATTTTTGTAAATTAATGTATCATAAATACAGCAAATATACCATAGAAAATTACATAATACTTACATTTACATTAATATATCTAATTAAGTCGTATATTATTATTATTATTATATAATTAATGATTTAATTATTACAAGATTTTTCTTTTTCCCCCCTCATCTCCTAATACAGTACAAATTCATAATGAAATTATTTTGTAAAAACAATTCAAGCCATATTTAGCCTGTTTCACACATTTGCAATATTTCTGAATTCTTACATTATTTTTGTAAGTTATTGAATAAGAGGTATTTATACGGAAGATATAATATCTTGGCATATGTCTTCTCTTTTATATGAGAAAAGTTTCTTTATAATCAAAGAAACCTTTTGTTGTAATTGTGGGATCGTTAGTAAGCATTTAATGTACTCAGGCGTAATTTGTGACCTTTCTTTGCAGTGTAGCTCTTTTGTGAGCTGGCACTTGAAAACATAGTGCTCTGGGTCTCCCTTTTTTCCACATACGCACTTGTCTGAATCGCTCAAATTTCGTGCAAAGTAGTACGTGGGGAAAGGACCATGTCCAGATAAAAAGATGTTGATGAAGAAGTTATATGAGACTGGATCATATGTGGGTTTCTTGTAGAAGTTAAAAAGCCTTCTACCTATATCTGTATTTTCCCATTCAGCTTGCCACTTCTTTAATGTAGTTTTTCTCAGCATATGTTTCGCATACGATTTTGGGAATGGGACATTGAGTGAAGGTAGAGATGGGTCTTGAGCAGCATTCTTAGCAAGCGCATCTGCCGTTTCATTTTGGGCTTGTTCTGCATGCGCTTTTACCCACTTTATTTTTATAGGCGTCCTATTGTGCTCTGATATTAAATCGTAGATATCTTGTACTATTGGTGATTTGTTTTTAGCATCATCAACAGCTTTGATTGCCGCTTGGCTATCACTGTAGATGGTAACGTATGTTAGATGCCTTTGATGAGACCATAGAATAGCGTGTTTTATGGCTGAAAAGCTCAGCTTGGAAAACGCTGTTGTTGTTTCTTAGGTGTCCTTTCCATTCTGTTGTTTCTTGTTCTGAGAGGAGCGCTAAGAACGCGCATCCTACTTCTTCGTTTATCTTTGACCCATCTGTGTACACTACTGGAAATGTAGGTACATTGAATTTTCTTTGTCTTCCTGTTTTTTAAGCGTGTCATCCGTTTTATGACGGTGCCATTCATTTTAAAACGTTTCTGACAGTGGCACGGGCATTTAGAACGTCTTCCACGACGTGTTAAAATACGGTGTGCTACAGATATGTTTTTAGCATACCGATTTCATAGTTTGCTATAAAGTACGCTGTATACGACGTGCTAAACTTGTACGTGTTACAATCGAGCTCTTAGGAAGCAATTTCAACTTAATACACTTGTAGGTTTTTGTAAAATTGCCAGCATATACTCTAAAGTACGTTCTGCGTGGCATGTTAAAGCTGTGCTCCTGTTGCAACCGTGTCCTTACAGACGTTTCAACGTACAGCAACGGTACTTCTCGAAACGTTTGCAGTATGTGCAATAAAGTACATTTTCACTACGTGCAAAAGTGTTCTTAGATGTGCAAAAGTGTTCTGTTTTTACAAAACTATCTAATAAAACTTTAAAAAGTTTATCAACACTAGAGATGCTATCAATCTCGGTTCTCACATTCTCATTTACTTTCGTGTCCAAATCACTACGACCCACCAGCAGCCGAGTGCTTAAGTCGCCGATCACTGGTAATTCCGACATGGGTTCTACTCCTAGCGAACGAGTTGGCTGCATGGACATTTTCATGGTTTCCCTCATGTGTAACGTGCATCGTGTGTATTTGTTTGCTAAAACATAAAATTCTAATGCAAATATCTAACCTCACGTTGCCCACAAATAACCAGAAAGACCAGCAGACACATAAATTGCTTTTCGGCGTTTTCATAACATGCAACTGTATGGAAAATTAAAAACTCAAAGGTAATGTCAAATTTTGCATCTTTCGATATGTTGAAAACAGCCTCACAATAACGCATTAATGGAATCCGTTTCAAATTTGAATCCTCTTCGAAGTAAATAACCTTCAATTTTCATTTTTTAATTAATTCCTAAAGTCCTACAGCAGTTGTAATCGCAGACTCTTGCAAATCTCGAAATTTATAACTCATAATGGAACACACATTCACATAATTCAAGAATGTGAAGTTCGCTTAGCAAGCACGAGGCTGTTGGGCAGTTTTTATAAGTTTAGAAATTTTAGTCGCTTATGTAATTTATTAGCCTTTATTAGTTATTTAGTAATCGATTTTAACCTACTTCCCGATAAGCTATCGAGTTCAAATGTTGTACACGCACTCTTAACAATGCATTGTGACGAAGTGACGTTTTTCGAATTCGATTTAGATATTTTGTTTAATAATTAAGCGCGTTTTCGCACGTATTATCGTTTAACGTACGAACAAAGTAAAGCGGAATTGTATTGTTTGCACCGTCGAATACGGCGGTAAAAAACGTTTCGATGAAACTGATACGAAAATTGTAATTTAGTTTTTGAAATTCTTGCGAATTTTTTAAAAGCGCTCGAGTTTTTAGACTCTTCCACGTTTATGATTATAAAATCTCAGCATCTAAGCAAGCATCGCATGTAGATTTAAAATTTTCACAGATCCTGAAACAAACTTTTCTGTCTGTTTTAAAACAAAAATGATAAAAATATTAATGGAGTCATTTTCTACCTCTTAAAAAAATATCTTGCAGTCAAAAGCGGATCGAAACAAAGCTCGTTTTCCGGGAAAATCTGCTCTCCAGTTTGCTATCTTGACGATTTCGTCGTTCACTGAACAACGTTCAGGTATTTTTCATTTTTCATAATTTTCTTAGAACTGATCGTTTGCGTTTTAACAGTGACCGAAACTTTCAACACCGATATCGTGTCCCCAATACTAAAAAGCAAAATTTAAAATACAGTTTACTGAAAAAAGGTTTTCATACAGTAAGCTTTCGTTTAAAATGGACACGGTAATGGACGAACGAAAACCAAGAACGTAATTTATCGCGTGGTTTAATGGGAATAACAGATTAAATAATTCCATTTACAGAATTCCTCCACAATTTTATATCGCAAAGAATCTAAGCGTAGGACACCTTATAAGGTATTTGTCCCACCTTTTTCGCATGCCTCCGTGGTGTAGCGATCAGCACGCTCGGCGCGTATTCGAGAGTTCCGTGGTTCGAGTTCCGGCGAAGGAGTTGCTCATTTTTCATCTCTCCTGCTTTCAAAAAGATCCTAATGACTCTACAAGTGGCGCCCGAACTAAAAAAGGTGGTGAATGATGATTCTCCACCACACGATTTAGTGATTGGGGTCCCCTAATTCCCAGTCGCCCTTTAAAATGGGAAGTATATAAGGTATTTCTCCCGCCTTCTTTGCATGCCTTCGGGGTGTAGGGGTCAGCATGCTCGATGCGTAACCGAGAGGTCCGTAGTTCGATTCCCGGCGAAAGCGTTGCTCATTTTTCACTTCTCCTGTTTCCAAATAATCTAATGTCTCTACAACCTAAATGACGTTCTCAATTTTTTTTTTCCAATGGCGAGCCCTCAGCAGACTTCGACTTGGCCACTACTAAGGCCAGACATGATGGTCATTTTATTATGGAGGCACCTAATAGGTGGACCACCTTTGCCCCCTATGAAGGGACGGACACTTACAACCATGTCATCTCCGGGATTCGAACCCGAGCCCGTTGGTATCGCAGTCGGTTCTCCTAACCACTATACCGTCAGGGCTGCACATTCTCAAATGTATAAGCTATTATTCTTTCAAGTTTATCATGAACGCCCGCGCTTTCATTATCCTGGATATAAAATTGTACATGAATTCTGTTAACGGAATCATTTAATCCGTTATTCCCATTCAACTACATCATAAATTATTTTTCTCCATTCAGCGCGGTCATTATCATACCCATTTTAAATATAAACTTATCTTGCAAAACCTTTCATTCTATTATGTTAATTCCTAAAGTCCTAGAACAATTATAATCACGGACATTAGCAAATCTATAAATTTATCACTGGTAACGGGACATCCATTTGCATAATTTAAGAATGCAAGTAAAAGTAACATTTGTATAAAATATGATGTAGTATCGTCTCGTGCAGCAGTAGCATGTAAATAAAAAAAACATGAATGAAAAAATCATGGAGAAGCGTAGACAAAACAATCCTTTCACGAAAGCTGATCCACATTAAAAAGTGAAAGTAGCATGTTTAAATGAATCAAATATTTTTCTTACCCATGCGATTACGGACATCGTATAGAGCAGCTTACCTGAAAAGTGAAATGAACGTAAGATTTAAAAAAAAATAAATTATGAAAAAGAGATAAAATTTCATAAGTAGACATAATATTAGATTTAAAATAAAGAATTTCATTAAAATTTATATAGAAATTGAGACAATTCCATGATTACAAAAGCTTTCTGACATAAAATGAATGAGGGAAAAATAAAGTAGCACTTCGTTACACGTCATTAATCCATTCCAAACACTTGAACATGTACAAAAAGAAATCTTCTAATAAGAAATAAAGGGAAAATAATGAATCAGTTCTTAGAAAAAAAATTCCACCGTTATCATGATAACATTTTTACTTCCTTGTACGAAGTAAAAAGGAAGTATCGTAATCGTGAAAAATTTCGCGTACCCTATTTCAACGAAAATACATATTTTGACCACCATCGAATGCAATTTAACGACGTTTTTGAGTGACATCTGTATGTAAGGACAGAATAAAAACTCTTTTTCCACAAAATAATTATAAAACTGATTTAAAATGGATTCTGAAGAGTTTTTTTCCGTGGCGCCTGTGCGTACGTACGTACGTATCTATGTATGTATTTCGCATAACTTAAAAACGAGGAACCTCAGAACGTTGCAATTTTGTATATAAGGCTGCTTTAACATGTAGATGTGCACCTCACATTTTTTTTTTGTAATCGGCTGCACCAGAAGTATATAAATATATGTATATATATATCCACTCTTTTACTCGATTCCGTGAGCTAAGTTTCTTTATTCTTATAAGTTTGTATGCTGCGCATTTTTTGCTTTAAAAATGATTGAATTATGTTGTTCTTATCTTTCGGTTAAGACTTTTATGCCCTTAGTTAACCTGCATGCAATAACTGTGAAATTATCAACAGTTTAAAAGTTTTTTAAGTGCGGCTAAGCCTAATCTTCAGTTATGATGGCGGACATATTTGTTTACATTTGAAGCTTAGCGGAATAGTGGATTTGTTGCCAATCTCTAGAAACTAAGCTTCGCAACAACAAAGTAACGTCTTCTTTTATTATCGGGAATTAAATTATGCTTGATTCATTCTGGAATGATCATTTAAGTTATTAGCTGGTTTTTGCGTACAAATCGTAGTTTTAATTGAAAAAACTGTTCTTTGTTTTTTTTTTTACTGTACTTGGTGTTTTGTGTTTTTCTATATCTTTCAGTTTTTAATGAAAATATTTTGAAATTTTATGTATTTTTGCCTTACCGCGATATGAGAACTGAATTAAGGAGTAGCGCATGCGCATTAGGTAAGCGGCGCTGAATCATCTGTGAAAAACTGCTCCTTTTTTATTTGTCTATTGTCTTTTATACATCGTTTTAGATTTAGTATTTGAATAAAACTTGTGGTCATTCTTCAGATGCTATAATTTTTGCTCACTCTGACTTATAAAATAAATGAAATGTAACGCTGTTATATGAACCTAGCGCTGAAGTATGGCTATGGTAAATAAATATAGTGAAGTTTAGAGAGTGCATTTATTCTATTCTGGTTTATACGCTACCGACGAAGTAGATTCAATTTACAATTCGTTAACTGTTAATTCAATAAGTTTCTTTGCTCCTGATGAAGGGGGACCCGTTTTGCCCTCGAAATCGATTGGGATTTTACAAAATCTATGCCGAATACAAGGTTGTCGATTTGTCTGTTTTAGATTGTAAGGTTACCAATATTGAAGATAACTGTCGACGTCTGGAGCGTCGATGGAAATAGCAGAAAGGCGATTATACTTACTTTGAAAAAAAATAGATAAAAATAAAACCATGGGAAAGGCATTTATGGATTGAATATCTGTTACTCGATCACATGGAAAGAATTAGAGACGATGAGTATTTTAATATAGAATATTATATCCCCCCAGCTGGCTACTTTTCGTTCTGAGAGTACGTCAACTTCCCTCCGCGTCGTCTTTGGTGCGTCTTTTAAATCGAGAGAATCGAACATCAAGAAAATATCTGATAAAAATGGAGATTTACAACGGATAGTGCGGAAGCCGAGTCTGCTGCCGCGGAGGCATTAAATTAAAAACAGTAACTTATGGAACGTCATGTGTTCCATTTTTATCAATTAGAACACTGCAATTATTAGCTGAAGACGAACAAAGGAAATTTCGTCAGGCATCGAATGTACTAATCAACGACACATACGCTGGTGATATTTTACCCGGATCTTATAACTCAGAAGAAACGAAGAACTTTCAGATTGAATTTAAAAAAAAAAACTCTTAGATGCAGGAGCTATGGAGTTACATAAATGGGTTTCCAATCATCCCGACTTGTTAAATGACAATAAAACCCAAGACTACATATTCTCATCAGACAAACTACAATTTTCAGTTCTTGGTTTAATATGGCGACCTTCGCCAGATTGTTTTAAGGTATCTGTATAATTGTCCGAGAATTTCACAAAGCGTGAAGTCCTTTCGATCATCACTCGACTCTTCGATTCATTGGGACTTGTCACTGCAGTTATTACAAAGACCGAAATATTTCTACAGAAAATGCGGAAGAATAAATCAAATTGGAAAGATCCCATTTCATCAAGTGAATTAAAAGTTTGGTTAAAATTTCTAAAGCAGCTACCAGAAATCAATAAATTACCAAATTTCTAGATTCGTTCTTATACCTGAAGCCATCATTATTAATCTTCATGGATTCTGTTATTCATGGTATACTTTCGGTGCGGTAATTTATATCTTTGAAAGGCCAGAAACGGAGCTATGAAAACTAGTCTACTGTGGAGCAACTCAAGAGTTTGCCAAATTAAAGCTCTAACCATTCCACGACTGGAGTTGCTCTTAGCCCGCTTTGTGACAAAGGTGCTCGTAGTTCTTCAAATCCAATTCAACCACATTTATTTCGGAGTGTCTATGGATCAAGACGCCTCCTGAAAGATTAAAAACCTTCGTGTCTAATCGGGTTAAGCCGATAAATTCTTTGTGCCCAAATTTTGACTGGAGGTATATTCCAACAACGGATAATTCTGCAGACATTATTTCCAGAGGTACCTCAGCTACAGCACTGTTGGGCCATTCCTTACGATAGAGTGGCTCTCCTTAGTTAACTTTTGACCTTCCAGTACCGAGTGCTTGTGCAGCACCAGTGGATGAGACGTTTGAAAAAGAACTAAAATCTTCTTGCTTACTAATCTTATTAATTAAGTCAAGATGTGATTGTATTGAAAATTTTTAAGTAATAATTTCATTAAACTTTATTTTCAGGTTTTTCCATAACGTGAAACATCCCAGGGAGCCCCGAAAGGGTACGTTAAGTGCAGAAGAATTGAACCAAAATTCAGATGCATTTGATTACAACAAAAAACATCCAAAACATTTGCCTTCTCTGCACAAACGTAGTAAAATTATTATGGAATCACTCCATAGGAGATAGTTCCATCTAGGGCTTCAAACATTACTACATTGCGTGAGGCAAGAATTTTGGCCAATAGGTGGAGGAAATTTGGCTCGAGAAATCGTAAATGAATGTAAAACGTGCTTTAAAAATAAATCCAAATCCTCTGAGCAACTTTTTGGGAAACTTTTCTGCAGAGAGCGTTAACTCTAGTCTTCCATTTTAAATCAACTTCTGTGGTCCATTTTTGATTAAATACAAGGGTCAACACAAGGGCACATTTCGAAAAAAATATGTCTCAATCTCTGTCTGTTTTGACACTAAGGCTATTCGTTTGGAGTTAGCAACAGACTTATCTGCAGCAGCATTAAATGCAGCTCTAAAACGCTTCTTCGCAAGACGAGGAAAAGTCTTCTTGCTTATATTTGGATAATGTTCGTAACTTTGTTGGCACAAATTCAGAAATAAAGAGGTTGCATAATCTAATGAGCTATCCCTATCAAAGTTTGACTAATTATCTAAGTTCAGAAAAATTAGTTGGATGTTTATTCCTCCGAGATCTCTAAATTTTGGTGGACTATGGGAATCTAGGGTGAAATCTTTTAAATGACATTTAAAACGAGCTGTGAGCTCAGTCAGACTTACGTTTGAAGAATTTTTAACTATAACCGCAGAATAGAAGGCATACTAAATAGTAGACCCCTTGTACCAGGGACAACAGATCCTAATGCTTATTCAGCTTCAACACCTGGACATTTCTTAATAGCCCAATTCTTAATACCCTTTCTTAACGTTTCTTTATAGAAAATGTAACTGATATTTCAGATAATTCTTTATCTAGATGGCAAAAAACAACATAATTAATGCACTTAGTTTGGAAAAAGTGATCCCGTCATTAAATTATTTACAATTAAAAAGTAATTTTCAAAGGCTAATGTTAGTCCAAACAACAGGGTCTTACTGAAGGTAGCCAATATACCACCCTATAAATGGAAGCTAGGTCGTATACAAGAGGTAATCAAGGGATCCGACGGAACGGTTCGAGGAGTTTTACTCAAAACATCTGAGGACAGTTTCAAAAGAGGTATCAGAAAATTTGTTTGCTTCCAATGAATGACTGAATTTCCATTTTGCATTCATTGTAATAGTGTACTTGCATTTGTATATGTTTATTTTTTACGTATTTGACTTTGTTTACATAGTCTATTTTTTTAGAAAGGAATGTATTCCTTGTAAACTGTATTAAAATTCATTATTAATGAATTTAAAAAAATAGTTTCGCTAGAAAAGATAAAATACATGAAAATTCAAAACTGTAGCTCGGGTTGTTTATAGAATAGCAGCAAAGGCATGTTTATACTCGTGGGCAGTATCGCGAGGGGTAAACAAGTGTAGTTTCTCGCGTTTGTGATTCGTGGAAGACGAGCCGTATTCCAAACAAATGTTGCATGCGAAACAAAATTTCCGCAATTATATTCCGGAAAGTTCTATACTGTCATAGCGAGATGCTAACTAACACGTTGCCATGTAACGATTTTAGTAAGAACACATACTTGCTTTGTTACCGGTTAAGTCATTTTTCGGAAACGCGTTTTCGAAGGCTCCTCCTCCACTTTGGCCGATTTCTTCATCGTTTTCGACAAATTCGCAAAAAACTGATACACAGCGCACTTAAATTTCGCCTTTGAAAGTTGTAAAATGCTCTAAAATTGAAAAAAAACCATAGCGAAATCTGAGAGTTTCTGAAATGATAGGGGGAACAGAACAACGGCGACGTGAAGTAATTTCAATGGGTGAAGTAATTTCAAATTTGAAACCGTACAGATATAGAAATATTTAGATTTTGTAAAAGATTCCTTTTTACCTCCTCTATCACGCATTTTCGAAAAAAAAAATTATTAAAATTTGGAACCTGCCTACTACACAAGAGCATGCTGTTGAATATTTCCAAAGTTATGGAATCTTACCGGCAATAAATAAATAAATAAATAAAATAAAAATTAATAAATAAAATAAAAATAAATAAATAAATAAATAAGGGTTAA
>KK121346.1:310846-321816 GCA_000611955.2 Stegodyphus mimosarum | reverse complement strand
TGGTTTTTTTTTTTTTTTTTTGGTTTGGCGCTAAAAAAATGCTTTTAAAAATCTTTAATAATTCAGACTGGATCAAATTTTAAATAAACAAAGAGCGTTATTCCCACACAACTTTTATTCACGAACACCAAAGACGAACTCCCACATAAAACAGTTATTACATCACAGTTTCATTTACAAATACTTATTTAACTATCGCCATCTATTGGCACTCTAAAGAAACATTATTACAAAAACATATTTAACAGGCGCGATTGGCGCCGTCTCTTGTGGTTGACGGGATTTTCCGTAAGTACCCTTTAGTTTTAAAGCATTTTCCCAAACTGGCGCGAGAATTTCATGTATTAACAAATAAATGAACTAAGCTATCGAAATTTTTCATAAACAGAAGGAAACGATGACTGAAACAGGAAAGCGAACTTGGAGGCTAATTCAGCGAAAAGCACTAAATTAATCGATTTATAAACATTATTAGTTGAAATAAATATGTTGAGGAATTGAAATACGTTTTAAATTTTGTTTCAGTACCGCAGAAAATATTTTAAACAAAAATTGATGAACTCTTTCTTTCTTCCCTTTCTCTCTCTCAATAACGCCAGTAGACTGCTCAAAAAGAAGGGGGGGGGAGAACGATTTACTCGACCTCATAAATTGCATAAATCAACTTAGAGAAAATAGATTGAATTTCTTTCAAAAACGGCAGTAAAAATGCAACGGCTAAGCGAAGAACGACAAGCCAGTTGTGAATTATCGTCTGAGCGAAATGAAGTGAAATAAATTCGTAGTAATAGAAAGAATTTCTCCATTTAAATCTTCGATGATAAAAAGTTAGATAAATGCGGATGTTCGTTTCGTTTAATGATTTTTATTTTTTTGGATGTATTTCATAGAGTATTCTATCAATTTATCTGAGCCTTATATAAGACGGCTATGATCAAAAGGCGAGTCTTAATTTTTACATGTAAACTTTAAAAGTTAAACGTTATTTTTACGTTTTGATGAAATTCGGTGTAAGTTGCCTTCGAAAGCTTATAGTTCATGCAAATGTTTCGGATTCTGAAAGGTTTCGGATTTTAAAGTCCCACCAGATTGTTTACTAATATTCTTTATGGTCTCATCGAGATCTCAATTTACAAATCAGCTTTTAAACTTACTCCGTAATTGTCTTTTTCGCTTTATTATTAAGATTTCTCGGGATTACGCCCCCTACAGTTCGACAGCAAAATCATAAAAGTTTTAAAAGCAGCATATATTCAGAATTTTCCAATTATTCTGCAGTGTTAGCAAAAATTGTTGCATTTTGTCCCATCTTTTCTCAGCTCATCATATCACTGTTCAATTTTCTTAATAAGACGACTTGTAAGGTTTTAGTTTAAACTAACGAAGTTTATTTTAATTTGCCTTTCCTGTGTGTTCTTATTTCAGCTTCCCGTTAGAATAAGAGCGCGTTTCAGCTTTATGCTAATTTGAAGTGGAGCCAAGATTTGGTATTTAAGCGATAGGTAGGAAACCTCTCAGTGTGAGAGAGCTTTTAGTCTCAGATCACTGCTGCTCTGTTCGACGTTCGCCTGACTCGACTCGCCAGTATTTAAATTCTAAGCCTTAGCGCTGTTACTCTATTAATTATTGAAGTAAATCTAAGTGCGTTAGTATTAGTTAAATCTTGCTATGCACCATTGATCATTTAGAGGCCAACCTCGCGTTCCTATATCTGTGAGCAACAACTATTTAATTTCTATTTAGCTTTAGTTTAAATTAATTTGACTGTTCAGTTTAGACCCAAGTGGCGGTCATTATTTTCTGTATCCCTCCCGAGTTGGGAAGTGGCTGTACATAATTGTGGTTTAATAAAAGAGGATTTTAAATACTTCTTACGTGCAGTTCTTCTACCACTTAACCACACTTTTTTACCACAGAACTTAGCTGCATTCAGCTCCCTGTTCAAGATCAGGACTTAGTTACTTCACGAATATGTTCGCCAAGAGTATGCACCGAACACTCAGTCCTGACAGACTGACAAAACGTTTTTCGTCTTTTTATTAACTTTTCATGTAATTACTTTATAAATCATTTTCTCCCTCCTTTCTGAATGCCTTCATGGTGTAACGGTAGCACACTCGGCGCGTATTCGAGAGGTCCAGGTCGAGTACTGACGAGTGCTCATTAAAATGCACTCGCCGGGCGATTTTAATGAATATTAAATCAGCTAGTGTAATTTGAAAAAGAAAACTATTTAATTTTTTCTATTAGATATCTCGCGATTTTAATCCCTTTTCATTAAAATCAACCAGATTGGGAAACAGAAAATATATTTTTAAGAACCGCCTTTATTGCTTTACAGTCACTCGGTTTGCTACTCAGTAACAGTAAGATTAAATTTAAAAGTTAAATATCTCAGGTCTCACTGAATGGCAATATGCCGGTACGTGGATATAAAAAGTATTTTATTTGAGACGGTGGCAATACATTGCTTATATTTCAAAAGTCGAATACAGTAAATATGTGCATGATATTCGAGTAATTTTTTCTCTCTTATATTTCAAAAATGGATTATAAATCATAATCCTTAATACATTTCCAAATTTATATATATTTTCGTATTATAACTTATAATATATATATATTTTTTTTTACAATATATATATATTTTTTTAAAATATCCTTCATACTAAAATGTATTATATTCCAAAATAAAAAAGTGAGTTATAATTTTATTTAAAAATCTGATTATAATATTCAAATTTAGAAATCGATTGCAATATATAAATGCAAGATTATTGGATAACTTTACAAACCATTATATTTCAAAAATCCCCTCCCATCCGGTATAGTGGTTAGTGACCATGACTGCCATAGCGGTGGACCCGGGTTCGAATCCCGGAGAAGGCATGTTTGTAATTGTCCATCCCCACAAAGAAGGCTACGATGGCTACCTATTAGGTACTTTCGTAATGAAATGGCCACCACTCCCGACCCTTGTAGTGACGCAAGGCAAATGCCTATTAAATAAAGCGCCCGGCCATTAAAAAAGAATAAATAAAAAATAAATTTCGAAATGGATTATAACTCGCTTATATTTCAGTTATAAGCGAGTTTTAAAAACTAATTGGTTTTTAAAACTCGCTTAGCGCGAGTTTTAAAACTAATATAGAACTAACTCGCGAGTTTTAAAAACTAATATAGCTGTTTTAAAAACTAATTGGCGATCTCAAAATTAACATGCTAAATTTCGTGTTCTCCCCCTAA
Source organism: Stegodyphus mimosarum (assembly GCA_000611955.2). Lineage (NCBI taxonomy): Eukaryota > Metazoa > Arthropoda > Arachnida > Araneae > Eresidae > Stegodyphus > Stegodyphus mimosarum. The sequence goes on along the minus strand of KK121346.1, from coordinate 318,570 downwards.
ATTCATCTGTTCTCCCAGGTTCGAGATCATTCGAAATTACGTAACGCTGCTTGAAAAATGGCAACTAAAGTAAAACTGACCAATCATGGCTTTAGATTCGTTTTTGCATCTACGCAGTATAAATTCTGCTTAACGAGGAACTTTGATCCGGACACGTCGTGCTCTGCGCGATATTTGCGGAATATTAGGGTTCGATTCGAGACTACGTTCCTTTTTTCCTGACTTCTGCCCTGCAAGCATAGCTGCGCCGCTTACGCTTTCCTGCCTAAAATGAGGTCGCATCATTTTATGCCACATACAAGAAATTATCGTAATTGCTACGATTAAAAAGTATATTGTCTACAAGGAATTATTCCAGTATGACTACAAATCTGCAAATAAAGGTGTTAATTGGCTGAATTTAGTTTGGTATCTGTCAATTGATACAAGCTCGTGCTCGTGTTGCACCTTTAAAGTGCGTGTCTGTTTCTAGACTAGAACTTTTAGCATGCTTAATAGGTGTCAAACCGACGAACTCTATTAAGACAGATTTTCCATTTGAAATTCCAATTTTCTACTGGCCTGACTCCATGAATGCCTTGTATTGGATTCGGAATCAAGAAAGTTGGGCTGTATTTGTCATGAACAGAGTAAATAAAATTATATCTCTGAGTGATACAGACGCATGGAATCACATCCCCGGATACTTAAATCCGGCAGACCTGCCGACACGTGGGTGTAATGCAAATGTCCTATCCATGTCTCACTGGTGGAAGGGACCTCCATTTTTGAAACTACCGATGGAGGAATGGCCTAAACAAAGGAAAATACCGAACATGGAAATAGTGAATTCAGAAAAAAAGGAAAACAGTCATCTCTACGCTAAAACGCAAAGGGTAGAACATTTTTATGAGAAATATTCATGTATACAAGGCCCAGCAGCGGCCGAGCGGTAAAGACGCTGAACACTGGTAGTTCGGTCAGAGGTTCGAATCCCGCGAACGGGCTGGCTGCATGGGCGTTTTTGTGGTTTTCCCCATGTGTAACGTGTATACGAGCCAGTTTCTTTTAGAAAGTCCTCCACGAAGGCATCCCTCCCCTTTAGGCAGATAGCCCTCGTGTGCTTTGCCATAATTGAATAACCCTAACCCAACCCATCTTACCACAAAATGTTAAGAATAACTTCTTGGATATGCAGATTCATCAATAACTGCAGAAGTCAATTGATCAAGTTAGTTAACCCTTCTTGAGTTGTTCCATTCTTGCCACTAGATGGCGGGCATTCTTCCTTTTCTTTCTCTGACTGAGGTCTGAGAACCAGACTAGATTCCAACGCCCACTGGCGAGCGTCGATACAAAACTTCTGCCTTAGAAAAACAGCTAAATGTAATTAATATATGAGATAGCTGTCTTAAAATATTTAGTACCCATTTTGTAAATAATGTAATTTAGTAGTTCTGTAAATAAATTAGTAAAGACAAGATGGCCTCTTACTTGAAAGAAACCTCTTACTGAGAAGATAGCGATTATTAGAAGCCTGTTGAATAAGATGTATCAGGTAAGAGACTTTAAATTACTTTTGTAACAAATGAACCTGATGCAACAGTATCAACTCTTTCCACTCGCCCTACCTCTCTGCCATCCCGACTGTGTTCCGACTGTGTCAGCCATTTCACTCGTCGAAACCTACTTCATTCATATTGCAGTAGTCTAAGTAAGACCGATCCTTCCGATCGAAAATATAATAAACCCTCAGGATAATTAGACTTTCAAACAACGGAAGTCCATGAAATGAGAGTTCTTAATGCTTTTAAGAAAACTTCACAGCTTTTCAGCCCCAAACACCGTTCGTATCATTAATCCTTTTTTAAATGTGTTCTCTCCTTTTCATTGAAGAATATGCTATCCGAATAACGAGTTTCGTATGTCTCCAGCCTGGATAACTGGTGTTCTATAGCACCGAGGAAAACGTTTGTGCACTGAAAACAAAAACAGTTCGGTAGCATCGAGGAAAACCTCAACTGCTCTTTCCAAAACCTACTTCAAAGAAATACCTATCCTATTCATATTGTCGCGTAGATGAAAGAATCGTACAAATGAAGAGGCAAGTATTCAAGTCTAAACTCAAGACTTTATTAATTCGAACTGAATGAGAACTACTTATATACTACAGCTGATGAGTATGCTAGAACATTCCAGACTCGGAATGTTCTGGAACATAAAGAAAACAGGTTAATAAGAAAGAAATTTACATAAAAACCAATTATCGGGCATCTTGTCTTTGATAGGTTTCGAACCCGGGACCTTCGGGTCTCGAGTCCTGCGTCTTCTCCCTAAGCTATGAGGAGCTCAGTCGAAAGGAGCAATTTTCGCTACAATATCATAGCATCGTTGACAGACATGTCGTACTTTTACTATGTTATTCAAAGGTGATTTATTCTTATAAAATTAAGAATTCAATCAATAATGTATTGACCATTTCGTTCGATGACCTTTTTCCATCATTCAACAAGGTTCACAATTCCAGGCTGGTACAGTGACTTGTCTTTAGAAGCTAAAAACTGTACCAGGTACCGATTTATAACCTCATCGGAATCGTATGTTTTATGATTCAAGGAATTCTGCAAAGAGCTGAGCAAAGGGTAATCTGAAGGTGCAAGGTCAGGCGAGTACGATGGGTGGGACAATACATGCCAACCGAGCTCCAACAGTTTTTGGCGGGTAACCAAACTCGTGTGTGGTCTTGCGCTGTCTTGGTGAAACACAACGCCTTTACGATTCACGAGTTCTGGACGCTTTTGATTGATTGCATTGTTCAGTTTGTCCAATTGCTGAGAGTACACGGCTGAATTAATTGTTTCATTCCTTGGTAAGAGCTCGAAATGCACAACACCTTTGAAATCCAAGCACACTGATAGCATGACCTATTTCTGGTGAATGTTCGCTTAGGACGTGGATTGAGGTGGTTCATCCTACTGTTTCCAAGACTACTTGCATGTGACATTATTGTACCCAATCCATTTCTCGTCACCAGTCACCATACGCTTCAGAAAAGGGTCGTTTTCTTTACGCTTAAGAAGGGAATAGCAGATGCTCAAAGCTTCACCAAATGGATTTCCTTCAGTTCATGAGGAACCCAAACTTCAAGCTTCTTTAAATGGTCCTGAACGGTTGATTGAGGAATGTGTAGTGCCTCTGCAACTGTGTATCGCGGGTTAGACTTAACAATTGCCTTTATTTCGTCATCGTCAGCCACCAATGGCCTTCCTGACCGAGGCGCATCATTCATATCAAAATCGCCAGAACGGAATTTCGCAAACCAGCGCTATCACTGACGTGTCGTGAGAGCATCGTCCCCATAAACTTTACGCAACTTGTCACAAGCTTGCATCTCATTCTTGTCTTTGTGGAAATAAAAAAGCAAAATACAGCGAAAACCAACAAATGTTTCCTCCATTTTTCAACTCCGTATAGAATCTATCCAACTCATTCGAATCGAACAATTTTCTGTTTATTGAATGGGTTAGAAGGGTGACCTAATATAGTATTTCACTGAGGTGCGTGCGCATGGTGCTTCTGTTCCAAAAAAACGCACTAACGATATCTGTTAATAAAGTACGACATGACTTTCCGATCAACCCAATATATATCCTTTGGACAGAAAAATTAAGTGTGATGTCCGGATATTTAGAGTTCGGATAATTGGAGTTCTATAACTCTGAGGATATCTTGAATAGCCGAGTCCAAAACCTACTTCAAACAAATACCCACTCAATTCCGAACACAATACTTTTCTTCGTACCACTGATCCTTTCGATCGATAAATTAAGTGTGATCTTTCACTTCATCCTCAATGCCGACTCTTTTGCAAGTTCAAAGAACGAGGCCTATCTCGAAGGAATGAGGAGCCAGCGATACATCCGCCTTATTCTTCTTTTTTGCCGCAAAAGAAAAGAATTCAGACACACAAAAAGTAAAAGAAATCGTAATAGAAGAAGAGTCTCGGAATCGATCGCCTAGGAACTTTGTATCGCTCCTTTCGCGAAGATATACGGTCGGCTGAGACCCCTGGTAAATAAACTGTGGGATCTTGATAAGACTTGCGATTGCCATTGTCCCGAAATGCCATAAACAAGTTAAGATTTTCCTGGCGCTGGTATTTTGTGGGGTTGAATGGTGCATTGTGCCCGGAGCAGTATCCGTGCCCCATAAATTGTGCTGATAAATTGTGGGGCGTCTGAGGAAACTACCGCAATAAGGGGAACTTCAGAGGTTATGAATGGTTAAAGAGGAATTTCATATTTTTCATGCATTGCATTGTATTTCACTGAATGCGGACATTGGCTATGCATTTTTGGACCGGGGGGGGTTGGGCTCGCTTATCGGATTCCGACGGCAGTTATGATAGTGAAAATTCTATTCTCTGCACGCAGTACGTTGTTTTATCTGAAGCAGGAACTTCAAACCATTTTCTTCCATCGACCCCCTTTTAAAGGAATGGTTTTCTTTATCGATCCCTCTTAACTTTTCTATATAACATCGTATTTTCTCGCGCATTTCCAACTTTCTTTGACTAATTTTATATTTCGAAATGAAAAAGTTAAAACCATACGCGTCGTTTAATTTCCGAAGAAGGCGGTTTTACTTCGAATATAACTAATCAAAACGCGGATTAGCCACCGCTAGCTGTTACAACATTATTTCTTTAAGAGAAACCTACATTCATGTAAGACTAATGCGTATTGTTGACGTTATAACATCAAATAAGATAACTTCATTTCTACCTCCTTGTAACTCGAATCTCGCTCTTTCTTATTGTCGTCTCCGCTATGCCTTAGTCCTCAAATCACCCGTCAGTAATTATTAAGGAACTTGAGGGTGCAGTCGAATCGGCGCATTCATTGACCGAATGCCAGTTCATATAGATTCGCCCCGATTTTTCGTTTCTTGTCTTAGTTCAACAGTTAGAAGGGTAATATTCGGCGTGATCTTCGCAGAGAATTATCGAAGATTTGTCTTTAATAAAAAGAGGACTACGTGGAAGAACCTATTTTAAAATTCAAGGGAGTTGGCTCTATCAAAGCACTAACGAAGGGAGAATTATACGAATGTTTTTAAAATTTTCAGAATCTGGGCAATAATAATTCTTATTACAGTAAGAATACACAGTAAACATAACGTAACGTTATCTGAGGAATAATGAGCCGGACATGTGGCGCTCCGGCTCGGGTATCTTGTAATGCCCCAGGGGCACCTCGCATGAGCGAATTTTGACCGCAACTCGCAAAAGGAACATCGGAGGAACAGAGAAGGGGGATGAAACAAAAATCCGAGATTTCGAAAAATCGAACAGATAAGTAGGTAAGGCTACAGTGACTCGAGGGCCATTTACAAGGGCTACAAGGCTATCGACTCCCAGGCGTCCAATACCAACATGTTTGGAAACACTAATTTAAAGCTTTGGTGAAACGAAGTCCTTGGATTTTGGTACAAATGGTAATTTTTCGAGCTAGAGAGCACCAATAAGAATTTCTGAAATTCTTTAAAGATAATTAATACTCGTAGCATATTTTTGCAGGTTGTGGGTTCGTGGCCTTCTATTTGAATAATTTTTTTCATATCATCAAGAAGAAATAGATAATTTATTATAGATGATGACACAAAAGCACACAAAATGACCAAACAAAAACACAAGAATTAGAATCTGAAAGGGTGAAGGATTTGTTACAAATTTTTACCGCTCCCGCTACCAATCAGCTGTTGCACTCATTTCTCTGCTAACCTATATTTGTCTTTTTAGCTTTATTATTAAGCAAACCTTTTTGTCCTCTGCACACCAGACATGGCCCAACTGCGGCTCTCGACCCCTTTACACACGAGCTACTTGCTCTCTGAAATACGACTTGTTTCGTATAAATATATTTTACTTTTGTTAATACAAATGGAATTTGAAATAAAAATTATATTGTGTCACGTTTCTTTATTAATCGCTAATTTAATTTCTGATATTACGTATGTAAACATTTGATAGATTTCAAACTGTCCACTGCTGGCTTATCGTCAGAGCAACAAATACGTAAAATAGCAACTAATTCCATTCCTGGAAATTACTGTTCCGTTTAGGCTTCTTTTTGAACAGGTAATGATCATCGGAATACACTAATACGAAGTTAATCTAAAACGCAATGCTAATACTTTTATTTATTTATCCTCCTTAGTATGTTTTCTCTCAAGTTAATATTATTTCAGGCGGTAACTGCTTATATTCCTGCGTGATCCCATTGTTCACAACAGTTGCGATCCACCTGATAGATTTGCTATTCGTTGGAGGATCTTACTTTTATTCAATCCTTGAATGGCTACTTTATCCTTGCAATCCATATAGAGATCTTTGAATCTGCGAAAGAATTTTACTGGGATTTTATTTTTAGTGGAGTGAACCTGTAGAGACGATAGGCAACTTCGGAAGCAGGAGTCGTGAAAAATTTAGGATAAACTTTACACCTGGTTAATACTAAATTACATACCAGATGGGAGGAATGCAAACTGTGCATAAATGAAGCAATACTAACAGTATGGTACATAAATATATATTCTGCTATCCAGATCGAAAGCAATTGAAAACAACAAACTCCAACACCTCTTATTTCTTTCTGAGATTTGCAATGTTAGCTGATTCAATAGCATCTTTGTTTTTGATAGTCGTAGAGACCATTGCACTCGGTATATGGAATGCAGTACCTTTCGATTATTTCGGTTTTCACCGCAAAGGGGATCCTAACCATTTTCTTCGTTGCTTTACTCATCCTTTCTGAAAATTCACCACTGACGAATTTACAAAGCATTAAGTAGAAAACTTAAACTTTCTCTGAAATTCAGAGTCATGGCGTCTGCTCTTTACTGAATAATAGCGACAGGTGTACTGACGCTTATGATCAGTCGAAGCGTCCAGACCAAAGAAGTGTAGTATGCGCTATGTAGAAAGCACTATTGCAGTAACTGCAATGTAGTTGTGAATAGTAAAGTAGTAGGTATAATATTGTTATGGATTTTGTATATATTTAGCTATTTATTTAGAATTGTAATTAAGATTGTTTTATTTTCCCGTGCAACGCAGCGCGTGACGAGTTGTAAGAAAAAGCTGAGCCGAAAAAGTAAAAATACAAGAGCGCTTGCATTTTATATTTAATAAACAGATATCTCGTAATTGTTTTTGATATCCAGAAAAATAGAGAAAATACCAGAATGATCTCGTGATGATTAAAAAGCTTATAAAAGCTGGATTAAAACATCTCAGCTCAGTCGTTGCTGTTGTTTTAAGCGAACTGTTGTTTACTTAGTGCTGTTTTTGATTGTAGCGAATTAGCTGTGAGATCGAATTAGTTCTGTATTCTGAATTTGAGTTCTGTTTATATTCTAGTAGTTTAAAAATATAACTGCTGTCAGATATTGTGATATTATACGAATATCTCTGAAGAAATATTTCAGCATTTTGTTTTATTTCTAGTGAAAAGAATAAATTTTATTAACTTCTTATCTACTTGTGCATTCAATCCGTTACGAACCGTTACGCATTCAATCCGTTACGCACGGAACATTATATATTAGTAAGTAGTTTTTAAATGTAGTATAGTAATAAGTTACGAACCGTTACGCATTCAGTCCGTTACGCACGGAACAATATATATTAGTAAGTAATTTTTTAATGTAGTATAGTAATAAGTAAAAAAAAAGCAGGAATGGGT
>KK121346.1:280596-310820 GCA_000611955.2 Stegodyphus mimosarum | reverse complement strand
TACTGTATAGTGAGTGTAGTGTGTAGTAAGTACAGGTTTAATATACACTGTCGTAACTCATGGTATTCCACACAAAGATTTTCGCGTCCAAGTAGGAGGTATGCCAGAGCGGACGTACACCTAGTAAGACAGAAATTAAAGAATTTCTACGCAAAATCGATTTCAAAATACGAGTGTCGCAAAGAAAACGTGAGACTTTGAATTAAATAGAACACAAGATCTGGTGTCGGAAGGTTTGTATTCCGAGTGCTTTTAACCGCTAATAAATTACTTACAAAAAATGGCGTATTACAGAACGCCGTTTCCTTCTGACGATTGAATATGGTGCTTACATTCCGTACCACGATCGATGACCTACTTGTTAGGTTCTTATTCCCCGATCGAATCCTCCTTTTCCGATTACATTTCCATAAAGAATTTTGCAAAAATAAGTAGCCGTCAGCCTTCTGTTGGACACGCATAAAACCTGAGCTTTAATCTTTTTTCGATAATCGAAAATATCTTCCGTCAAGGAAATGTAGATCCGTACGGATACTGCCAACAATTTAATTCGGGATCGTTTCGGTTTCTGCATTTTAAAAATAACATTTTTCAGATAGGAAAACGAAAGTAAAAATATTTCGGAGAATAAAACGCTGCAATATATATATCAAAGCGAATGCTGAACTTTGTAATTTGTTTTATAGATTAAACAGTGCGGGAAAATGATTTATTCTATGAAATAAATGATCGATCAAAAAGAATAAACTGGAAATCAATAAAAAAAAAGAATAAACATAATTTTTTGAATGGCTCTTTAAACGTAGAAATCTATCGTTTGGTGAAGCTGGTCTACTTACGCGCCATCAAAACCGTTGCCACAAACTGAATTTAATGCGTAAAGAACACACACACACAAATATTCTTCTTCTGAAGATTATTTTTGTGTGTGTGTTCTTTACGTACTTATGGTAGTAGACAAAAAAAAATACCAGAATTTTTTGAAAGAATAAATACAAACCCAGAAATATCAAATCGTGCTCTGTTTTATAAATTAAAAGGATGCAGTTACATGATATATTTTATGAAATAAATAATGAGTCTATAACATTGTGTTTCCTTAGCTATAAAATGTTCGTAACTTTAAACATTGTTTGGTGAATTAACACCAAGTCCTTTAAAGTATTACAAAGTCAGGAGAAAGGTGTAAAGAACCCTTTAATAAATCAAATAAAGTTTATCGGTCGGCACCAACTTGTGCTTACAAAAGCAAACATGCTTAACTCAAAAGGTAACGAATAACTTAAAAATTAATGAAGTAAAGTACAATCTAACGCTTTCAGAGGTTAACAATCATGTAAGCCTAATGGCAAGCAAAATTAACGAATTTGCAAGTTAGTTACGTGGCTTTCAGGCAGGCAGAACGCGCTTTGATTTCCCCCTTCAAAACCTACCTTTAAATACTTCCTTTCTTCTACCTTCTACCTAATTTAAATATCGTTCGTGCTGGAAATCTGCATTCTGGTAGGGAAATGAAATCAGAATTGAAAGGAAAGATAATTTAAATTAAAATAACGGGTCAGAAAATTAAGCGATACTCTAAATGCCTTAATGCCTTTAAAAATAAATAAAAAAAGAGTAAAGTGGAAATGTATATTTATTTTGAAGGCTTCTTTAAATGTAAAATTCAACCGTTTTTTAAAGCGACACGATGTCAAAACTGTTATCACAAAACAAAATTTGCTGAAATAAAAAAACATTGCTAAATTTCTTTTTAAAGTATTATTTTGCTTCAGAATTAACACAAAAATATATTGAAATATTTGAAAAAACGCATACAGGTCCAGAAACATAAAATCTTTCTCTATTTCATAGATCAAACAGCGCATGAAAATGATATATTCTTTAGAACAAATAACCAACATTTAAAAAATAAAAAAATAATAATTGGAAATTTATGCTTGAAGGGCCCTTTAAACGCAAAAATCAGTTATTTCATAAAACTAGTCTACATGTGTGGCAACAAAATTGTTGCCACAAAACTGAATCTTCTACATGAAGACTGAAAAAAAAAAGCATTCTTTTGTTTCAAAATTATCAGATAAAATATACCTGAATTGTTTGAAAGAATATATAAATATCCAGAAAGAACAAATCCTGTTTTGTTTTATAGATTAAATAGTGCAAAGAAATAATATATTCAGTGAAATATATGATCAGTAAAAAAAATATATAGCTAAAAAAGAATCTATAATTTTTCAGATTTTATATTATGCTCAAAGGGGAGCTTTTTTAATGTTTTGTGTGTTACCTTTATTTATTAAATATCGTGTTTTTTCGCACTTAAACCATAAAATTGAATTCAACAGCAATATGACAAAATAATTTAAAAAGAGCATACCTTTAGAATTTCCGATATACAGTTTCGCGAGCTGGAGATATAAATGTTTTTTTTTCCCGTACAATGTTGCCATTGCTCGGTTTGAAATCGTCGAATTTCTTAATCAAAAACTCATAAATGCTTTACAAAGTATGAAACAGATAATAAAACAAATTCCAAATTTGGGCTTCCAGATGTCCATATTCGAGTGGAGACGTACGTTATTGAAAATTTGATGACTCCTGGTACCGTCGTTTTATCACAGAGCGAGAAACATATATACATTTATGCAGATTCTTCATTATTTAATTTTTTTAAATATAATACAGGACTCTAATATTCGGTGGCAGCAATTTAAAAAGTGATTCGTCATTTACACTGAATCAACTCAAAATGCCGAAACAAAATGAATAGCTCTTCTGGGCAAACTGCACGTTTGGGTTAGCAAAATGGAAATTTAATTTTTTCTAATGGTTCTTACAACGGAAACTATCAGTCGTTTGGTACGCTCAATCCTTTGCTTCACAATTATCAGATAGAAAACCTAGTACTGCTTGAAAGAATACATGCAAATCCTGAAATATTAAATTCTGTATTGTTTTAAAAATTGTATAAGCCAAAAATATTAAATTCTGTGAAATAAATAATCGGTTCTTTAAAAAATAAAGAAAGAAAGAATACGTTGGAAATGTACGTTTGTATGATTCTTTTTTAAACGCAAAAATCAATCTTATATTAAATCTAATCTATATGTGTGCCGCAAAACGGTTGCCACAAAATTGAGTTTTCTACACAAGGAACGAAGAAAAATGTTTCATTCAGAATTATCAGATAAAAATATACTAGAATTGTTTGAAAGAATACATAAATTAATTAAATTCTAGAATACTAAAAGAAAACTTCCAGATCAACATTTTAACTCGAAGATTAACATCCCATATTATCGCGAAAAGAACAACGGGCGGGAAAACGTAAGCAGAAGCAGTAACAAAGAATAATTGTTCAGATTAGATCGCGCTTTCATTTTTGCGCGTTCATTAAAAACGCTTTTGTTGGTTTAGAAGGAACATTTAATATATGGATATTGCAAAGATAAGAGAAAAAAAAATTTCATTGTTAAGAACAGGAGAATTTGGAATCAGAAGTGCTTTTTTATTTCATAAAATGGTAATATGAAATGCTAAATCTTTTCTTGAAGTCGCGGTTAAAATAGCAATTCTTCCGTTAATCTCTTGTGCGCCAACAATTATTTTAAGAAGTACATTTTTTAATGTCTGAATTTCTTAACTTGATAACAAAGAAGTATGCGATTTGAAAGATAAAATGTTATCGGTAATAACTGTATTGAAAGCAGTATTATTTATACATTTCTTGCTAGGAAATTGAGATTATCTTATAACAAAATATAACTTAAGAAAAAGTGTTTCATATAATAAGCTTTTATTTAAAATGGATATGATAATAAATGCAGTAAAAGAAGAAAAATAATTTATCGTATAGTTTAATGGGATTAACAGATGAAATAATTCTTTTGACAGAATTCATCTCTAATTTTGTATCGCGAATTATAAAAGCACAGAGAGTCTAAATGTGACGAAATCCGTTAACTGAATTTCATTGTCAAACATATAAACATTGTAGAGTCGTCAAGTTATTTTGAAACATGAATAAGTGAAAAATGAGCAATGCCTTCGTCGGGACTCGAAACTGACATCTGGATCACGCGCCGAGTGTGCTAACTGTTACACCACGAAGTCGTGCAAAAAGAAGGAAGAAAATACGTTATAACACTGTGTTGTCAAATGTCTTTAAATTTATCATTTTTACATATTTTACATGGTTGAAAATATTAAAATGCGTTAAAATTTCTTTCAAAAATTGATTGCAATTTTCAAATTTAAAAAATTGATTGCGTTATAAAAGGGAGTTACACTATGACTCCAGTTTCAAAAATCGATTACATTATGTAAATGAATTATAATACATTGTAATTCGCATTTCAAAAATCGATTTCAATTTTAAAATTCCAAAATCGATTTCAATATATAAGCGGGCTCTACTATATTATAAATCACTTATATTTCAGAATAATGAAATGCATTATAAGATAACCCATTCAAATTTCAATAGTCGATTAAATCGATTACATTTTCAAATTTAAAAATCGATTGATGCATGTAAGTGTAATATGTAAGTAAGAAAATAAAATAATAAAATATATTAAAATATAACTCACTTCAGTTCAAAAATCGACTTCGATATAAAAATGATTTATAATATACTAGCCGCTGCGCGGCCAGCCTTCGTCTGGCTTTTAAGTGTACCAGAAAAATGCCTAAAGAGAACACCAAACATTAAATTTGAAAACTGCGCAGAATTTTACTCTGCAGAATAATTTTATGGAAAAAGAAACAAACAACAACGGAAAAAAAATATTCAATTAAAAATGCATTACATATAAAAAGCACTGGCTCTCGTCTAGATGCATCCTGTGTACCAGATTTCATAGGCCTGGGTCTATTAGCTTACGGGCAGTACGAACGAAAGACACCTACACACACAGAAAGACTCGTCCTTTTAAATATAGATCTATAAAGTAAATAAACAATTCACCTTTGCAAAAAGAAACAATCTTTCAATCTCTTAAACTGTTCAATTGAGTGAAATCTCGCTTTGCTATAGCCCATTATGTCTTAAAATGACGCGATTTCGTCAGAAAACATAAAATTAAAAAAAAAAAAATCTAATTCGAATTTCGAAACACTCGCTTCGAGGTGCACTGGCTCATGCAAAAAAATCATGCAAAACTTTTCAATATCTTACAAACAGTGAAATAAGCAAAAAATAACATGAAAGAAACTCAAAAAACAAAACATTTCGCGCAGAATTTTACTCTGCAGAACAACTTTATCAAAAAAGAAATCAATAAAAATGTATTATATATATAAAAAATGACAATGAAATATGCAGTATCCCTTAATACAAATATTACTTATCCTAATAAATAAATTAACCAACTTCCCTTTGCAAAATCTTAAGAACTCAAATGGTATAAACAGATTAAGAACTTAAACAGATTAAAAAATATCATGCAAAACTTTTTTATAATTAAAATTATATATAATTAAAACATAATATTACAATGAAATAAGCAATATCCCTTGATACAAATGTTAATTATCCTAATAAAGTAATTAAACAATTTACCGTTGCAAAAAGAAACAACTTTTTAATTTCTTAAACTTTTCAGTCTCTTAAAAACAGTAACATAAGAAATACGATGAAAAATTGTTGCCAAACCGAAATTTTTAAAAGAATGAAACTATTCAAAATGATGCAATTTCATCAAAAATCTATCAACAACAATAAGAAAGGAAAATTGTTGCCAAAACTACATTTTAAAATATCTGAGATGTGAGAAGTGTATTCGGAAGCTTCATTTAAAAAATTTTAAAAAAATACAAAATATTATTATTTTTCCAAAATTCTTTTTTTAAAAGGAGTCGAAAGGATTAAAGTTCAACGTGTCCAAAAATCAAAGGAAAATAAACGGCACATTTTTTAAAATAAGTTTTTTTAAAAAAAATTCCGCCGAAAAGGTGTTAAGCTCACCTTCCTAAATAAATTCGTATTTAATCCATTTATTGAAATACGAAATTTATTTTAAGTTCGTAAAATAGCCAAGTGTCTACGCTTCGCGACGATGTAAAAATGAAATGTATAGAGTGAAATCTCGCTTTCCTGTAGCCCATTATGTCTCAAAATGACGCGATTTGGTCACAAAACATAAAATAAAAAAAATTCTAATTCGAATTTCGAAAAAATCGCTTCGAGGTGCACTGGCTCTTGGGCTTATTCACAACACGAACGAAAGACACACACACCCACACACACCCACACCCACACACCCACCCACACACACACACACACACACACACACACACCCACACCCACACACACACACACACAGACTCTTTGTTTTATTATATGTAGAGAAGATTATGACTCACTTATATTTCAAATATCGCTTGTAATTTTCAAATTAAAAATCCATTACAATATATAAGTGGGTTGCAGTATATTGAAACTCACTGATATTTCAAAATAATAAAATGCATTATAATAAAATTCACTTGCATTTCGAAAATCGATTACAATTTTCACGGCAGCCCGTAAGGAAAATTAATTACTCTTAAATAATTAAAAACAATTTTCATCTGCTTAGAAAATTAAATTTGAGATATCTCACAAAAGTATTCTTACAAACCAGAAAATTTTCTGGAAAAGCAATCTTGTTCAATCCACCGGAATTTCGGAAAGGTTATCTGGGCCCAAAATAAAATTAAACATTTTAGAAGCTTCGCTGATAAGGAACTCGCCCTCTACCTCTGATATACTCCCATCTTCAAGAAACAAGGAAAAGAGAAAATAATATTGCGTTATCAGCACGAAAACAAATTAACTGCAGCCGTGCCGAAAACAAATTAGCTTGTATATCCCACGTGGAACTCCCAACTAATCGCCAGAAGTAAACAAAAACGACTCTATTCTTACTTCCTACGTTTCCACACATTCGAGGTAAGATCACGCGATGAACAAAAACACGGCAGAATGAATTTTTTTTACCATTTTCGTAAATTCTGATACTAAATCCTCAGCTAGTTTAGATTTTACATTTTTGCCAAAGTGTAGAAATTATGTTTGATTTTAATCCCAAACACTGCAAGCAATTTTATTCTTTCGTTTTGCTCTTGGATAACCTTTTCAGTACATATTATACAAGACTCTGACGTGTACACCACATGACTTCCTTGTATGGAATATTAAATTATACGCAATTTTCCTACATTTCATTTAAACATATTGAATTAACAGTTAACGAATTTTGAATTAAATTTACTTCGTCGATAGCGCATGAATCACAATAGAATAAATGCACTCTTTAAAGTTCACTAACGGCGTTAGGTTCACTTAACAGCGTTAATCCCATTCATTTTATAACTCAGAGTGCACAAACATTATAGCATTTGAAGAATTACCACAAGTTCCGTTCAAATACGATAATAAATCTAAAACGATGCATAAAAGAAATTAAACAAATAAAAAAGAAACAGATTTTCCGAGACAATCCAGCTCCGTTTACCTAATGCGCATGCGCTACTAATTCATTCCGCTCTCCCTTCGCGGTAAAGAAAAAATACATAAAAATTCGAAACATTTTCATTAAAAATTGAAAGATATAGAAAAACATAAAACACCAAGTTCAGTTAAAACAATTAAAAAAACAATTTTGACAATTAAAATTACTATTTGTATGAAAAAACAAGCTAATAACTTAAATGATAATTGCAGAATGAATCAAGCGTAATTTAATTCGCAGTCATGAAAGAAGGGTTACTTTGTTGTTGCGAAGTTTAGTTTCTCTAGATTGGCAACAAATCCACTATTCTGCCAAGCTTCAAATGTAAACAAATATGGGCGCTATCATAACCAAAAATTAAGCTTAGTCGCGCTTAAAAAACGTTTAAATTGTTGGTAATTCCACAATTATTGCATACAGGTTAACTAAAGGCATAAAAACTTAATCGAAAAGTAAGAACAACATAATTCAATCATTTTAAAAGCAAAAAATGCACAGTTTAGAAAGATATAAGATACTGAGCTCACTGACACGAGTAACAGGCAGGATATATATTTTTGGTGCGGCCGATTGCAACTAATGCTAGGTGCATATCTAAATGTTATAGCAGCCCTATATACAAAACTTCAACGTTCTGAGGCTCCTGGTTTTTGAGTTATGCGTACGTATGTACATACGCACAGATGCCACGAAAAAAGCTCTTCAGAATCCATTTTAAATCAGTTTTTAATTTTTTTATGAAAAAGAGTTCTTTATTATGTAGTTACGTTCAGATATTACGCAAAAACATCGTTAAATTGCATGACAGCGGTTAAAAATGGATTTTTTTCGTTGAAATATGGGACTCGAAATTTTTCGCGATTACAATAATTCCTTTTTACTTCGTACAAGAACGTAAAAAGAAAATATATATATATATATATAACTATTTTAACGATTCTAGCTAATGTAATTCCACGGGTACAACTAAATAATGAACGGTAACTGAAATTAATCAATTTTATTTCGCTTAGATTGTTAACTAAACAGAATAAAGTTGAAAGAAATAAAAAAAATATCTTCTTTGCTGAACGACACACTGCCGCGTGGAAGCTAAAAGTATTTTAATTCCGGCAGTGGCAACACATTAATTTGAAAACGATATGTTTGTTGAATAAATTCGAAAGACAAATATATTGTGTTTTTGGGAATGACGACGCATGTTTTAATATCGCTGAGTTTTCTATTACTATCTTACCCTCATAAGAATGCCAACACAACCGCTTAGTTCGTTAATCAGTAACGGACTGATTAAATTGACAGTTATAAATCTTATTCTTTGCCGAATGGCAACACACCGGCGAGTGTAACGTTAAAGTAATTTATTTCCGGTAGTGGCTACACATTGCTTTTTAAGTTGTTTCTCGGCTAATAAATAGCCGAATTGCGACAGACGAATTTATTGATTAAATTTCTGAACGCTAAAAACCTTACTCTTGGCGGAATGGCAACCAGAATATAAAAGAAGTGCGTTCTTTCATGCAGTGTTGCTGCAACTACCTTTTAAATCGCTGATTTGTTTGGTTAGAAATTCATAAAATTAGCACAAAATGTGATATAAATGAAAAGGAAATTAGAAATTTAGGCTTCGAGGTGCTCAGCTTTCGGTGGAGACTACGTCTATTAAAAATTCATTGGTTGTAAGTGACGTTATTTTTTTGCAAGGCAAGAACCTGCAAACCCACATAGATTCTTCATTATGTATCGCGATAAAATGCGGCGGCAGTAATTTGAAGATTTTGATACGAAAGTGATCAAAAGGTGAGTCACTAAAGGTCAGTTACAACAACTGAGTTGAGTCCTTGCTTATAAAAGAGACAAATGGTGGGTGAACATAAAAAAGGTGGTTTAAAAGCTTTTCTCTTTATGGATGGAATATGGAATATAAATTTTAATATTCTGAATGTAGTCATTCGTTTCATTAAAACTTGCAGAAATTCTGGAAAAGAAACGAAGAATGAAAAAAAAATTCAATTAAATTGAAATTCATTTCGAAAATTCAATAAAGTTTTTTTTATATTTGAGGCTTTTACCGACAAAATGCGTTATAGCCGTATAAAATAACACAAAGGTTTTAGAGACATTAGGTATTTTTAGAAAGCAGGAGAGATAAAAAAAAAAGCAATGCCATCGCCAGGACTCCTAATCCCCAGTCGATTGTCCAGTCCTAGTCCGCCCCCCAATTGAGTCCTAATTTCCAGGCGATTGGCTCCCCTAATCCTGGTGGTGGAGAATCAGAATCCACCACCTTTTAGTTCGGGCGCCACTGTAGAGACATTGGGTATTTTTTAAAGCAGGAGAGATAAAAAAAAGAGCAGTGCCCTCGCCGGAATTCCTAATCCCCAGTCGATTGTTCAGTCAATTGAGTCCTAATCTCCAAGCGATTGGATCCCCTAATCCTGGGGATGGAGAATCAAAGTTCGGGCGCCACTGTACAGACATTAAGTATTTTTTTAAAGCCGAAGAGATGAGAAATGAGAAATGTCCTCGCCGCGACTCCAACCACGGACCTCTTGAATACGCGGCGAGCGTGCTGACCACTACACCACGAAGGCATGCTAAGAAGGCGGGAGGAATATTTTATAAAGTGTATAGGAAAGTAGACGGAACCTAAACGTTCGTTCGTTCGTTATATCCAGGAATTCGTTAAAAGAGTATAGAGGGGTCGCAACTTCTTCGCCGTAATTTCCCATTGATTCTGAAAAGACGTTAATTAACTAATTAATAAGAACGGAATGCACTACTAGTGCAATACGCAAACTGCGCAAAAAAAAAATGGGACATTTCTATATTTCCCGTTCTACTGGGCCGAAATTCAAATTGCGTTTTTCATGGCTCAAAAGCGCGACTTAGGATACATATTAGATTTATATATAAAGCATTGTTCTAATATAGGTATTTTGGCACAAAATCGCAAAATTTCATTCAAAAAATCAAATTTGTTTTTTAAATGGCATGCCAATTGTTTTCCCATGTTTCGATTCTACGACTGAAATTATACCTAAATATTAGATTTTGTAATATCTGGTGAGAAATTTAAAAATTTATCTTGGCGCATTTTTTTCAGTTTGCGCCAAAGATAATTCACTTGGCGAACTTCTTAATTTATAGCAACCTATCTTACTTTCCCTTTTTTTTCGCTATACACGAATGGGAAAAATGAAATAATTTTAACGAAGCGCGTAAAGCAGATTTGGCGTTATTATTTCTTATAACAAATATGCCAAACTTCAAAACATGCTAGTAAACAAATTCACGTATATCTTAGAACATTTTGAGTAAAAAACTGTAATTTTTGCGGGTCTGCATAGAAATACATCTACTTTAAGATGAGGTTAAAACTTTTAAAGGCTATAATACAAAATTGTTTTCGAAAAATTTATAAAAAGTTTTAAAAAATACAAATTTAAAAAATAATTCATTAAAAATGTGCGAATTATGTATGGATTAAGCCTAAATTTCGAATTCTCGAAGAAGGAATCAAGTAAGTTTAATAAAAAAAGAGCTATTAATAAATATATACCAATTTCTATTAGCATGAAAAAGCTGAACTTTTGAGAGCTAAATTTTTAAAAACTGCTCGTGCGACTTTTACAAAACTTGGCAGTTTGGCATAATTAGAGCCATAGAATCGAAATGTGGAAAAACCATTGGCATGTGGTTTCAGAAAAAGTCCGATTTTATGTCAAAATAACTATGTTAGAACCATGCTGTATACAAATTAATTACATATCCTAAGTCACGCCTTCGAGACATGAAAAACGCAATCTGAATTTCGTCAATCGGCACGGTAGAATGGGAGATCCAGAACGTTTATTTTTCCCCGCAGTGTACATTGAAAATATCCAGTGTCGGAAAGGTATGATAAATACAAAAAAGTTTTAATCAAATACATCCATATAGTTCGTTACATTCCATTTCCGTACTCTGGAAAGTTCGTTATTGCCATATAAGATAACGTTAACGGTATAGAAAATGTTTGACTCGATTTACAATGTTCGTTATATTCGATTTTCTTGCATTTGGAAATGAGTTATAACGATATAAATTAGTAATACCCTTCAGGAAATTGGGCGGGACCAAAGAGGTCGTTCCTTATATCTGGGTTTTCCCCATAATCGGGTTCGTTATATCGGGGATTGACTGCATTGACAAAGTCTGGTGCATCCAATTTTTATATATTTGGATCATTGCTACAGACATATAAAGTAATATTAAATGTATAGCGAAATAGATGGGACCCAATAGTTCGTTGATTATACACTGACTACGAATAAAAGTATTTAGACACCTATGCAAATGACGATATCTGTGGTTCTAAGGTACGTCACGGACTCCGCCAGTATACATCGTGTAGGAAACAGCATCGGCTTTAGTCGCATGCAAGATGCCTCGCAGTTCGGAGCTCTCTATATAATTATCGTATGAAGGTATAATTATTGGGTATTACAAATGTGGCCGATCCTTAAGGGACATATCTAGCGATCTGAAGTACCCAAAATCGACAGTGGCCTACGTGATTAGGAAGTGGACGATGAGTGGTGATTGTCGAATGTGCCCCGAGTCGGCAGACCAACGAAACTGGGAGATAGAGACCGACGAGTGCTGTCCAGAGAAATTCGGAAGAACTTCAAACAACCGATGGCCCTCATCCGCGAGGAGTTTCAACAGGCGTCCGTGAGTATTGTTTCAATGAATACCATCCGTAAGGAAGCACATCTGCTTGGTTTTCATGGTCGGGCTGCTGCCCATAAGCATTTGATCACAAAGTCCAACCGCGCTGCTCGGTTAATGTGGTGCAAAGCACATCGAAATTGAACCGTAGATCAGTGGAAACGGGATCTTTGGAGTGACGAATCAAGGTTCACCCTTTACCGTTCGGATGGCAGGTCTGGCGTCTACCTGGAGAACGTCTCCTGCCAGAATGCATTGTGCCAACAGTCAAGTTCGGCGGAGGTGGAATTATGGGCTGGGACCCTTGGTCCCTATTCATGGTAAGCTCAACTCCAATGCCTACTGCACTATTTTGGATGACAATGTGCTTCCTACGTTGTGGTAGTTTTACGGGTAGTTTTACGGTTTCAGGACGACAATGCCAGTTGTCATGTTTCGACGTTAACCAAGGCTTGGTATGGTACCAATGGAGTTCATCGAATGGACTGGACTGGCCTGCCCAGAGTCCAGACCTGAACCCTATGGAGAACCTCTGGGACGTGTTGCATCGCCGAATTCAGGGGTGCACTACCGGTGCAAAATCGGTGAAGGAACTTTTATGTCTTCTCCAAGCCGAGTGGAAGAAAATACCACTAGCTGTCATACAAAGACTTGTGGAAAGTATGACCCGGAGGGTCCACGCTGTAATTACATCTCGTGAAGGCTCTACCAACTATTGATTTTGAATAAAGTTAGTTTTTCTTTTCTATCACAGGTGTCCAAATACTTATTGGTAGTCCGTGTATACGGGTTTTCGTTATAAGACGGATTTGCTATACCGCGGTTTGACTTTATTTGCAAAGTTCGCTATTTTTATACACTTCGGTGCTCGCTTTAGCCGTATAAAGAAGCATTAAATCTATAAGAAATTAGACAGAACCAAAACATTAGTTCGTTTTATCCGGGGTTTCGTTATAAGCCGAGTTCGCTATAGCGGGGTTTGATTGTATTTACGAATATCGTTGTATCCAAAGTTCAAACACACGGGATTCGTTGCAGTCGTTTAAACTAACATTTAAGTTCCCCAGCATGTTCGCTACAGCCGTAGAAAACAACGGGATCAAAGATTTAGTTCGTTATATCCGGAGGTTCGTTATAATTAGGATTCGCTATATCAGGTGTTTGACCGTAATTTCATGCAATGCATTCAAAATTATTTCATGTCACGCTTTCCCCGCCTTGGCTTTCATTTCCGATTCCCTTCGAAAAGACATTAATTAATTAATTAATAGGAATGCAGTAGTCGCGCAACATATACACCGAGAATCTCCAGACAAATGAATGCAAACAGATAACGTAATTAAAAGTACCTGAACTCAACAAAGCTCAATTTACCTAAAGCCGAATGAATATTAGCCGGCTTAAATCCTTTTGCCTCTTGATTTATGACGTGTTACCATTGTTTATGTCTCGATCTCCGGTAGCTTTCCTTTCCATATTTATGGTTTTCAGTCTTTTCAAAAAGAGTCTGGATATTCGACACTCGACCTCAGAGAGTTTAATCACGCGCTGAATATTCAATTTCGACTTTGGCAATCGCTTAATAGCAGAAACGCCCTTTGCGATCATCGAGACATATTGTTCATTGACTTGCAAATAGCGAAGGGGCGTCTTTTAAAATAAATGTACATTTATTTAAAAGACGTGGCGATATTTGTCGATTTGAAGCAACAGTCTGAAGAGCTCTTAATAAAAGCAGTGTCTTCACGACTGTTTAAAATTTATTATTTACTTTTATTTAAGACATTCACGACTTGCATCGCCATAGGCCGTAAGTAGTTGTTTTAAATATAACGCGAATATCGCGTACTTTATAACAAATGCGGGAAATGTTTCCAAAAGTAACGGCTGAATTTACGTTAAAATGTACGACCTAAGAACACGGTTCATCACTTTTGAATCACTTAATGAAAACGTACTTTAGAGCACACGCTGAGAACGTTTCGGAAAGCACCAAAGTTGTACGTCTAAATGTGCGTTCTAAGAATGCGGTAGCAAACTGCTGCACTTTCGTATGTCGAGTGGAACGTTTTAAATTCACGCCGTGATAAATGTCATAAAACGAACGACACCTCGTGACACTGTCAACCATACCATCTTCATAGAGTTATTATGTTATTTAGAAGCAGGAGAGACGACAAATGAGCAACGCTTTCGCCGGGAATCGAACCACGGACCTCTCGGTTACGCATCGAGTGTACTGACCGCTACACCACGAAGGCAGGCGAAGAAGGCGGGAGAAATATCTTATATACTCCCCCTTTTAAAGGGGGCAACTGGGGTTTGGGGGACCCAATCGCCAAATCCTGGTAGTGGAGAATCGTCATCCACCACCTTTTTTTTAGTTCGGGCGCCAGTGTACAGACATTAGGTTATTTCGAAGCAAGAGAGATGAAAAGTGAGCAAAGCCTTCGCTGGGAATCGAACCACAGACCTCTCGGTTACGCGTCGAGCGTACTGACCACTACACCACGAAGGCATGCGAAGGTGGTTGGGAGAAATACCTTATAAGTGAAGGACACTCTAACGTTGAAATGTGCGTCCTTAAGGACGCGGGTGTAATACGCACCACGTTTGCACGTCGTGAACTTTGTAGCAAAGATGTAGTTGTTTAAAAAATACCAGTGTTGTAAACTGAAATTTACGTTCTCAGAGCTCGGTTATAACACGCACCACTTAAGCACGTCGTAAAGAACGTACTTTTATGGCACATACTTGGAACCTTTCGAAAAGTATCAATATTGTATATTTAATGTGTACTCTCAGAACAAGGCTGTAACATTCACTATGTTAGTTCGTCTTGTAGAACGAACATACGTGTTGTAGAACATGCTGAGGAATTTTCCAGAAACACTAATGTTGTACGTTAAAATGAACATCACAAGACCACGGTTATAACTTAAATAAGCGAGAGTTAGGATGTGTATTAGATTTATACATAGCTTTGTTCTAACATAGGTATTTTGACAGAAAATCTGTCTTTTTCTGAAATAACATACCAATTTTTTTCCACATTTCGATTTTACAACTCAAATTATGCCTAAATATTAAATTTTATAAAATTTGGTGCGAAATGTACGGAGAAATTAAAAAATTTAACTTAGCGATTTTTTTTAAAGTTTGCGCCAAGAATAATTCACTTGGCGAACTTCTTAACACATGGCAACCTATTTTCCTACCCGTTTCCATTGTGCAGGAGCGGAAAAAAAGTCACATCATTTAGCGAAGTGCGTAAACCACATTAAATGTTATTATTGCTTTCAACAAATATGGCAAATTTCAAAACGCAGCAACATATAAATTCACGTATATCTTCGAAAGTTTTGAATAAAAAGCTCTAATTTTTTTCAGTATACTTAGAAATACATCTGCATTAAGTTGATGTAAAAATTTTGTAGGTTATAATTCAAAATTGTTTTGCAAAAATTCATAAACATTATCTAAAAATACAAATTTTATAAACAAATCGTAAGAAATGGGTGAATTTTATTTGGAATAACTCTAAATTTCGAACTGCGAAAGAAGGAATCGAGTAAGTGTAAACATAAGTAAATCAATTGCAAGTATCAAAATCTATTAGCAAATATAAAATTCTAATAAGTTTTTTTTAAATCCTAAAAATAATAAATATGCATAAGTGAATAATTGTTGAGCTGGCAGAAGACAGACTTATCGAGGGGAAGTTGCCCTCAAACCTAACTCTTCAATTATTCAATTCGTGTTTCGTCATTTATGTTGCAAGTGTAAAATTCAAAACCAAAAGTAAAACCAAATGATGTGACCTACCAAAAGCAATTCAAACGAATGGAACTTTTAGAAAAGAACAAATCAAAGCCAATACAAAACGATACCCTTTATAAAACCAATTTTTTAGAAAACCAATTTAATTTAGAAACTGTTGCCCACAAAAAAACTTCCCCGACACGAATATGCTTATAAACAAAAAAGAAACTAAATTAAATAATACTAAAATAATATAATAAAGGCAAGTAAAAAGTAAGTTTTAAATTAAATTAATTAATTTACTATATTTCTATTGGAGTGTGGACAAGGAGCAGCAATTAATATAAGTGATGTAAAGTAGCGTTTCTTCTATTTATAACAGAGGGCGCTAGTAAAAGGTAAAGTTGAGTGATAAGCTGCTGTATGTAAGAACCATTTAAAAAAACTATTTAAAATTAACTATATGTAATGTAAAAAGTGTGTTCTGTAGCTAAAAAATTTTTAAATCTAACTGTGTAGTAATGTAAAAATGTGTAGAAACTATGAAAAAGCAAACTGTTGTAATGTGAAAAATGGCTGCAAATCACTAAGGACTGTAAGAAATTTTTAGTAAATTTAATTTATGAAGTATTTTTGAATTTTAATTTAGAAAAAATTTAAATTTTTTTTTAATGAAAGTAAAACATATTGTAATATAATTATATAAAACTGAATTTAAGATGTGTGATAAAGCTTACTAAATACTGGCCAAAAAGTTAAAGAAAAGAAGAAAAAGATTAAAATTTTCACTCAATTCGGGCTATAATTGAGACTTTTAAAAAGAGTTGGCCCTTTATTAGTATTATATATATATGTGTGTGTGTGTGTGTGTGTATGGTACATGTAAACAAATCATCATGAGTCAAACTCATCTACTAGGTATTACAGAGAACCCTTTATTACATAACTGTAACGGAAAAATTCTAGGAATTCCTTTCCTCTAGAGACTCTTGTTAGCGACACATTCTTTCAAACATCCATCCGAAAGAAGTCCAATCAGGCAAAGGTAATATAAGAAGACTACGAAACATCATTGATGGTGAAACTATTTGAAGAAAAGCACTGATCTCCCGACCGGTGGACATTCTTTCGATTATCCAAAAAGTTATAGTTACACACTCGTCCGGACCAAAACAACAACGAGCAAATATTGTCTTCAGTGCTGTCTGTGTCAACATGACGTTGTCTTGGGGAAGGAACCCAACTTTTTTTTCCCTCCCGTTGTCTCGAGGACAGCAGCAAAACACGGGAATAAATCGCAAAATACAAAGAAACTGAACAGGAGCAAGAGAAATCGATATCGAGCGATGACGATGAACGCGTTCCTTTTTCCTTCTTTGTTTATTTCGTTGATTTGTTGCCTTCTGGGTAAAAAGAACCCAAAAAAGCGTTGACAATGACTGCCGTGGATAAAATTTAACGATTTGTTGGTTGTGGAATATTCTAGCCCTATTTCTGAATCACTAAAAAGAAACAAAAAGTAAGTGTTAATAAGGAATGACGTGGATGAAAATGAACGATAAGTGTGTTTTGATGTTTTCTACCTCTACTTTTGAATCACTAAAATGAACAAAAATAAGTGTTAATAAAACCTGACGTGGCTAAATAGCGTGTTTGAAAAATTCTCTAAACTAGGCTCCTCTTAATGCGATCCCGTTTGTTCACGACTGTCTGGATAACATTAAACGATGAGGGGAAAAAATGTCCTTCAAAATATTATCATAATTTAACTAATTCAATATAGGTAAGAAAGAATGTTCGTGCGCTTATCCTTTATACAAATCTCAGTTTTATTCCGATCTTAATAAAATTTGACACACTTGATTTTCAAAACAAGAGGAAGATCCCTGTCTACATAACATTTCGAAAAACCACTTCGCGGAGTCCACACATGGATTGTTTATATTAGAGCGGTACATTTACAAGACACATCTTGAGTGCCCATCTCCAATCTAAACTTCACGTCGCCGTTGTTGCCCTCCCGCTATCAAAGGAAGTAGTGTATTCTAAGCAATAACTTTATATTTTTTACAGAAATGCATATTAATATTTGTACACAGTTTCCGTTTCGAAATCGCATCCACGTTGTTGCGTTCTTACTAAATTCGTCAGGTTGCGACGCATTCGTTTTCTCTTTATTTGGAATAGTTTCCAGAACATTGTACACTGACTACCAATAAGTATTTGGACACCTATGCAAATGACGATATCTGCGGTCCGAAGGTACGTCACGGACTCCGCCGGTATAAATCGTGTAGGAAATAGCATCGGCTTTAGTCGCGTGCAAGATGCCTCTCAGTTCGGAGCTCTCTGAGTTCGAGAAAGGTATAATTATCGGGTATCACAAATGTGGCCGATCCTTAAGGGACATATCTAGCGATCTGAAGTACCCAAAATCGACAGTGGCCTATGTGATTAAGAAGTGGAAGGTGAGCGGTGATTGTCCGAATGTGCCCCGAGTCGGCAGACCAAAGAAACTGGGAGATAGAGACCGACGAGTGCTGTCCAGAGAAATTCGGAAGAACCGCACCCAACCGATGGCCCTCATCCGCGAGGAGTTTCAACAGGCATCCGGAAGTATTGTTTCAATGAATACCATCCGTGAGAAAGCACTTCTGCTTGGTTTTCAAGGTCATGCTGCTGCCCATAAGCTTTTGATCACAAAGTCCAACCGCGCTGCTCGGTTAATGTGGTGCATAGCACATCGAAATTGGAACGTAGATCAGTGGAAACGGGTTCTTTGGAGTGACGAATCAAGGTTTACCCTTTACCGTTCGGATGGCAGGGTCTGGGTCTGGCGCATACTTGGAGAACGTCTCCTGCCAGAATGCATTGTGCCAACAGTGAAGTTCGGCGGAGGTGGAATTATGGTCTGGGGGTGTTTCTCCTGGTATGGGGCTAGGTCCCTTGGTCTCCATTCATGGTAAGCTCATCTCCGATGCCTACTGCACTGTTTTGGATGACAATGTGCTTCCTACGTTGTGGCAGTTTTACAGGTTGGGCCCCTGTTACTTTCAGGACGACAATGCCAGTTGTCATGTTTCGACGTTAACCAAGGCTTGGTATGGTGCCAGTGGAGTTCATCGAATGGACTGGCCTGCCCAGTCCAGACCTGTACCCCATCGAAAACCTCTGGGACGAGTTGCATCGCCGAATTCAGGGGTGCACTACCCGTGCAAAATCGGTGAAGGTCCAAGCTGTAATTACCTCTCGTGGAGGCTCTACCAACTATTGATTTCGAATAAAGTTAGTTTTTCTTTTCTGTCACAGGTGTCCAAATACTTATTGGTAGTCAGTGTAGAACTTTTACGAGAGAATTTAAATGCGCTCTCTATCAGTTTTCGTGAATACTTCGGAAACGGGTTTTGAAAGCAGTAACCTCCATCGCCATCAATAAAGCACCTTCACTGTGCGTAAAGACCGGGCCATGCCGAGTATTTCCCTAGTTTAATATATATATTGCTAGAAAATCAGTACTTTCACAGAATTTTAACTAAAAAAATGCAGTTGAAAGAGATCTTGCCAATGTAAAATTTAAAAACAGATTCCTCAAGCAGAGGGACTTGTGTTTGATTATCCTCAAAATCGATAAAGGGAAACGTTATAAAAGCGAAACGAAACTAATGTTGCTTTTTCAGTCTAGCTATAAGTAATGGACTAAAATTGAAAACAAGCTATTTGGCGACATAATTCCTTACTTAAGAGACGTTTTTCTAATTCTTGGCAATTTCTATAATCTATTTTGATCTAATTTGGAAATTTTTATCTCTTATTTGGCGACAGTAGATCAGTTTAAGAAATTTAGTGCATAAAAATTTGAGCCTATTAACCGACTTGATGATACCAAAAAGCGACGTATTTTCCACGTTTTTGTATACAACATGGCGGACTTTGGAAATTCAGTAAGATTATGCGAATGGTGACATTAATCGCGATCACGTTAAACGGTGTCTAATGTATTTGCAGTTTTTGAATTACTTAATGTAAGTTACTTATTTCTGCAGCAATCTCAAACAAGAAAATTTGTTTTTGACAAAATAAAATGACGGTATCCATTTCTGTTCTAGAAATTCCATTTGTTATCAAGTTTTAATGTTACCTGATACCGAAGTAACAGAAAGTTACACTTCAAAACAAAAAATATTAAAAACGTTTAAAAAAATAAGCTTTTATTTTATACTGATAAAATTATTAATGAACAAAAAGGCGGAAAAAAGAAAATAAAAATAATCTGAAAGGTTTCAGATTTTAACTTCGTACCACAGGGTTTGTGAAGGTTTTCTATGCTCTTGAACTCTCCGTTTATCCGATTGCTCTTGGATTCACTCCTGCTGACATTTTTTTTAATCTTTAGTAATTACGCATCACTTTGTTTCCGGTCTTACGCCATATAAAATTCAATGGAAAAACTTTTAAAAATGACATATCTTTGAATTCCGGGCGCAGCGTAAGTATTGCCATATCTTTCTTAGCCCCAGAAGTCCTTTTATAACTTTAACATAACTTTTATGTCGAATCACTTTTATCGTCTGTTACACTTTTCAAATAACTAGCCACCGGCACAGTCGGCCGTCTGAAATTGTCGCCATAAAAAGAAATATATGCATATATATATATGCATATATTTCTTTATATATATTATATATATATATATATATATATACACAATGCTTTTAATAAATTTAGTTTTCATCATTTCTGGGGTCCAGTTGGTAATTCATATAAAAAGGTAAAAACCGCGTTTGCTGCTTTTAAATCGCTCGCTCAATAACAGGGAGACTGAATTTAAAAGGCATAATAATACTGTAATAGTTTTTACCTATAGCTTAACCGCGATTGCTTTTCATTATGTTTTTACTGTAACGGCGTCCTTCGGAATTAAAACTCTTCGCATTATTTATTCAATTGCAAATTATTTCTTTAAAAGAACCTTACATTCCAATAAGAATACAAAGTAATATTACCGTAACGACACCTAGTAAGACATCTTCATTTATATTTCTCTGTAACTTGTATCTCGCCAGTCCTCATTGTCGTGTCAGCTACTTCCCAAGCCTCAAACCATCCATAAATAATTAGAAGAGCTGAATCTAGAGCCGACTCTAAGAAAACGCAGACTGAATATCAATTCACGTTTGCTTCGACAGATGTTGGTCAGACTGCTGTGTTGGTCCATTGTTGTTTTAAGTCGACGTAAATTTTAAAGGTTAGATGGGAAAGGTTCAGGGTGAGCTTCGCAAGTAGTATGTAAAGGTTTGCCTTGGTTAGTAAGACAAAAGCAATCATTTCGTGGGCGAATCCATTTTAAAATTTATGGGAGCTCGTTCTCTGAACCCAAGGCAAAATTATAATAATATCTTTTCAATTTTCAGAATCTAACGCTAGAAATCTAGAAGAAGAGATATTCAAAGAAATATCGCATGTATCAAAATATATTATTACGTACGTATGGGTTCGTAATAGACTGAATTCACACAGGTTCAATATTAGGTTGATAAAATTAATTTTATCAAAAGAAATGCATTAGATTTCTGGAACTTTCCTCAGAAATACAGGTGTTCACAGTAACATGCAGTACAATCAGTAGTGATACTTCAAACTACTGAGAACATTAAACACAACGCAATGCAAAGCACAGTTAAAGAGCGAAGCTAAACTGGAGATAGTACTCGGAACTCACGCTGAATTAACAGCTAACAACAGCACCTGAGTGCAGATGCCCTCTTCGGCCTTACATAGCTGTCACTTGACCGCAAAGATATTTTTAGTACTTTCTGCAACTCGAATTACTGGAAACCAGTATGAGGGTCGAATTTTGGTTACAGCTAACAGAGTGATCAATTACGTTTATTTAATTACGGTACCTATTACGGTGATACAGTGACCTAACCAAAATGTCGCCTGGCGACTTTTGACAATTTCTCGCCAAACTGGGTGACAAAATGTGTCGCCAAATCCGTTGTCAGCCTGGCGATATCTCGCCAAATTACCGAGATACCCATTTACTCGATGTTAAATAGACGTGAAACTGTGTTGTTTCTCATCTTCTTCGGCGTAGTTCGTCTCTCTAGATTTTTCATGTTACATTACACTGAAAAATACAACAATTTCTCATATCATTGCACTAAACTCATCTATCTATGTACAAAATTCGTAACAATATGTTTCCTGAAATTTGTTTGTAGTGCCCCTATAGGGCATGCAATGAGTTCAGGACTTAAAAAAGAAACATTTTGTCGATTATGCTATCCGGCTATGCCCCCCAGTCGACTCCTCGATCAAAACTGAATCCCTTTAAAATTTCATCGACCCCCACTAGAAATACCGACCCCACTACGAATCCCTTTTATAAACTCTATGTTTAAATAGATTAATTAATGATATACCAACTCTACTCAAGAGTTTCAATCAAGCGTAAACTTTATCTCAAATCTAAACGCCTAACAACAGTCGGCATGTAACGCACTCAAGCGTTAAGATTCTTGCTCGGGGCACTCAACCGTTACATATTACCGTTACGGCATTCGTGTTCGGTGCACATTCACGTAGCGAATATGCATTTGCGTTACAAGCGTCAGTGTTATATTGAGATTAAGATATGCTCGGAATCGCTATTAATTAATGTGTTTGTCCTTCTCGGTATTGAATTCACCTTTAGTTAACTCGAATCAACCGAAGTTGCTCTGCTATCGATTCAACGTAAACGGAACTGAAGAATTAATAGTTCTACAATCGCTAATTTCACGTACGGAGTATCATGCACTTAAGCGCAGTTTCCGTGACATTTTTCAAGTACTTCCGTACAGCATTAAGTGCTGCCATAATTGTCTTTAGTCAAAAAGGGCTCTTAGTCTCCAACTTCATTTCGAATCACTTTTGTTGTCCGTTTCACTTTTCAAATAACTAGCCGCTGGCGCAGCCAGCCACATAAATTGCTATAAAAATAAGACAAAATATTAATGCTTCTAACAAACCCAGCTAGTGTCATTTCATAAGGCCAGCTCCTCATTAAGCTGGATATCCAGAGATAAAGAACTATATTTATTGCTTTAAATCGCTTATTTTCTGGATCGAAAATAAACTTTAAAAGGAAAACAGCTTACTCTACGCAAAACTAGAGATAAAAATATTCCTTATAGGGCAGTTCATTTGAACAGCAATTTTTTCTATAAAACGTGCTGCTTGCGCGATCAACCGCTTAAAACAGTTATCATGACAAAGAAAAAAATGTGTATTAAAAAAAATAAAAAATCTGAAAGCTTTCAGATTTTACATTACGCCCAAAGGGGAGTTTTTTTTAGCGTTTTGTGTATTACCTTTATTTATTAAATATCATGTCCTTCGCACCTAAATCATAAAATTCAGTTCAAAAGCAATATCGCAAAACAACATCAAATTGAGCCTATCTTTAGAATTTCCGATACACAGTCTCCCGAGCTGAAGATAAAAATGTTTTTCCTCTGTACAATGTTGCCATCGCTCGCTTCGAAATCCTCGAATTTGTGAATCAAAAATTCGTTAGAATTTAAAAGTATAAAATCGATAATAAAACAAATTCCAAATTTCCAATTTGGGCTTGCAGTCTTTCAGTCCATATTTGTAGCAGGATTACGTCATTTAAAATTCGATGGCTCTAGGTACCGTCGTTTTACCACAATGCGAGAAACATACACACATTTATGCACATTCTTCATTATTTAATTTCTTTAAATATAATACAGGTTTGCAATATTAGGTGGCAGTAGTTTGAAAAGTGATTCAGACTTTTAATGTTTCCGACGCAAAATCCCAAAACGTAAACAATAGTCCTTCAGGGACAAAGCTCCTTTCGACTAATAATAATTTCGGGGTCCAGCTGGGGTTATTTCCTAAAAATATTAAAAATTTCTAAAGAGACATCCTATGATTCAAATGTATTTTGATTGTAGTTTATCAGATTAAAAAGTGGACAAAATTAATATTCTTAACAACTGTGTTTGTTGCTTTTCAATAGCTTGGTTTCTTAACGTGTGAAAACAAATCCAACAATTAACTATCCTCAAAGTCAATTAAAATAATTCCTTCGGTGGTTTACATTTAAAATAATAGACGATAAAAGTCTCACTCTAAAAACACTACAGCCATTAATTTATTTATTAGTTGAGTTTACTGAAATAGGGTACAAATTCTGTCTTGCAAATAAGTTACTAATGCCCGCGACTCCCTGTCTTTAATACATGTAGTTACAAGTAAATTCAGACTGGAATGAAAAGTCAAACAACACACCAAAAAAAGATGGACGTTTACAGCGATTCAGTGCAGCATCGTGTTTCCAGACTAGCAGCCCCCCCCTCAAAAAAAATTGGGCTTAATGTTTCGAAACTCTGAATTCTACGTTTTGATGTACCCATCTTCGGATGATGGAATATGAATGCTCAAAGTGGGATGAATTTCAGTGTCCACGATTTTTCTCCAATGCGAGCGTATTCATTACGTAAAAACATATTAACATTCATATATATATTAATTATTTAATAACAAAAACATTCATACCAGCATACATTCAAACTTCGGTACATACATACAAACATTCATACAAACATACGATTCTTCATTATTTAATAACATAGACACATTCATAGACACATCATACACATATTTGTAAACATGAAAACACTCAAACTGTCATACAAACATTCATACATACAGATTCTTCGTTATGTAATAGCATACAGATATTCACATAAAACATACATACAACACTGCTATCATGAAAAAGAAAATACAAATTTTGATTTTAATGAATCCAGCTGATGTAATTCCACAACTTCAGGTAGTAATTAATAATAACTGAAAAGATAAGCGTTTATTGCTTTTAAATCGTGTCAGTGCTCATATATATATATATAATATCATTCATATGTGGATATATATATATAGCAAAAATTAAATAGAAAGCGAACGATAGCTTACTGCTGAGAGAAAGATTAAAATATTTAATTTTGGCCAGTGGCAACACAGTTCTTTTAATTTGCTAACTAAATTCGAAACATGCGCTAAATTTTCGGATTCAATTTGAAGCACAAAGCAAGCTTTTACATCGCCGAGTTCATTCACCAAAATTCCTTAAATTCCCACAAAATACGAAATAAACGAAAACAAAATTCGAAACTGAGAATTCGAGGTTCGAGCTGTTACTGTTCTGCGTGTTCAAAATTGGGTGGGTCCAGGTGCTTCCGTTTTTGCACAATGCGAAGAACATACGTAAGTACGCTGCGAAAAAAAAGTACCGTTCTTATTTCTCCCGTTCCACTGGGCCGATTGACAAAATTCAAACTGCGTTTTCCGTGTCTCGAAAGCGCGACTTAGGATATGTATTAGATTTATATATAGCATAGTTCTAATATAGGTATTTTGTCACAAAATCGGACTTTTTCAAAAATGACATGTTAAGTTTTTACCATATTTCGATTCTACCACTCAAATTATGCCAAACTGCCAAGTTTTGTAAAACTCGCAGTAGTGATTTTTAAAAAAATTAGCTCTAATAATTTTACCTCCTCAATGTGAATTCAATTTGGTATGTATTTATTAATATCTCTTTTTTATGAAACTTATTTGATTCCTTCTTACACGAATCGAAATGCAGGTTCATTCCAAATAAAATTCACCCATTTTTTTATGATTTCTTTTTTCTGAAAATTTGTATTTTCAAATAATTTTTATAAATTTTCCGAAAACAATTTTGAATTATAACCAATAAAAATTTTACTATCATCTTAAGTAAATGTATTTCTAAGCATACCTGCAAAACATTAGAGCTTTTTATTCAAAATTTCCGAAGATATATTTGAATTTATATATTGGTTCGTTTTGAAGTTTGACATATTTCCCCAAAACGATAATAACGAAAATGTAGTTTACGCACTGTGTTAAAATTATTTGAAAGTAGAACGATGTGACTTTTTTTAGTCTCATCCACAATATAAAAAGACAGGAACGATGTGACTTTTTTTCCTTCCTTGCACAATGGAAGGAAAGGAAAATAGGTTGCCACATATTAAGAAGCTCGCCAAGTGAATTATTCTTGGCTCAAATTGAAAAAATTCGCCAAGTTAATTTTTGAATTTCTCCGTAAATTTCGCACCAAATTTTGAGTCGTAGAATCGAAATATGGGGAAAAATTGGTATGTTATTTCAGAAAAAGTCGGATTTCGTGTCAAAATACCTATATTATAGCAAAGCTATATATAAATCTAATATATATCCTAAGTCGCGCTTTCGAGACATGCAAAACGCAATTTGAATTTCGTCAATCGGCCCAGTTAAACGGAAGATATATAACTGTCCCTTTTTTTGCGCAGTGTACATCAATGCATGTATGCATACATTCATACAGATTTCTCATTATTTAAAAGTGTAGAGATTGATACTTACATTATTAACAAGTTTTCCTCTTAAATGTACCACCAGATCATGCACAAAAATAAGCTGACCTGTCTTCTATTCATAAACTGAATTTTTTTTTATTTGCATTCTGCTAATGCAATTTATTTTGCAATTCAATTTATTGGGAATAAATTTCTTGTATTAGTTTAACACTCAGTCGCAAACAGAAACTCAGTTCTTATATACATAAATGTACGTACAAATAAAGAAAGAACTTAGGTAGGTAGCATTTATACTCAAACGCACAAAAAGAGAAAAAGGATAAAACGTTCTCATTCTGCAAAATACGAATGGACTGAATAACAAACTCACGAATTCCCACCTCACAAATTCCTTTTTTCTAAATAGCCAAATTTTCAAAATTTCCGTCCCAGTATCAGCTTTTTCTTCTGATATCCTCCTTCTCCTTCCTAGACTAAGTATCACACCTGCTTCGCATAGTTATTGGTTCAGAGCAAAACGAAAATTGGTGTTGAAAATCAAAAAACGCACTATAAGAGGGTTTTCCTTTACGAATGGAATGCGAAACATGGACCCTAACATACTAAATATGAATGACTTTAAGAGCTGTTAATTTTAATCGTTAAAACTTGCACATGTTCTGCTGAAAATACGAAAACGTTTCCGTGCTGCCCCATATAATTTCTGCATAGTTTCCTTACAGTCTTTGTTAAGAGCACAAAGAAAATTCATTTTGAACATTAAAAAACACAGTAAATGTGTTTTCATTAAGCGTGAAATACATAATATAGATCCTAACATCTTAAACTTGAATGATTTTAAGGGCTATTATTTTGGTTTTTACTTCCTTGTACGAAGTAAAAAGGAAGTATTGTAACCGCGTAAAATTTCGAATCTCATATTTCAACGAAAATATCCATTTTGACCGTATCGAAGACAATTTAACGATGTTTTTGCGTAATATCTAAACGTAAGGACAGAATAAAGGACTGTTTTTCCCCAATAAAATTACAAAACTGATTTTAAATGGATTCTGAAGAGATTTTTTTCTGGCGTCTGTGCGTACGTACTATGTATGTATGTATGTATGTATGTATGTATCTCGGATAACTCAAAACGGACTAGTCTCAGAACGCTGAAATTTTGTATATAGGACTGCTATAAGATGTAGATGTGCACCTCGTATTTTGGTTGCAATGGGCCGCACCAAAATTATATAAATATATGTATATATATATCCATTCCATTACTCGGCTCAGTTAGCTCAGTTCCTTTATTCAATACATGTTTGTAAATTGTGCATTTTTGGCTTTAAAAATGATTGAATTAGGTTGTTCTTATCTTACGGTTACGATTTCACGCCTTTAGTGAATCTGCATGCAATAATTGTGGAATTATCAACAATTTAAAAATTTTTGAAGTGTCGCTAAGCCTAATTTTTGCTTATGATAGTGGACATATTTGTTTACAATTGATACTTAGCAGAATAGTGGATTTGTTGCCAATCTAGAGAAACTAAGCTTCGACGCAACAAAGTAACGTTTCCTTTTATTATTGCCTAATAAATTATGCTTCATTCATTCTGAAATTATCATTTAAGTTGTTAGCTTGTTTCTGTGTACAAACTGTTATTTTAACTGTAAAAATTGCTTTTTAATAGTTTTAATTGTACTTGGAGTTTTATGTTTTTCTATATCTTTCAATTTTTAATGAAAATATTTCGAATTATTTTGTATTTTTATCTTACCGCGAAGTGAGAACTGAATGAATAAGTAGCGCATGCGCATTAGGTAAGCGGAGCTGAATCGTCTCTGAAAAGCTGTTTCTTTTTTATTTGTTTAATTTCTTTTATACATCGTTTTAGATTTTTTATAGTATTTGAATAGAACTTGTGGTAATTCTTCAGATGCTATAATGTTTGCGCACTCTGAGTTATAAAATGAATGAGATTAACGCTGTTAAATGAACCTAGCGCCGATAGGGAACTTTAAAGAGTGCATTTATTCTATTGTGGTTTATGCGCTATCGACAAAACAGATTTAATTCAAAATTAACTGTTAATTCAATCCGTTTAAATGAAATACAGGAAAACTGCGTATAATTTAATATTCCGTACAAGAAGGCCGTGTGGTGTACATATCAGATTTTTTATACTTGCAGAAACTATGGAAAAAATAGGATACATAAAATTTTTTTTTCAATCAAACACATTCATATAGTTCTCTTATACGCGATTTTCTCACTTTTGAAAGTTGGCTATAGCAGTATAAAGTAGCATTAATTGCATAGAAATAGAACGGGACCGTAAGGTTCTTGCGCTATATCCAGATGTTTGTTACAAGATAGGTTCGTTATAACATGGTGCGACTCTATATACTTACACTGTTAGCAATTTTGCGAGGTACTGTAACGGTAAAAAATTCTATCATCAGAATGTGTATTAAAGTAAAATATAGTCTTGTTTTCTATTCATAAATTGAAACTTATTTTACGTTCTCCTAATACAATTTACTCTGCAATTCAATTTATTAGGAATAAAATTTCTTTTATTCTTTGAATACCGAGTTTCAGAAAAAAAAGATAAATGCTTATTTATACATAACTATACTATTCCTTAATTTATTAAACTTACATTTTTCATTTTTACTATTTCAATTCTTTTAACTTCACATTTTTATTAAGCCGGCAGAACTGCATTGCCAAACGCAAAAATGTAATTCTCCAAATTAAATTGGATCAATAAAATAGATGGAGAGCGAAATAAATGGAGAAGTTAAAGATATTCCATCTCATAAATATAAAAAGGACACTTAAGTAAATAAGTTCAGTAACTTTGTCATAAATCTTTGTAGAGAAATCGACATATACATTAACCGAGTTTTTCATTGTATTTCTTCCCTGCGTCTTTTTCTATCCTTGCGTTAACTGTTACAACTGTTTATGCCATAACTTATCTATTGTACAGTGCGTACAGGTTCTTAATGGATTGAATGCACAAGTCGTTAAAAAGTTAATAAAATTTATTCTTTTCACAAGAAATAAAACAAAACGCTTAAATATTTACTCAGAGATATTCGTACAATATCACAAAATCTCAAACGTTAAACAGAACTCAATTAAAAAAAACAGATAATCTAATTCTATCTCACAGCGATTTCGCTACAATCAATAGCAGCATTCAACAGTTCGCTTAAAACAGCTACAAATGAGCTGAGGGGTTTTAATTCGGCTTTTAAAAGCTTTTTAATTATTCACGAGATCATTCTGGTAAAACCTATTTTCTCGATTCTTCTCGACTTTTCTGAATGGCAACAGCAATTATGAGATATTTATTTATTAAATATTAAATGCACGCGCTCTTTTATTTTTACTTGTCCGACGTAAAATAAAATTCAAAAATCGTCTGCATTACACGGGAAAATAAAAAAAAATTAATTGCAATTCTAAATAAATAGCTAAATAAATACGAAATCCGTAACAATATTTACAGAAATATGTAAACTATAGAATACTTACGGATATATATTCTGCAGTTTACATATTTCTATAAATCCGCGTTGAAAAGAATATGAAATATTTTCTCTACACGCATTTTGCTTAACGGCAAGAAAATAAATATGAGTAGAAATTAATGCTTAACAATTAACTATTATTAAAATAAAAACAGTACCTAACTTGTATCTTACTTCCTTTTATATTTACCCCTTTCTACTTAACTGTACGAAGTAAAAAAGATGTATTGTAATCGGAAAAAATTTCGGATATAATATTTCAACGAATATATCCACTTTGACCCCTCTCGAATCCATTTGAATGATTTTT
>KK121346.1:253879-280230 GCA_000611955.2 Stegodyphus mimosarum | reverse complement strand
ATATATATACACACACTCTGTTACTCGGCTCAGTGAGCTCAGTTTTTTTATTCTTATATGTTTAATTGTATTCCTAAATAATGTCATCCTGAAAGTATGTATAATCTCAAGTACGGATTTTCCCTATGCGCTTAGCGCGGTACAGAATGCTTATATGCCCCCGGGAACGTAGCCGAATAGACAGCTAGCCTCATAAATTCTACATGTAAGCTTGGATATTGTTGTTCGGGGAAAAAGAAACCTGTTATGAACCACTTAAAAATAATCAAAGAAGCAATCAAAAGATAGTTAAGAATCGTTGCTAGAATAAAACAGAAACTTGTATTAGATAAAGTAAGGAAAGGAGGACCTGCCTGAAAAATTAATTAAAAAAAAAGGATTTAAAACAAAAGGTCCTAGCGCCCCAAACGTAAATAAACGCGTTACTTTCCATGTGTCTGACTCTTACGTAAAACATTTAAAGATTGTATGCCTGTCATCATTAAGATAACAAATTCCTGCATAATTTAGTTCTTTGCGGAAACTTAAACTGGAGTTGTTTTACAAACTGAACCATACATCCACATTTTCTTTCGTATTACTTGCAGATAGGATAATACATACATAAGTACAAAACTGAGTATTAAAAAGATACTGAATACAGAAATATAGAAAGCTGCATACATAACACTTAAATAATGCTAATAACGGCATACGTAACACTTAAATAACGCTAATAATTGCATACATAACCCTTAAGTAATGCATACATAATATATGAAAATTAAAACTGATAAATATAATACATAAAACGATCATTAAGTAATATTAAGTATTCTAAATCCTTTCCCAGTACGAATTAACCTTCATAATACATGCGCAGAAGTAATAAATACACGCTTGAGTACATTAAAGTGAACATAAACAGAAAAATACAGCATAATACTATACTCAGCATGTAAGGTTTTAGTTAAACTAACAAAGTTTTATTTTAATTTATACGTTTCTATTTGTTCTCATTTCAACTTCCCGTTAGAATAAGCGCGCGTTTTCAGCTTTATTCTAATTTGAAGTGGAGCCAAGTTCTATTTAAGCGAGAGGTAGGAACCTCTCAGTGTGAGAGAGCTTTTAGTCTTAGACCACGGTTAGTCTATTCGACGTTCGCCTGACTAGCTAGCATTTTACGTGATTTTGAAGTAATTCCAAGTGCGTCAGTATTAGTTAAATCTTGCAACGCACCATTTAGTTTAGACGCCAACCTCCCGTTATTGCTCTGTGAGC
Organism: Stegodyphus mimosarum; assembly: GCA_000611955.2. Taxonomy (NCBI): domain Eukaryota; kingdom Metazoa; phylum Arthropoda; class Arachnida; order Araneae; family Eresidae; genus Stegodyphus; species Stegodyphus mimosarum. The sequence goes on along the minus strand of KK121346.1, from coordinate 278,970 downwards.
AACCAACGTTTGATTTCTAATTAGTTTTAGTTTAAATTTATTTGATTGTTCATTTTAGACCCAAGCGCGGTCTCTACCTTCTGTATCCCTCCCGAGTTGGGAAGTGGTTGTAAATAATTTGGATTTAATAAAAGAGGATTTTATATCCCTTTCAAGTGCAGTTATTCTCCTATTTAATCACAATATTCTACCACAGACCATAGCTGCATTCAGCTCCCTGTTCAAGATCAGGACTTTAAGCTGTCACGAAGATGTTTTCCAAGAATATACACCGAACACTCAGTCCTGACAAGTAAAACTGTTATCTGAATCCTAAAACTCGAATACATAATGGTGAGCTGTCATTAACACTAAGAAAACAGACCTTGCCTAAATTAATTCCATAGTTACTTTTATCGTCTTAGTACATGCACATAATTTATAAAAACACATAATTGAGCACTTAATGCTGATCACTAGGGAGAGATCCAAACATGCATCTAATTACATAAATACAAATATCTGTTCCCTGGTATTTACATGAAATGTTGAACATTTACTACTGTTACGAAGAAAAAAATGCCATTCCAAGAATAATATCATTAACAAATTTAAGTTAAGGTGATAATATAAGTTAATATTGCACTTGCTTGAAACTACTTATTACAAACTGGCAATTTAAATATACAGTTAGTAAGTGTAGAAAAAACACATTGCAGTTTGAAGATTTTACTGACAGAGTCATAGTGAAGTCATAGTGACTCGTGATAGTGGTACTGCACATAGCCCGGCAAATCTACAGGAAAGGGACCGATATCCCACATGCAGTGTCATGGTATAAGCTTGGATCATGACCAAAGGCCGTACTTTGCTCCGTGTGCTTCGAACTGGGACTACGACTGGCCAATGATACATTAATGACGTTCTGCTGGCTCATGTTCGCATGTTCTATGGTGCTGTCGGTGATAAGTTTACTTATGGTCGACAAGGCAACATGTCATCGAACGGTAGCTGTCCAGGAGTGTCTAGACAGCGACTGAATCCCATTGAAAATATTTGGGATGCTTTGGACGGTCACAAATAACCATCTTGTCTCTTGAACACGCTTCAAAGTCTTCTGGATTTCAAAGCACAATAAAGTATCTTTATCGTTACGTTCTAATATTTTGGCATTCTTTTATTTCACTTGGCATCCAATCCCATTTATTTTTTACACGCTCTAAAGCCGTTTAATACGCCGTTAGCAATTGTCCACGTATATAGTACGTATTTTTATTGTAATGTAGGTGTCTTTTAAAGAAATAATGGCGCGGTAATTACCTGTAGTTTATCCTTGAATATCATTCATTAGTTAAGTTCTTACCGTAAACAATGAAAGCAATGATTCCCAACAATGATTTCGGAAGCAATGATTCGCAATATTTTCTCAAGATTTCTCGTATTTCGGGTGATAAAATTTGTAAAAAATATACATACATAACAAAAGAAAATCTAAAAGCTTCCAGATTTGACATTTCGCCCAAAGGGGCATTTTTTAACGTTTTGTGTGTTACCTTTACTTAACAAATATCATATTCTTCGCCCTTAAACAATAAAACTCATTTCAACAGCAATATCGCAAAATAATTTTAAAATGAGCATATCTTTAGGATTTCCGATACACAATCTAACACGCTGGAGATAAAAATGTTTTTTTCCCTGCAGTGTTGCCATTGCTCTCTTTAAAATCGTCGACTTTGTTAATTAAAAATTCATTAGCGTTTCGTAAAATATGAAATAGATAATAAAATGAAACTAACTAGATATAGTAAAATATATAAGGATTCAGGAATTAAATTGGCAGGACAGCTGTGCAGAATGGATGAAAATCGTGTAACTGAAAAGATCTTCTTGGCCAGACCATTCGGCACCCGAAAAAAAGGGATACCTAAATTTAGGTGGTTTCAGTGTTTCGAAACAGACTTGAGAAAAATGTGAAAGGTTTCAGATTTTAAATTACGTCCAAAGGGGCGTTTTTTTTTAACATTTTGTGTGTTACTTATTAAATATCATGTTCTTCGCACTTAAACCGTAAAATTGAGTTCAACAGCAGTATCACAAAATAATTTTAAAATGAGTTTATCTTTAGAATTCCCGATACATAGTCCCGCGCGCTTTAGATAAAAAGGTTTTCTTCCCCCCGTAGAATGTTGCCATTGCTCACTTTTAAATTGTTTGAGTTTGTTCATAAAAAATTCGCTTAAGTTTTAAAAATATGAAATAGATAATAAAACAAATTCCAAAGTAGGGCTTCCAGATGAGCCTATTCGGGTGAAAACGTATGTTATTCAAAATTGAATGGCTCTAGGTACCGTTGTTTTATCACATTTGGAGAAATATACGTACATTTATGCAGATTCGTCATTATTTAATTTGTTTAAATACGAGAGCTGCAATATTTGGTGGCAACAGTTTGAAAAGTGATTCAAACTTTTAATGTTTCCGAAGCAAAATCGCAAAACGAAAACAATAGTCCTTCGGGAACAAAGCCGCTTTGGATTAAAAATTTTAAAAATAACCAATTGGATGTCCAAGGCGAAGGCTAGAATAGCTTGGAATTCGATTCTGAGGAAGGCAAGGGCCTATCCTGGGCTGTCTAGCCACTGAAGAAGAATAAAATGAAACTGATAATAAATTCCAAATTTCGGCTTCCAGATGCCCATATTCGACTGAAGGACTACATTATTCAAAATTTGATGTCTCTATGTATCATTATTTTTTCACATACATTCACGCAGATTCTTCAATATTTAATTTCTTTAAAGATAATGCAGGGCAATAATATTTGGTGGCAACAATTTGAAAAGTGAACCGCAAAAAAATGTCAATACGAAATTAACAGCCCGTCTGGGCTACTACCCTTTGGGCTAAAAAAAGGAATGGGCGAGAAATATGTAGGAAAATATTAAATATTTTTATTAAAAGATTAATAATATTAATTAAAAAATAATGACTAATCTGTATTTACGTATGCATGTTCCTCGCATTGTTCAAAAAATGACAGTGTCATTGAATTTTTAATACGGTAATGTTCCACGGGTAGTTCGAAGCCGGACTTAAAATTTCTTTTTGAAAAATAGAAAATAAATTTCGTATTTTTACAAATTTAATGAAATTTGCGTAAAGAACTCGGTGATTTGAACGGGATAAGTGGCAACACTGTTGAAAATGTAGCATTTGTATATCCTGCGAGCCAGATTGTTGCTATTTAATGAGATTGATTTAAATAACAATCATGAGACATTTAGACATATTACATATTATTACGAAATGACACAAGCCGGACTCATTAAAATCATTATATTTTTTTCTTTCATATGACAATTATTCTAGGCGGCTAGTTTAATTTAAGATCGATTAGCTCTCATGCAGATAAATGAACTCAAAAAATCTATTGTGCAAATATGAAATTGTTTGCGTTTGAAAAGGTAACAATTCAGTAAGAATTACCTCCGCATTTTCCATGCCCTACGCCGAGAGACATTTATTTATCAGTCACGTGACCGATACGAAAACAACGGGAAAGTGTAGTTAGCTACAACATAATGGAATGCACAGCCGACAACATTTTCCGCGTCGAGAAAAAAGAATCGACCGCAGAACGACAAGCCTAATAAAGTCCCGGACACAAGTTAATCGACGGCAATCGACCGTTTCCATGGCGACGAAACTTCCAAGATCGGTTTCCGTTCATTCGACTTCGCTTCTCATTACTGCCCCTTTTGCGAGGGGGAATCGTCTGCAAAGAATAGTTTTAACGAGTATTTGCCTCTGAATTAATGAGGATTTCTTCCAAAACCAGATTCATCGGTTCGAGATTAAATATCGCGTGATGTTGGTCCAACTTATGCTTGCATTTTGGTCTTTTAAACCTGACGTCATGAATTAGGGTCAGATGCGTCCGATACAGAAATGACATTTGCAAATGGTTCCGTGTTTCAGAAATAATTGAACACTGTATGGGTCGACGGAAAATGTCACGCACATTTCCGCTGCGAGCGATTTCGAAATCTGGGATAAAGTTCATACAATAGTTCTTTTCTGAAACAATGTGTTCTTGGACTTTATTGGGGGAGCAAAACTTGTTTATTCTGTAGTGATTCTGTTCCAGTTTGGAAATAATTACCGCTAGTTGGAATTTACGCAGTGTGGGGCGATACAATAATATATTTGAAAGGATATCACTCAAGATTTAGTAACTTAGACAAAGTGATTTTATTTTCAAACGAAATCCCATGCTTTGCTGTGATAAATGCATATTAAGTTGAAACCATATTGTCGTCCTGCCTCCGCCCTCCTCCTCCTCCAGAGACCAAGTGGATAAGAACGTTAAAACTAGGATTCCGGAGAACGAGCTGTCACCTGTTTATGTACTTTCAGAAATAGGAATATTGCAAAAAAGGGTTTTTTTCGATGTACTTTCAGGAATAGGAATACTAAAAGCCATTTATTTGTCAGCATGCTATCTCCCCTATATAATTAGACGTTGTCAAGGTTGATAACTGCTGAAATTTAGCTGTGTCCGATCCAACTAGTTTTAAATGAACGCCTGACGTTTTCACAGATGTCAACCATTGATAGTTAGTTGCGTTTTCTTGTATCTGGTGAAGGAACATAAACACCTGAAGTACTCAAGAGTTGGCAAGTGTTGAAAGTTAGTTAGTTAAACGTTTTTCCATATTTCCATTCTACGACTCAAATTATACTTAAATATTATATTTTATAAAATTTGGTGCGAAATTTACGGAGAAATTCAAAAATTTAACTTGGAGAATTTTCTTTTCAGTTAGAGCCAAGAATAATTCACTTGGTGAACTGCTTAATATGTGACAACCTATTTTCCTTCCCTTCCATTGTGCAGGGAAGGAAAAAAAGTCGCATCGTTCCTGCCTTTTTACATTGTGGATAAGAGGAAAAAAAGTCACATCGTTCTAATTTCAAATAATTGTAAGAAAGTGCTTAAACCTCATTTTCGTTATGATCGCTTTCAACAAATATGCCAAATTTCAAAACGCGCCAATTTATAAATTCCCGTATGTCTTCGGAAATTTTGAATAAAAAGCTCTAATCTTTTGCATGTATGCTTAGAAATACATCTACTTTAAGAGGATTGTAAAAATTTCATAGGTTATAATTAAAATTTTTTTCGAAAAATTTATGAAAATTATTTAAAATTACAAATTTAAAAAATAAATCATAAAAAATGGGTGAATTTTATTTGGAATGAACCTAAATTTCGAACTGTATAAGAAGGAATGTGGTAAGTTTCATAAAAAAAGAGATATTAATAAACACACACCAAACTGAATTAACATTGAGGAATTTAAATTTTTAAAGCTAATTTTTTTTAAAAACTACTCGTGCGATTTTTACAAAACTTGGCAGTTTGGTATCATTTGAGTCGTAGAATCGAAATATAGGAAAAAATTGTCCTGTCCTTTCAGAAAAAGTCCGATTTTGTGTCAAAATATCTATATTAGAACATTGCTATATATATAAATCTATTACATATCCTAAGTCGCGCTTTCGAGACATAAAAAACGCAATTGGAATTTCGTCAATCGGCCCAGTAGAACGGGAAATGTAGAACTGTCCCTCCCTTTTTTTTGCGCAGTGTACATCGTATCACTAAAAAACTTTCCCAATATATAAACTCGTAGCGACCTATCGGTCAACCAATCGAAATGAATTTTCAGATATTTCTGTTCGAACGCATGCACTCGAGATTTTGATGATTTAAAAACAATAGAACACTCACTGTTACGATTTCAGTGAAACAATTTCGAATTTTTTAAGTGGCAATACCTACTATATTCCTGCGCAAATTGAACAGGGCATCGACAACCCATAAATATCATTAAAACGGTATACGTACTGTGAGGTTAATCTATTTATTTTTAACTAATAGTTCATTTTAAATTGAAAAGCCTGTCCTATCATTCGCTTTTCACGCCAGAATGCAAATGAAATAGCGAGAGTCGATTCAGATTAAGGTAGAATGAAGTGCTATTTAAGCAAGAGTTTCGGAAATTAGTTTTTAGATCGTGTTTGCCTATTCTAGGTCACGTTGAGCTGTGATTATTCGCGACTTGCGTTAGCGGCACTGATGTGTTCTAGCCATTAGGCTTGTCTCGCCGGTTACTACAGACCAGAGCTTTTCCTTCGCGTTAAAGTATTCTGTGAGCCGTTAGGCTAACTTAACGCATCTTTAAATTGTTATTGTTACGTATTTCTGTTAAGCCAGAAGTGTTGGCTTCTTGTAACCAAAGTTGCGTCATTTATTAATTTATGATTCAATAAAGGGTCTTATACACCCTTCTTGTGATCTCTGTTTAGTTTCACAAGATAATTCTTCAAACGACCTTTTAAAAGTTTATGTTCCCAAAGCGTCATGGACTTTACAGTACGACCCAATCTGCCGGCGTAAAACATTTGCAAAGAAGAACATTGTAAAACACCAATGATCCATCAAGACGGGAGAAGGAAAGAAAACTTTTACTGGCGTAGCAACAGCACTTCAGAAGTAGAGTCATATCCCGTAACTTTGCAATTTCGTGGCCACCACGATCCTCCGATCTCATTCCGATGGATTTCTATTTCAGGGCTATCTGAAATCTAAGATGTACTCATCAGATCCACGAGATTTAGATTTCAGATAACATAATCCCAGAACTAGAAATCCATCCGAGGGAGTTCCGGAAATCATGGTGGCCACGAAAGTGCAAAGTGCGGGAGATAACTCGACCTTGAAACATTGTAGAATTGTCAGCTGTTGTCATTGGTTCGTTACATTGCTCTTTTGCAAATGTTTTAGACGTCCCGTTCCATTTATGGTTTTTCAACGCACTGATCAATTTGCGCAGGAAAAGAGTGGGTGTTGCCATTCGAAAATTTCGAAATTTTTTTCAGTCTAACCGTAACCGCGAGAGCTCCGTTATTTCAACTCATCACAATCTGCAGCACATACTTTCAAATAATATTTGAAAGTTAATATATTAAATAATATTTATTATATATATATAATACAATATTAAATAACAATATTTAATATATTAAATAACAATATTTGAAAATTCCTTTCGATTGGTTGAGCGGATGGTGCTTTTGTGGATTCGTATATCGAGGAAGTGCTCCGATGAAGTGTATTCAAATGATTTCTGTGTCAATATTTAACGATCGATTCGGCGTATAATTAGGCCCTCCCGCCGACATCCTTCGCGAACAATTAACAAAATGATTCCGCATACGTAAATATTACCGGGATTCAAAAATCAATAAATAGAATTTGTTTAGTCCATTTCACTGAAAAAGAAAATTTTTTTCTGATACATAATTAACTTGAAACTAAATTAAGTGTATTTACAATGCAGAGAAATTAATTAATTGAAACTGCTCTTTCTTTTGTCATCGTTTGCAGCTCACACGCAAGTAAAAAATAGCGCAGCTTTTGTCGGTAGTTTCACGAACTCACTAACGTGAAGGCGAAAAAGTTTTATTTTTTACACAAGCTCATATTTTTTTTCCGAAACAACTCATTTTAAATGGCAAATGTTAGCAGACTGAAATATACACTGATGATTAATATTCCGCGATTTTTAGTAAGAAATCTGCAAAACTTTAACGATTTTAATATCGATGTTTGCGACACTTAAGATATTCTCCCCGACACTGAAAAGGAATTCTTGAACTAAAATACCACTTAATTAAAAAAAAAAATTTTGTTTACACCATACGACTTCCTTGTACTACCTATTAAATTATACACGCAAATTGCTGCTCTTCATTTAAACGTGTTTCCTCGGATTTCATTAGAGATACGTTCCTCATTCAATTAACTCAGTTCTCACTGAGCAAAGCAAAAATACATAAAATCTCAAAGCATTTTCTTTAAAAATTGAAAAATACAGAAAAACCTAAAACACTAAATACGGTTAAAAACAATTTTAAAAAATTATAATTAGTGTTTTAAAATTAGAGTTACTACGCAGAAACATAACGTGCCTACGTACGGATGTCGCGAAAAAAATCTCTTCCGAACCCATTCGACAGTCCGTTTTGGGGAAAAAAGTGTCTTCCATTCTGCCCGTACGTACAGATGTCACGCAAAAACATCCTTCATATGGATTCGGGAGAGGTCAGGTTAGGTTAGGTTATTCAATTATAGCAAAGCACACGAGGGCTATCTGCCTAAAGGGAGGGATGCCTTAGTGGAGGATTTTCTAAGGGAAACTGGCTCGTATACACGTTACACATGGGGGAAAACACGAAAACGCGCATGCAGCCAGCCCGCTCGCGGGATTCGAACCTCGGAACGAACGACCAGTGTTCAGCGTCTTTACCGCTCGGCCGCTGGTGGGCCTCCGGGAGAGGTCAAAATAGATATTTTCTCTGAAATATGATACGCGATTACAATACTTCCTTTACTTCACACAAGAAAGCAAAAAAGAGTTTTTATGGGTAAGCTTTTATTTAAAATTTATCAAATAATTAAGCAAAAGGAAACCCACAACAGAATCATACTAATATTCGCACAAAATAATTAAAAATGTGAAGAAATGTTTTGAGTAAAACTTTTGATTAGATTTATGTTATTTTTTGTATTACTATTATTTTTTAAATTTTACAAATAGAAATACGTTTTTAGAAACAAACTGACAGTTTGTATAAAAATTCTATTTTAATGAATGTGATGGCTGCCGCAGTTTTTTTTTTTTTTTTTTTTTTTAACATTTGCGCAAAATTGTTCCGATTGAATTTTTGAATCACCCCGCTCAAAAATATTCAGCCTGTTTCTATTCCAGTGTTGCTTTCTTCATATTTTTTATGATTTTTGAGCTCTTGTGTTTTATTTTTTATATTGCACTATAATATATTTCTCCCGCCTTCTTCGCATGCGTTCGTGGTGTAGCGGTCAGCACGTTCGACGCGTAACCGAGAGGTCCGTGGTACGATTCCCGGCGAAGGCGTTGCTCATTTTTTCATGTCTCCTACATCCAAAAAAATACTAGTGTCTCTACAGCCATTATCGGTTAAAATATTCATATATGTAATACAGTAAGTGCGCAGTCAGGAATCCATTCCTTTTAACTTCTGGCTGTAGACATGGCTGGCAGGATGAGGCCGGAATAACTTAGAAAAATAATTTCGGCGAATCCCCATCTTTATTTGTAGACACATCAAAATTATTTCTTTGGCAGACAAATTACTTTTCGATTAGATGACTACAAATAATTTTTATGTACACAGATAAATAGCCACGACGTCATTTCGGGCAAATAACCAACAGCATGGAAAAATAGTATGTTGCCAGCATGAAAGCGTAAGCGAAAGAAAACGCAAGAGTTCGCAGTAAGATGGGAGGAAGTGATAGTTTCAGTTCGAGTTAGAGAAAGTTTTGGTTTACAGTTATTTGATTGGGCAGGAGGTATCTGCATGAAAACGTAACGTAATTTCGAATGATCTCGAATTTGGGAGAAAGTATGAATTTTGAGGTCGCTAATTTAAAACAGTTGTCATACTTTGTTATATCTTACATATATATATTTAAAAAATACTTGTGATTTTTAAAACATATTCAATAAATTCAAGTCTATATTTTTACTTGTACTTATTTTAATCATTTTCCTATACGTGATGCAGTTTTATACCGTTATTACCAGTTTTATTAATGAATTTATTGTAATCGGTGGGATCTTGATGACGCGGATGAATTAACTGTCGTTGCATATTCGTCTACCTACCCTCATGAACCCCTTAATCACCACCAACCCCTTTTAAAATTTCATCGACCTCCAGGGGGCGATACAGACCACTTTAGGTACTTCCGATTTAGTTTAATGGGAGCAAAATATTAAATAATTCTTTTCGCAAAATTCTTCATCTAAAATTTTGTATCACGAGTAATAAAAGTGTAGGGCACCCTCAGTAAACTGAAAGTGATTTAATAGCCTATAATTTTGGCATTTCCACTGACGAAATTTTTATACGGGTGGATTGAATTTGATAGATAAAAATGCTCCTGTATAAAATTTTGTCATAGAACTTTAATACTGAATTCTACAGAAATGTTTCTTTTATAAAATGACAGAAAAATTTTACCGAGCTTTTACAAAATTGTATTGTCTAAAAATTTGAAAAGTTTACAAACTCTAATCCATCACAGCAAACTACGATGATCGTAGAAGATTTCCAGTTTCATATGGCAAAAATAAGCACGTTTTATTCTTTTAAGCGTTGATTCACTTTTGAATGGAAATGTTTCCTTCGAGCTTAAAGACATTTTCCAGCTTTTGAGTCCATTTTGCGCACTATTTCGTTAAATACTGCTTGCATAATACAAATTCTTGTAAAAGAATAAAATCCATTTAAACCACAGAATCAGTTAAAATATTTAATTTGTGTTGTTAATTATTAAATTTAAATTCTGGAATGAATGCTTTTAATTGTTGTACCCGATGAAACAAATTGTTTTTGGATTTCAATAAACTATTATTTAAAACGAATTTAATTTTGTTTAAATAATTTTTTAGATCGAAACGATATTCAGATTTCTGATACTTACGTATTATGCCCTCGACCACTGAAGTTTACTACCATCGAACAGTGAAAGCTTTCGAAAGAATTGCACCAATCGTTTTCGCGAAATTTTGAGGGAACTCTTTAATTAACAATCAGTATTCGACACGCTTCGTTTTGAGCTTCGTAAAAACGCTTTGGGCAATTTTTTGTTATTTTTTAAGCGCTCCGATTTTACCGAAGCTCTGTTTAGAACACTATGAATTCAAGCTTTATAAGATATTCGTCCTGCTTTCTTAGCATGCCTTCCTTGCGCAATGGCCAGCACACTCGACGAGTAATCAAGAGGTCTAGATTTTTGAGTTCCGCAGAGGGCATTGCATATTCTTCAAGTCTCCCGCTTTAAAATAATATAATGACTTTACAACTCAGTCTAAAGAAATTTAAAACTCAATTTTTCTTAAGGAATATTAAAAGACATTTTTGGAAGGGCATACATTTCGGATTATACATTTGTCACGTTGTTCTTGCTTATACTCACTTTATCAGGACTACTGTTTCTTCTAGATGATTTTGCAAACATAACTGAAATTCTGAGTAAGAACAGGGAGCTTACTAAAAGTTATGCTCGTGCGTGTGCTTGTGCAACTGTGGGGTTTTAGTATTTAATCCTAAAGTTCTAACTTAGAACCCCACGAAGCCTAACAAGGGAATAATCGCTTAAGTGTGTGAACAGAACATGTAAGACTGAAGGAGGGTTTAAAACCCTTTATTTTTCAGTATATTTACAGTCATTTCCTACTTGGAACTTTACACAAAGCCGCCACTCGGTCTTTAACTTATAATTTAAACTGAAACTAGCTTAACTAAGCTATTTAAAATGTATAGCCGAAGCTATCAGAATCTAACTAGTTGGCCCCTAAGTATTAATTGAATCGGCGAAGCCAGGCAAGGGCCTAAGTTATGGCCGAGCGTAGTAACAGCTAAGAGAGACGTAGCCAAAAGGCAAACTCGCGCTAGTCAGGGAATCAGACTCTCTCTCCTGAAGTCGGTGAAGTCACGACTTGAATAGTACTCATTCTCATTTGCATTAACTGCGTTTCTAAATTTACATTCTGGCAAGAAATTGTAAGCTGAAATTAGAATAAGATAGGAAAGATATAAAACTTAAAATAACTGTTAATAAACTTAGGATAAACCTTACACAACAAAGATAAGAAGGGTTAAAATTCCCCTTTATTTGCTTATATCGATTTTACAAAAGTTTCCCGTACTTCGGGATCCAAAGACCAATCACTTTTGGCCTGAACATAAAAGAATATAAGACTACTAACTAACTGAAATTTAAAGAAGAGCTAACTTTAATATTTTACTCAGATGACTAGCTCTAAGACTGGCTTTCTAAATTACTACGACTGTAGTACGCAGCCTGCGGAAAACTACAGTATATCTTTAACTTTCAAGAGGATTTAAACCTCTGGCTTTAAAGGTGGACAGTAACTGATGGCAAGCCCGCGTGAAGCCTCGTAACAAGAGGGCTCTCTCTCCTTCTACTCTTGGCAAAAAGCCACAATTTAAATACACTGGTGAAGTAAATTAAGAGAATTTTCATATTTGATCTACGATCTCTAGAACTGCTGGACAGATTTTAACAAAATTTGGTGCCAACATAGGTGGATATAATATAAACAAAGCAATCATTCAACGGTTATAATAGAAACACATGTTCGTGTGTATCCCTGATGGGAGCCCAAAGGTCTGAAACAGAGGTTGCAGAAGACACAAAAGAAATGGGTTAATAGGGGGTATAGCTCCCTCTTACAGCCATACAGGCCTCGTAGCGTGATGTCATACTGGAAATAAGGCAGTTTATCAGTGCCTATGGCAACTGGTCCCATTCATTCAGCAATGCTTTTTTCAGTTCCTGGATGGTTCTCGGAGGGGGGTTGCGAGTTGCAATTGCCCTTCCCAGAGCGTCTCAGACATGCTCTATCGGGTTCTGGCCAATCCCTCCGAAGAATATCTTCACTCTCGAGAAATTCGTCGACCAGAAGAGCTTTATGTGGCCTCGCGTTATCGTGCTGCGAGATGAACTGGGGGCCCACTGCACCCTGGAAAAGACGAGCATAGGGCTCCAAGACTTCATCCCTATACCTGACACCAGTCACAGAGCCTCTGTCAAAGACGTGGAGAGGTGTGCGGCCACTCAACATGATGCCTGACCAGACCATTACATCGTCACCGCCATAATTGTTGATTTCGAGGACATTGGAGGGTAGGTAGCGGGTCCCTGGCTCTCTCCATATGAAAGTACGGCGAGAATCAGTGTTTAGGCGTGACGTGTTCGTAGGCGTGCACGGGACGCAAACAACCCTCTCTCATGCAGTCTTTGGGAAACAGCCACCCTTGTTACACGGGTTCCTGTGGCCGCATACAGGTCCCGAGAGAGCTGAGAAGCTGTAGCCCCTCTGTTACGCCTCGCTAAAATAGACAAATTGCGATCTTCTCTGGCCGTTGTGTCTCTTGAACGACCTTGCCCAGGCTTTCTCTCGATGGATCCAGTAACCTGGAACTGTTTCCATAGGTTACATTTTTTTGCTGGGTGCTAAATTAAACTCTCTGCATAGCTGGACTTGCGATTAGCCTGCCTCCAGCCTCCCCACACTTCGCCACCTCATTCCATCATCTAAACGTTGGTGGTTACTCATTTTTATCGTTCCGATGTGAATTTAACCTATTGCTGCAAGATAACACCAAGAAATTCGCCGAGGTGTGCTAGCGAACGGAATTCGTCTTACCCTCCACTCTCTTAAAAAGCCATTTTAAACTACTGGCTTTGCCTACACACACGTGGTTTGCCGTACAAGATATGCATTTTTATCTAGAAACAGTGATTTTTCCTTCAGTTCAGTTCTTTTCATGCAATTCGATAAAATATGCAAATGCTCTTAATTTATTTCACCAGTGTACTTAAGCGTTAGCAAGCACAATTTGCATAAACATATTCACGCGTTATTTCTGGGCGGAAGTGGAAAATAAGAGATGATAGTAAAATTTTAAAATAAAATAAACGTTAGTTAAACTTAAGATCCTTACAACTTGTCTGACGTATAGGCAGTCGAAACCCACGATATTTCTCGTGGCAAGAAGCGCTAGATTACACTGCTGTTGGCAACAGACTTAGCACCTTTCAGTTGACAGAGCGATTTAGCTCAGTTCCGCCCCCAATGTTGATGGAGATCACCCCGGGGGGACGGATACGAGGATTTCTCACCCCTCTCCCCTTTCACCAAACTACACGAGAGGACTTTCCGCTCGCCGCATATTTAGAGTGCCGCCATGCCGCACCGAAACTATACATTTAGAAACATCCATGTCTTCTCCCGCAGTGGCTAATTGCACCGACGGTTACTACCTATGTTAGCGCATGCGCACAATCAGCACAATTACAAGCATTTTACGCCGATTTGCCGTAAGTAAGGTGCATACACATAGCTTTTTTGATTCAATGATCTTACAAGAGATATTTTCAGTCTTAGCGATAGCGAGGGTTGTTAACAGTTTCTGCTGATCTTCCTTATATGCGATTTCTTTGTTAATTAAATTTTAGTTATTGTTACTGAAACTTACGAGTTCTTGATGCTGAAACTGTTATTGATTTGAACCGATGGCAGGTAAAAAAGAAACCATAAATTGTGCGTTTGGAGTGAAACATTTCAAAACAAAACGGATCAGGAAAAACTTGACTTCATAATAATAATAACAACATAACGAGTATTTCCATAGAAAAATTAAACAGGTATACAAGATTGTTAATAACCAGTATTATAGGATTCACTGTTCATTTAATAGTTGATTTTATCGCTTTTAAATTATTTCATATCTAAATTTTCTACGCAGGAATACTCTAATTTTTATTATCTTTTATCGGACGAAAAATTTCAAAGAGGAATAAGTTAAAATCTTGATTGTGCAAAACACATCTTCGAATCTAAATGTAGTCTAAGAAGGACAAAAAATGTAAGCAGGATCTTATCCCCCCAAACGAGTCATTTAAACTCTTCCAACCGTTCAGGAAAACGATAAACATTGCGAACATAAAAACCTCCCTTTTTTATATACACATAAATAAAACAAATATGTTCCTTTATATATATATAAGAACAGGAATATATTTCCCTTTCTAATCTTTTGAAAATCGCCAACGTGCTAACGCGCCTTTAAAAAAAAATAACCTCACTACTACAGATTTAGGCAGTTCGCGTACTTAGGATTCGTTCTTTTTGATTATGTTCAAATGAGGGATCTGGAACCGGCAACTAAATGCGCATGCGCGGTTAATGTTGGTGCGAATACTCTGAAGAAGCTAATCGCACCAGGGGTGCGAACAGCATCGGCCGCCTTCTCAGGGATTCGAACCCGGGCCCTTCAGAAAAGCAGTCAGCGACGCTAACCACTATACCTGTGGGCGGCTACATCACTGGTATTTAACGCTATTTAGATTAACTGAAATGTTTAAAATTGAAGAATGATCATTCATTATTCAAAAAGGATTTTTGAATTGAATAATTTGATTGGCAACATGTAATTCCGACTAAAAAGATGAAACTAAAAATGAAGTAAAAAATGTTACGATAAATGAAGCTTTTATTTAAAACTCAGAAAATCATTAATGAACCGAGAGGAAAAAGTTAACTGATTTTACAGTTTAATGGAAACAAGTGAATGGAATTAAATAATTCTCTAGAATGTTCTGTCACGAATAATAAAATCGTGCGGCGATCTTGATAAATTTATCAAGTTAATGGCAATACAATCAATGTATTTTGTTATTTTGGCGCCCAAGCTTTTTATTCCCGAGATTAAAATAATAAAAGACTTACGCTAAATAAGCTTTTATTTAGAATTCTTAAAATAACTAATGAGCTTAAAGAAAAAAATTATTTACCACATAAATTTTAACGCGAAAAAGAGATTACTTAATTCGTTTTATAAATTTTATCTACAATTTCATATCATGAATAATAAAAGCATAGGAAAGGCCCTTCATAAAAGAGATTTCTTTTAAACGACTAGCATTTTATTATTCGTTATATAAAATTCTCGATCAATTTTGCAACGAGCGTTATTTAGTTTCCATTAAATGTTTCACGATAAATTAGTTTTCTCATTTAATTCATTAATTGTTTTACGAGTTTTAAATAAAAGCTTATTTTATAAAAGAATATTTCTGTTTATCATACCAACTAAAAGGCAAATCGAAATCAGATAGATCCGAATAAGAAATCTTCTTCTATTTCCAATATGAATAGCTCTCAGAAAAGTGCGATTCAAAACAAAATCGATTTTTTGGCTCGACTTGTTTTTCCTACGATACGCGGAACCAAAATATGCAAATTGAAATCATCTGATCCTCGGTCATGATACTTTTATTGCCCCGAGTGAAAAGATAGATGCAAAACGAAATCGATAATAAGACGAAGGGGCAAAGAAACAGTGAGATAACGGTTCGAAACACCCATATCTGACGACACTTTGAACTGGGTCATCAAAAATAGACCGATTTTTCAAATTCAAGAGCACTGCGTTTAATTATTACTTCCTTGTACGAAGTAAAAAGGAAGTATTGTTATCGCGAAAAATTTCGAGTCTCATATTTCAACGAAAATATCCATTTGGACCACCATCGAATGCAATTTAACGAAGTTTTGGCGTAATATCTAAAAGTAAAGTCAGAATAAATGACTCTTTTTCCCCCAAAAAATTATAAAGCTTATTTAAAAGAGATTCTGAAGTTATTGAAGAGTTAAGACCTTAGCAATTATGTGCCGGTATCTTCGGTGAGGTTTGTTTCCTTCATTTCTGTGTTCATGTCAAAGCACCCATGTGTTTCGAGGAAAGAAAGTCACCTTGAAAAAGAGATCCAGCACTTTTGTGAAATTTGGCCAGCGGTTTCCAAGATAAAATCTTTCACGGTGTTCTTGCAGCCTCGATGAGTATTGTACTCTTCATCATATCTAACTTAATAAGGGTGTAGCAGCATTTCTACCTTTACCTCTTGGAGAGAGACGATCACTTTAAAAAAGGGTGCACGTACTTTTGTCCAAGCTGGAGAGTTTTCGTCGAGATTAAGATGTTGGCCATGGGTGTTTCGGCAGCTTTGATGAGAATCGTATTCTTTGTGATATAACTTTATGCAAGGGTTCCACCACACTTGCCCATTTATGTCATAGCAATCTTCATACAAGGGTTGCACCACCCTTGCACATTTATGTCATAGCAATCTTTATACAAGGGTTCCACCACACTGGCACATTTATATCATAGCAACAATCACACCAGAGCAGCTTGGCGAAAGTCGGAAAACTAAAAAAAATAAGGGTATCTTTTATCACATTCCCCATTCTCGTTGCAGCAAGAACATCCTATTCCGTATGTTATAAAGCCTTGGAAAGAGAGATGAGCACTTTAACATCCCGACTACAATGTTAAAACATTACTGTAATATTCCACGCATATTAATGAGCATTAAACCCCATTAACCTGTTCGTGACATTACATTATCTCTACGGATTGCGAAAAATGGCGCTATTAAGCCGTTTATTATACAAAATACTCGCACCTGTAACCACCGATTGAACTCAAGTCCGTCGATTAACTTCCAACCGTAAATGAAGTATACAGTTGCCACATTTCCAATTTGTCGCAGAAAAAATACTAGCTCTGCCCCTAACTACCACGTTAAAAGCCGCTCATGAAAAGAATTGCATTCTGGGAGTACAATGTGATGAATTTAATTGGCGTTTTTTTTACCCCTAATTTCATGAATACTTACTTTCTGAGGCTATTTTTCCCTTCTAGAACAACTAAGACTCGGCCATTAACGATCCAGACGCTCTCGTTGCGGCCTGAGTATTCACCAATTTGACGTCTAGGATATAAAAACATCAACGTCTAACTAATAATTAGTGAGTTTGTTTTTTCTAATTTCCTCGCTAATTCGTCCGCCGTTTAATCGTGGGAAGCGGTTTATGTACGCGTAAGAAAAACTGTAAATTAGTACGCTTGGAGCAACAAGCAGCAAGGGAGCAAGAGAAATTTCATTAGAATCCGCCGTACTTTTTAATCACGCAACAAGTATAAAATGCAGGTGCTTCTGAGAACATTAAATATGCGGTATGAATGAAAAGTGACTGAGTTTTTTTTAATAGTTTTTTTTTATGAGTGCTCGATATTGGTTATCTCGGTAATTATCGAAAGAAAAGGTTCTTTCAAGCCTTCGGGGGGAAGCTCGAAGAGGGGGAAAATTTGTTTGCCTTGGTAAGATCGCCAAAAAAAACATAAACAAAGTACTCGAGCGAAAAAATTAAACTCTATCTTCGGATTAATAGCGCAATTTATTCCATGACACATTAAGGTAATTCCGGTAAGCAGATCGCGCTCAAAATTATATACCAAAGTTTGGAAGCATGTTTCAACAGAAGAATTAAAGGTTAATATATAAAAATGAAAGCAGACACATTATTCTCTCTGATATAAGTCCCAATACGATAGCAGAATCAATAAATTACAATACTTTTTTTGGGGGGGTTGAGTTAGCCAAATAACATTCTGAAGGTGATTACAGGCATTAGGGGTTGGCTGTTTAAAATTACAGACACACTTCGAAAGGTAATTATCATTCATTTTTTCCATTGTTAGTTAAGCGACATGTTAATTCTATCATCCGTTAATAAAAGTACGCTGTCGGATCATGCAGCAAAAATTTCTTTATTTCATAATATAAGTCAGAATACGCACGCAGCAGAGTTAATAAACTACAGTGTGCTTTTTGGGGGAGGGGGTTAACGAATAACATTCTAAAGGTGATGAAAAGCATTAGGGGTCGGATGTTTAAAATTAGAAACTCACTTCGAAGGGTAATTATGATTCTTTTTTCAATTATGCTGTGCCGAACATTTTATTCGCTTATCGACAGTATTACTTGATAATGACACTGTGTCATTGATGAGGTTTTGTGTTGCCATTTTGCAGAGTGTTATGATAATTATGTTTCACATTGAATCTAAGCAATCGGCGATGTAAAAGAAGTGTGTTTCCACTAGCAAATTATTTGTTCTTTGAATTTAATAGGCGATTAAACACAGGGATTTAATAGAAATGTGTTACCACCGCCGAAATTAAAAACTCCCATCTTCCGCGCGGTAGTGTTTAGCAATTTACCAAAGCGTGAGCTATTTAGTTTTTCTTTCGAATTTATTCCGTTATTAAACCAAATTGAACCGATTTAAGAGGCATAAGCGCAGATCCTCGTTAATTATTATTTGAAATCGTGAAATGACGCTAGCTGGTTTCATTGAAACGGATACAGCGCAAAAAGTGATTCGACGCAAACGTAAGTGTACGTTATACGCGTTAGAAGCGTTTCGAAAAACGCAAAACATATTCCACGCAAAATATATATCAGTTACGTGCGTTATTAGCAATTTGGAAGTGATAAAAGGTAAAAGTTATTACGAGTTACACGAGATAAAACGTTTTGAAAAAATACTGAACTCACACATGAGGATAAGCTATGATAAGCGTTTTGAAAAGTGATGCAGCAAAAAAGTGATTTCTTGAAAAAGTGAGTATAAGCGTTACATGAGCCTATACTTACAAATACATGAGCTTTATTCAAATTAAGGGAACATGCCACATGCGTTCAGCAAAATGCAACTACAGTCAAGTACCAAAAATCCGCCGACCTGAAATCCGCCAACTCCTGAAATCCGCATTGCCTCTCGAAAATATAAACATTGAATTTATAGGTTCCAGAAACCGCAGAATGGAGAATGAAATACCGAAGAAAAAATATTTATCCAATAATGACGTCATAATTACCGAATGATAATGATTCTGTGTTAGTGGCAGAAAAACAATCTTAGCCCAGAAGAGGTTTTTATTACATATGATGTGTTCGGATGAGCCAACACTGGCATATCAGATAACCGATGATGAAATCATTGGCTCTGTTTTGAACTCGCCGCGGCAAGAAAACGATTCCGACACCGACACAGGTAATGAATTTGATAGGAATTAATCTTTTAATGAGGGTTTGGAACATGGTGAAAAATACCTAAAATATTTAGAACAACAGAGCTGTGTCACAGAGCAAGAAATTATGACCCTGTAGAATGTTTTAAAAAAAAAACTTACTCTGGAGCACCTATATGTCCTTAATGCTTTAAAATATTCCTGTAATCACTAATATAAATGAATAATATAATATATATATAATAATTTAATGCATGTAATAAAATAATGTAATAATGTATATTATTGTACATAATAATTTAATAAATGTATCTAATATGCCTTATTTATTTTGCACTTTTAGTTTGAATATTATGATTTGGCTTTTCTGTCCTGAAATGTGCAAAATCCTAAAATCCACACAACCTCTGGTCCCAAGCATTGCGGATTTCTGGACTTCTAACTGTATTTCGAGATGAAAGTTATTAGGGTGTAACTTTTCTCAAAATACACTTATACACTTGATTCTTTTTTTCATGTCAAATGCATAGATTGTAGGTTACAGAAAAGACATAAAATGTATATTAAATGCCTAATATTTTTTACAAACCAGTTGTTCAGTTTGACTTACCTTTAACGAATCTCTTGCGACAATGTGCTAGTTTGGTGCACTTTTCTTAAAAATGACTGCACCAATCGTCTTCAAATTTCGCATGGTAGTTAAAAACATATCATTTATGAGTAATAAGTAGTATAGTGTTTTGTATTTTACTTAAAAATAAAACTAGTAAAATGTTTTGAAAATCATAAAATTAATATTTAATTATTAAAATATCCAATACTAATGCTCGTAAATTTTATATCCTGCATAGTTTCAAAGAAATAGTAATGATAAACAACTTTAGAAAATTAGAACCTTCCAGGTTGAATAGTTCTCAAGGAAAATGTACCGAAAGTTAAGAAAAACACATTTTGAGAAAAGCGAAAAAAACTATTTAAACACTAATAATTTACAAAAAATATCGTGTTAATATTTTCCTGCACTACAATCATCTACAACTGACATTTCTACATCAAGCTGTTTTTGTTTTATAAATTTATTTTTATTTCTAGCCATTTTAGAATGCTTTTGTAAACTAGCTGGGCCTCACGAATTCTAAGACAATCTATTTATTGAAGACACCCTGGTTGCATTCCTAATAGTTCTATTACTTTACTGTGGCTTTGTACACCATCATTAAAACATATTAGTGTGTCGAATAAGCCTAATTTTAATGTGATAATACTCATAAAAACAGTTTTTCAAAATCAAAAATACAGACAAAAAGCCCGAATTTAACTGAAAAGAGCGTAAAGAATAGCGAACCACAAAATAAACAAAGCACGTTGAACATAAACATACGAAAATCGACAATTGTCCACCACACAGATTAGCCAAAGAAAATCTATGTAAAGAAGGAAAGGCTTCATAGACGTAATGTAAATCAGTTTGTCTTCTACGCCGCTAGAAAGAAGAGGGAACATTCGCCAAGGGATTTGGCGACGGAACCTGTTGGCGAGAGTTTCCCCCTTTGTGATGTATCTGGACGAGATTTTCCGCCTCCGCCACGTGTACAGGAAATTGAGGAACACGCGTTAAGATGAATCGTTCTTTGACTTTTCACGATAATTTAAACTCGAATTTTCGTACTTTTTTGTTTTACAAGTTGAACTTGTATTATCCATATCGCAGTTTGATGTCTTATTTTATATCCGTCAATATGTAGGGGAAAAAATGGAGTCGCAGAGCTTTAAACTCTTGATAAACGTGACCGTCGAACCTGTTCGAACTTCGACATCAGCTTCGAGCTTTGGCGACAGATATTTCAAGCATGCGCAGTTGTGTCCCTTTTCGTTCGGAGGGAGCCACTCCTGCTGCTGCGAAGTATACAATACATATTCTTTCGCTTAGCAAACAAGCCAGTTTAAAAAAGTGTTGCCAAGTGCCTTTCAAAAGAATCATATTCTGACCGAGGGAGTAAGAAGATCTGCCAAAACATCTGTATCTGCAAGATATAACGGAATATAAAACATCTATCCATCTAAACTCGTAGGCGTGCCAGTGGTCGTTTTCATTTTCTAATGAGACATTTCGGTCTTAAAATTTCGAAACATGCATAAATTATATATTTTTTTAATCGTCTCGGTCTATTTTATTTTTCTAGCCCAAAATTGAAAATTCGAATATTTGAAAATTTTTATGTCATATGTCCCCTTAACAATCGTCCGAAAAGCAAATATTCGACATGTTATTTTTTAGTTTTATCAGTGTTAAGAAGATTATAAGCGTTGTATAAATGAGTACAATTCAATCGGTACGATGAAACGCCCTTGTGAATTTTCAGTTTCGAGAGAATATTGGATTAAAAATAATGAAAATACCAATTTCATCTCGAAATAGAAACTCCGAGAACTAACTACAAATGGTCGTACCATTGTCTTTTACTTCCCTCTGAGCAAGAAGTGTCACTCTCCACTCCAGAAATGCAGGAAACATTTCTATGTCAGAGTCAATAAAGCTCGTGTCTTCTCCTTTCCTGTCTTTCATCGACCCGGCTTTTCGAGGGCCAATTTCATGAAGGTCTCGTTAATTTGATCCTCAAAGAGTCGGAAATGTCCTTTGATCCAACTCCCTGCCTGCGATAAACAGGAGAGCAGCTCAACCATACGAGAGGAACTCTATTAAGCGTTGAAAAATTTAAGTTACCTTATAAGAAAGTATGCTTCCCAGGATTATGTATTCGATTCAGAAATTAAAGTTATATCTTGAATAAAAAATCTAATGTATATGTTACCGTTATAGTATATAATGCAGTTATTTCATAGAATACCTAGTTATTCCATGAAATAACTGATCGTGTCCGTTAAAGTGTGTCATATGTTAATAATTTGACACTTTAACTAGTTATTCTATGAAATAATTAGGTATTCTAGAAATTAACTAATGAGAGACGTTTAAAGTGTAAAATAAACAATTTATCTAAAATGAAATAACTAGGTATTCTATAAATAAACTAATGATAGACAATTAAAATGAAAAAGAAGCAATTTATCTAATCTATGCGGCGTATAAATGGTATTTACGTACCATAAAATAATTTGTTACAACAAGGATTACTAAAATGACATTCGAAATTACAAAGAACATTATTTCTAAAGCAAAAACACTTTTTGTCGACACACTGGGTTTTACACGAACGTTCCCTATTGTTAAACGAAGCGTAAATGTACCTTATACTAAAACGCGAGATCTATGATATAGATTATTTTACACTTTAACGGGCTGCAGATCGTTATTCTATGAAATAACTAGTTAAACCATGAAATAACTAGTTAAACCATGAAATACAAGAGAGTTTTACACTTTAACGGACACGATCAGTTATTTCATGGAATAACTAGGCATTCTATAAAATAACGGATTTCATACTTTAACGGTAACATATAGATCACATGACTTCCTTGTACGGAATATTAAATTATAGGCAATTTTCCTGCATTGCATTTAAACATATTGAATTATCAGTTAACGAATTTTGAATTAAATCTACTTCGTCGATACCGCATAAACACTGAATAGAATGAATACACTCTTTTAAGTTCACTATATTTATTTACCATAGCCAAACTTCGGCGCTAGGTTTACTTAACAGCGTTACATCTCATTCATTTTATAACTGAAGAGCGCTAAAACATTATAACATCTGTAGAATTACTACAAGTTTTATTAAAATACTATAATAAATCTAAAACGACGTATAAAAGAAATTAAACAAATAAAAAAGAAATAGCTTTTCACAAATGATTCAGCGCCGCTAAGCTAATGCGCGTGCGCTACTAATGAATTCAGTTCTTACTTCGCGATAAGGCAAAAAAATACATAAAAATTCGAAATAGTTTCATTAAAAATTGAAAGATGTAGAAAACGATAAAACAATTAAAAAGCAATATTTACAATTAAAATGACAGTTTGTACGCAAAAACAAGCTAATAACTTAAATGATAATTCCAGAATGAATTAAGCATAATTTAATTCGCGATAATAGAAGAAAACGTTACTTTGTTGTTGCGAAGCTTAGTTTCTCTAGATTGGCAACAAATCCACTGTTCCGCTAAGTATCAAATGTAAACAAATATGTCCGCTACCATAACCAAAAATTAGGCTTAGTCGCACTTCAAAAACTTTTAAATTGTTGATAATTCCATAATTATTGCGTGCAGGTTAACTGAGGGCATAAAACTCTTAATCGAAAGATAAGACAATTTATATAACAACATAATTCAATCATTTTTAAAGCAGTAAATGCATACATAATTGACAAACTTATAAGACTAAAGAAACTGAGCTCACTGAGCCGAGTAACACAGTGGATATATGATTTCAGTCCGGCCGATTGCAACCAAAATGCGAGGTGCACACCTACATGTTATAGCAATTACATATACAAAATGTCAGCCTTCTGAGGCTACTAGTTCTTGCGCTATGCGAGATACAAACGTACGTAAAGACGTACGTACGTACGTACAGACGCCATAAAAAAATCTCTTCAGAATCCATTTTAAGTCAGTTTTATAATTTTCTCGGGGAAAAGCGTTCTTTATTCTGTCCTTACGTTTAGACATTACAACATCGTTAAACAAAAACATCGTTAACTGCATTTGATAGCGGCCAAAATGGATATTTTTGTTGAAATGTGGTACCCGAAATTTTCGGGATTACAATACTTGCTTCGCACAAGGAAGTAAAAATACAACCATCGCAAATTCGCCGCGAAGGTCAAGCCGAACCTTTCCCTTTAAACTTTATGCCAGCGTAATACAAGAAGCGAATCGTCACAGCGAAGCAAAGACGAACTCACTTTTTCGAGTCGGAAAAGTAAGTTCCAGATGAACTAGGCTGACCTCTAGGGATGACTTGAAGTACATGGAGTAGCAGAGAGGATAATAAGAAGGAACTAGAAGAGAAGCTATGTTATCAGGTATTGTAATGTCAACATTACCGAGCGTTTTTAATGGAATGCAGGTTTTATTTTTAAGAAATATTATTGGGGTAGTTACTTGTAGTTTAGCCACAGATACTTTTCATTTGTTATGTTTCGTTTAATTTGTGACTTACTGCAACCGCGTCTTTTGGAAGTTAAAGGAGTGGCATAATTTCCCGTCTCCATTTTCAGACGATAAAATTTATTAAGAAAACGGGGGCAAATACCCAAAGAAATATTGTAATATATTTTGAAAATATTAATTTTAAATATTTGTTGCAATAATAAGCTATAAACGGTTAAAATTTTAAATATTTTTAAAAATATTTTGTTAACATTAAAAATAAAGATATATTTGCTGCATGTTTTGACAGCATCGGTAATTAACGAATGATTGAGCGAAAAATCTCGGCTTAACTAATAGTCGAAAAAGTAGCGGTAATTACCTTTCTTAGTGTGTTTCTGATTTTAAACATAAAAAAGGCCAATGCTTCTTATCACTTTGAGAATGTTATTTGACTA
>KK121346.1:224069-253828 GCA_000611955.2 Stegodyphus mimosarum | reverse complement strand
ACAGAAAAAAAGTGTTGTAATTTATTAACTGTGCTATCGCACTGAGACGTATATCAGGGAGAATAATGCCACTGCTTTCATTTTTATATTTTAACTTTTAATACTTCGGAAACATACTTCTAAACATTAGTAAATAATTTTGCTCACGATTCGGTTTGGTTACCAGAATTAGTTTAATGTTTCTTGGAATAAACTGCGCTATTAATTCGAAGATGGAGTTTGATTTTTTCACTTGAGTATTTTATTTATCTTTTTCTTTGGCAATCGTACGAAGGCTAGCACATTTTTCTCCCTCTTCGAGCTTTTCTTTCTTTTTTCGTCCAAAGGGGCTTTGTTCCTGAAGGACTATTGCTTTCGTTTTGCGATTTTGCGTTGAATCATAATAAACGGCTGTATCACTTTTCAAATTGTTGCCACCAAAAGTTGTCGCCTTGTATAACATTTACAGAAATTAAATAATGAAGACTCTTCTGCATAAATGTATGTATATGTCTCCAAATGTGATAAAACAACGGTATTTAGAGACATCCAGTTTCGAATAACGTACGTTTCCACCCGACTATGCGTATCTGAAATCCCGAATTTCGAATTTGTTTTATTATCTGTTTCATATTTTATAAAACTTAAACGAATTTTTGATGAACAAATTCGACGATTTAAAAGTCAACAATGGCAACACTCTACGGAGGAAAAACCCTTTTTATCACCAGCACGCGGAACTGTGTATCGGAAATTCTAAAGATATGCTTATTTTAAATTATTTTGCGATATTGTTCTTTAACTGAATTTTATGGTTTAAGTGCGAAGAACATGATATTTAATAAATAAAGGTAACACACAAAACGCTAAATAAACGCTCCTTTGGAAGTAATTCAAAATCTGAAACCTTTCAGACATTTTTTTTTCTTTCTTTCTTTTTTGTTTGTTTGTTTGTTTACAAAGGCTTACATTTTTTTTTTCGATAATTATCTAGAAATCAATATCGAATACTCATAAAAAACAAAAACTAAAAGAAAAAAAAACTACCTCAGTCACGTTTCATTCATACCACGTACTTAATGTTCTCAGAAGCACTTGCATTTTATACTTGTTGCGTGATTAAAACGTACGTCGAAACCTTATGAAATTTCTCTCGCTCCCTTGCTGCTTGTTACTCGAAGCGTACTAATTTACAATTTTTCTTTTTGTGTATACAAACCGCTTCCCACGATTAAACGGCGGACGAATTAGCGAGGAAAGTGGTAAAAAACAAACTCAGTAATTATTAGTTAGACGTTGATGTTTTTATATCCTGGACGTCAAACTGGTGAATATTTGGGCCGCAGCGAGGGTGTCTGGATCGTTAATGGCCGAGTCTTGCTTGTCTTAGCCTCGGAAAGTAAGTATTCATGAAATTAACGGCAAAAGAAAGCTCCAATTAAATTCATCACATTGTATTCTCAGAATGCAATTCTTTTTGACGGGGTTCATTACCGGCTATTAACGTGGTAGTTAGGGGGAGAGCTAACAGCTCGTCTGCAGCAAATTCAAGATGTGGCAACTGTATACTTCATTTATGGTTCGTGGTTAACGGATGTCCTGGAGTTAAATCGGAAGTTACATGTGCGTGTACTTTTGTGTAATGAACAGCTTCTATACGTGATTTTTCGATTTCTATAGAGGTAATGTAATGTCACGAACAGGTTAATGGGGTTTAGTGTTCATTAATGTACATGGAATATTACAATAATGAATTTAACATTGTTGTCTGGATATTGTTACGTGCGTACGGGTTCGTTATATATTGAATGCACCAGTCGTAAAAAGTTAAAAAAAATGTATTCTTCCCACAAGAAATAAATTAAAATGCTGAAATATTTCTTCGCAGATCTTCGCACAATATCACAATATCTCAAACGTTTAGCAAAAACTCAGTTCAAAACAGATCAAATAATTCTATCTCGCAGCGAAATCGCTACAATCAATAACAGCAGTTCGCTTTTTACAGCTACAACTACAACAGTAACCACAACAACTACTGAGATGAGGTGTTTCAATTCGGCTTTTATAAGCTTTTTAATTATCAATAGAACAACCTCGATTTTTCTGGATGGCAACAGTAATTACGAGATATTTATTTATTAAGCATTAAATGCACGCGCTCTTTTATTTTTCTTTTTTTTTTCGGCGTAGCTTTCTATTCAAAAATCGTCTGCGTTCCACGGGGAAATAAAAAGGAATTTTAATCACGATTCTAAATAAATAGCCAAATAAATGTGAAATTTGTAACAATATTAACATGTTCATCTTTCTCCGGAAGGCATTATTATACGCGTACGCGGATGGCGTCGATCTAACCAGGGAGGGAAATATAAAAAGGCGTCGCGGCACTCTTTCTGAGAGTTCCTGCCGTTTGCCGAGATGCAGGGATGCCATGCTATAATGGTGCCACCATCTATTCGCGTGACGCCCAGACGGTTTATAGTTTAGCGGCGCTAAGTGCCAAAACTTTGGCCTGGGCGTGAATCCTGGAGGAGGCAGAGATGTTTATATTTGTGTAAAGTCTGCTAGAAAGGAGCGCGCGTAATACACGTAGAGCCGAAATTTCTTTCGAGCTATTCACGGTAGAGAATTCATGGTAGAAGAATGGGAGGCCCTTTGATCGTTCCTAGAGTATTGAGCCTCAAAACTGGGGTAGAGCTGCACAGTTTGTGCCATGGCACTACACCTGTACATCTTATATCGAATTGTGGTGTCCCGCCCACTTATACGCGTATCTGACAGCCATTTGCCAGGTCTCAAGAGTGTCATGACATAAAGGCTCGGATGTGCTGGCACCCTTTGGGAACGTTTGTTATCATGAAGAAAGTTGTAGAGACATTAGGAGTCGTGAAAATGATCAACGCCTTCGCCGGGACTTGAACCACGCATCTCTGGGTCCTGCGTCGAGTATGCTGACCACTACACCACGAAGCTATGCGAAGAAGGCGGGAGAAATACATTATATACTCCCCCCCCTTTAAAGGGCGACTGGGGTTTTGGAGATTCAATCGCCAAATCCCGGTGGTCGAGAATCATCATACACCATCTTTTTTTTTCTTAGTTCGGGCGCCATTGTAGAGTCATTAGGTAATTTTGAATCAAGAGAGATTGAAAAGTGAGCGACGCCTTCGCCGGGAATCGAACCACGGACCTCTCGCTTACGCGTCGAGGTGCTGACCACTACATCACGAAGGCATGCGAAGAAGGTGAAAGAAATACCTTATATACTCCCCCTTTTATACAGCGAGCAGCGATTAGGGGCCCCAATCGCAAAATCGTGGTGGTGGAGAATGATCAACCACCACCTTTTTGTTCGGTGGTGATCAGATCCCAGGATCTGATGCCAATTCGATTTTAACCAAAATTTATACGTATAGACGGCGGGCCAAGAGCTGTAAAACCGCGCAAGAAGCAAGTCTCTAGATCGCCCAGGGGATCCGTGGCAGGGGGCCAAAGTTGGGGGTTAAAAAAATTTCACACACTTAAAAAATAAATACCACCACGATCTTCCTCTCCTCGAGCGCTATCACCCAAATAAGACATTTTTGTCCCTAGGTCAAAATCGACCACGTTACGTATAGTTGAAAATTGCCCATAATGCTAAGTCTATGGAAGGGGTTCTGAAAAGAGTGTAAAAGGGGAAAATTTTTTTCTAATGAAGATACAGCGATGAAAGTGCGACCATCGACAGACCCCCCCCCCCGGGGACACGCTTGCAGTAGGAGAGGTTTGCGTGTATCTCAATTAGAACCGCCGTTACGCACACATGACTTTTCCAGTGCTAAGTCTATGTCATGGGAGGAGCCTTAATATAGGCTCAATGGGAAAACGTTTTTCTAATAAAGATACAACGATGAGCGTTTTGAAAATTTCAAATTTTTTTCCACTGCAACCGTCATCGTAAGAGCTCCATTGTTTTAAATCTTCACAATCTCGAGCTGAAATTTGGTTTGAGTGGGTGGAGCGGATAGTTAGCTAGGGTTACTTCTAACGGGAAAACTTTCAAAAAAACCATTCGTAAAGGACATCTTTGTAATGTGGTTTGGGCCGTACGAAAGTCGAACTCCGGCGCACAAAATGGCAATGCACAGTTTGAAACGTAGGATTTTATTCTGCCTGAACAACGAGAACTGTTTTCAAAAACTGTATGATCAAAAACAAATCAAAACGCATAGTCCTAGTGGTATTTTAGCGCAACCAACATATTTTCTATTAAAACAAATGCAAAAAATACAAAAAAATGTCATCAGCATAAGCATAAAATGTCTCAAAGGTTTCAGATTTTAAAGATCTTCTAAAAGCGTTCCTTTAAAGTAGAATATAGTTTATCGGCAGGGATGATCGATAGCCACTTCCCCTGGTGGAAAAGCGAATCATTTTGCAGGGATGATAGATAGAAGAATAGGCATTAAGACTAACATCGGAATGTTCTGTGTCTTCTGTATACTAAGATACAAAAATGTTGAACTTCTTGATTAGATAGCTCACGAATGAAACGATTTTTTATTTAAATATATCCAACCTTAAAGTCAAAAATTAATATTCTTCAGACCACATTGAAAGCGAAAGAATAGTATCTTGCATTTTTTCGAATGCCAACAGACTCGAACGAAACGTCATCAAATACTGCAGAATCGTATTTGATGACTAGTAGCTCTTTAGGTCTTAAACTTTTGTTATAAGCTATTATCTCCCCACTTTCCGCTTGCCTTCGCGGTGTAACTGGAAGCAGACTGGACGCGTATTCGGGAGGTTCGTAGCTCGTATGCCAGGGAGGGTGATGCTCATTTTTCCCGTCTCTTCCATCGAGGATCCTAATGAGTCGATATCTTTTTTTTATATTAATCATTACTAGTATGTTAACCGTGTAAAGCAAACAAACATTTTTATTGACTACACGTTTTGGGGCATGGCAAAGTTCCTAATCAGATGCATTTCTAGAGTCATTAGGTACTTTTTTGGAAGCAGGGGATTTGAAAAATTAGCAACGCCTTCGCCAGGAATCGAACCACGGACCTCTCGGTTACGCGTCGAGCGTCCTGACCAATACACCACGAAGGCATGCGAAGAAGGTGGGAGAAATACCTTACATACTCCCCCTTTTAAAGGGGACCCAATCGCTAAATCCCAGTGGTGGAAAATCATCATCCACCCAATACCTTTTTACTTCGGTCGCCAGTGTTGAGACATTAGTTTATTTCAAAGCAGGAGACATGAAGAAATTAGCAACGCCTTCGCCAGGAATCGAACCACGGACCTCTCGGTTACGCGTCGAGTGTGCTGACCAAAACACCACGAAGGCATGCGAAGAAGGTGGAAGAAATCAATTATACATTCCTAACCATTTGCATTCTAACTAAATCCTTTTAATTTGCGCGATTTTCTAAGCTCGCGTTATTTTATGAACATCAGAATTTAAACTATTAACCGAGTCTTCATTTCAAATGAGGACACTCTTCTGCTCGAAAACAACTCGTATGTCGTAACAGCAACAGGCTTATAAAAATCCGCTACTTAAAACTTGCGATCGCGGCTATTTTGAATAAATTTTCCAACTCGTTAGACAACGGCTTAAAACCCCCGGAAATTAACGTCTGAAGCTATCAGCGTACTACGCTTTTAAGATCTAATGATGCGCGGTTCCCGAATATTCCATTTTATGGAGCAATAAGAGGATTAAACGAGGCTATCATACACTCGACTTGGCTCGAACGCCCTTTGACCAACACCGGTTATAACAGTATTAATGCATCGCGAAGGACTGAGATACTTTGACAGTTCGCTCGCCCGTAAGAGGTTCGAGCTTAAACGTGAACGCTATCTCTCTCGGTCCATCCCCACCCCCCTTCCTCGTCGTTTGACCCCAGACTTTCGGGGTAACAAGGGGTGGGCGGTGCGGACGAGAAGGAGGCAGCTTTCCAATTAGATCGGGGATTTGGTGAAGGGCGAGGTGTTAAAGTGCCAGCCGATGTTCTGAAACAGATATGTTCCATTTCTAGTTTGGATGGAGGAGTGTCTATGGGCGTGAAACGTGCAGACAGAAAGCTTCTTTGCGAATGTTTTAACGAAGGAACATTCGAAAGCGTACCGTTGTTAAGAATTGATTTAAAAGAATCCATTATAAGACCATAATCTAATAAACAAACTCGCAGATTAAAAAGAAATGGAATGCTACTGACTGAATTAAAACATTTTTATCTTCCACGTGAGATTGTGTGTTGCCGTTCGCCAAAGCGTAAGTTATTTCATTTTCATTTCAAACTGATGTTGTTGTAAATTCAAAACTAAGCGATCTAAAAGCAATAAACGCAGATTCATTTTAATTAATGTTAATTAATATAGCTGGAACTATTTAATTGCAATAACCGTGTTCATTCATACCATCTACATATCTATCTATCTATCTCTCTCTCTCTCTCTCTATATATATATATATATATATATTATTGACAAGTAAGAATGCCAAAAGCCATAGTACATCCTAAACCCTATAAAATCCTATTCGAAAAAGCACGTTAGTGCCAAAATTACACATTAAATACAATTAAAACTTAGAATCCTAAGCAAAGATTAACATGTAAATAAAACTCAAATAATGCTTAGAAAATTATAATTTATGGGTAAGATTGGGAAAAGCTGAAGTTGTAATAAAAACAAAGTATACAATAGAAAAATGGTAATATCCCAGCAAGAGTTGCATAGTTGTTTCATCAGGGGAAAAGAACTTTGCCCCTTTCGCTGAAATATTACTTCCACGCGTTTCAACTGACGACTAATTGAGACAATACCGCGTCGATTAATTGACAAAATTTTCATATCTATTACATCTTTCCATATTAATCTAAATCGTCTCAATTAGACGCCCCTTTTCCCTACGCGTGGAAGAAAAACAATACAAAACAAAAGAAGAATTAATTAGAATTAAAGAATAAAAAGAGGCATCTAGGTAACAAATAATTTTAAAAATCACCTCAAGACCTCAAAAATTTTACAGAAAACTAAATTTATAAATAGTATTAGAGAGGATGCAACCACAAATCATCAATTATAATTTATAGTTAATTTCTGAAACACTATTAGTCCTATATTACAATCGAAGAAATCAAGAAAATCTAAAAAATGGGGGCCCTCTTGCTTAAAGTAATGAAGCTGTTAAATTTGAAGAAAGAAGTATTTAAAATAAAATAAACTTGGTGGAAAAAACGTACACTTTTGTGTAAAATGTTTCTGCTAGAAAATATAATAATTATAAAATTAAGACTCACCTTCTTGAAACGTGTTGAATCTATAGAAAGCAAAGTAATTCTACGGGGCTGTAAGTTTAGCTAAAAAATCTTTGCAAACCTAAACCTACAGGGGGAGGTGACGTAGTGAAGGCATAGTTCCGCCTAAAACTTTCTGGACGAATGAGAAGGCAACCCGTCGTCGGGGGGTGTCAATTTGAAAGCCTGTTGTTAAAGCCTGTTGTTAATTTATATATATATATATATATATAAAGAGAGAGAGATTAGAAAAGTAGAAGGTGCATTTTACAAAAATTACGAAAGAACTAACAAGTTTAAAATTAGCGCCTAGTGCTGCTAAATTTTATAAATTAATTTTGGAAAAGTTAGGATTAAAATACAGAGAAAAAGCCGCAAGAATACTTGAATGCAACCTATCTCCCCCCTTTTTTTAAACATATTGCAAAAAGAGAGAAAAAATAATGAACGATATTTTAAACCGAAAATGTAAATATAACATGAAAAAAGAAACACTTTAAAATTAGTGAATTTTAAAATTTAATTTTAAAGACTAAAAAGTAAAATGCCGCGCAATTTGCGCAAAGATGATATTTAATTTAACAGAGAATATATAAATGAAAATTATGTCCCACGAAATGTGAAGCGAAATTTAGAAAGCAAATAAATGTTGTACTCTTGTGGGTAATTATTAGTTGGAATTTGTAAATAATCGCACCGTAATTATTAATTAACTAAAGAAATCAAACAAGAGAATAACTGCAGATACTATGGAAAGATCCCGTCGTATTAAAAGGAACCTCTCCATACAAACTATTCAACAAGCCATTCCCACCCTCTGTACATTCTAACGTATAACATAAAGCTTATTAATGTATTCAATACTTTAGACACATTTATTTCACGCATTATTACACTGGTTAACTAACTATCACATAGTAATCAGAATCAAAGTGCGCATTATTAGAAAAGTAAATTTCATTTTTAATTAAGCAGCTTCTTACGCATCCCGTAAAGTTAACTAACTGTTCTTAATTTGAAAAGCATTATGCATTCGAAAGTTTGTAATCCTAAATTAGTTAGAATTATTACCCCCACGGAAACTGCGCAACGAAAAAGATAGAAAAGAGCGGCAGACAGTTTGTAATAAAGGCTTACAAAACTAATTTTGGGAAGAAAATATTCTGCGTAGAAAATTAGGAACTCAGAAACAAAATTCTTCTGCCTCCACGTCATATTAAATTAGGTTTAATGAAATAAGTAATTAAAGGTCTAGGTAAAGATGCGGGAAATGCTTTAAAGAGCCTCTTAAGAAACGTCTCAAATTTATCGGGTGTCAAAATGAAAGAAAGCGCTTTTGCTCTTACTGATGTCGGAAAACGAGATACAGGATGATAAAATCTGGCGGCAAAGAACCCTTTGATAAAGAAGTTTTTATAGCATAAAACATGAAGCCCGCCAGAAAAATATTCAGAATTTTAAACACACGTAAGTAAAAAGAAATAAAAGCTTTTATAAAACTAGCCTTTTGTGCGCCCAGCGGATTTTGTTATAATACTGTTGCGTGCGTATGGTTTGTAATGGATTGAATGCACAAGTCGATAAAAAGTTAATCAAATTTATTCTTTTCACAAGAAATAAAACAAAATGTTGAAATATTCCCTCAGAGATATTCGTACAATATCATAATATCTCGAACATTAAACAGAACTGAATTTAAAACAGAGAAACTAACTCAATCGCACAGGGAATTCGCTACCATCAGTAACAGCATTATGTAAACAAACAGTTAGCTTAAAACAACAGCAACTGAGCTGAGGTGTTTTAATTCGGCTTTTATAAGCTTTTTAGTTATTCACGAGAACATTCTGGTAAAATCTATATATATATTTTCTCGATTTTTGTGGATGGCAACAGCAATTACGAGATATTTATTTATTAAATATTAAATGCACGCGCTCTCTTATTTTTCCTTTTCCGACGTAGCTTTCTCTTCAAAAATCGTCTGCGTTGCACAAGAAAATAAATAGCTAAGTAAATACGAAATTCGTAACAATATATAAAGAAGAGTGTATGTGTGCTCGTCTTTTATACGAATCTACAATTGCATTCCGATCTTCATGAAATTTGTTGCGCTCGACTTCCAAATCAAGACGAAGGGCAGTGAGTACATAATATTTCTCAAAAAACACCCACGGTACCCACACGTTTCATATACACAAATTTTACGTTAATTTACCGAACTTTTAATTAAAACCTTAGCGCTTTAAACGTTTTGTCTTGCCAATTGAAAAGCATGGCATATCTGTGTTTCAAATTTAATCGGAAAACTTGGTGATGTGTGTGTTGCCACTCGTTAAAATGCAATGTATTTACTTGTTTTTCGAAACTGATAAAACAACTGAGCTTTTTAAGAGAAATGTGTTGCCATTTACCGAATTAAAATACTTTTATCTTCCATGGAACACTGTGTTGTCATACAAAGCGTAAAACGTTTAATTTAATATACAATATTTAAAATAGTTTAATATACAATAGTTAAAATAGTTTAATATACAATAGTTATATAATTTAAAATACAGTAGTTATAATAAGTTAGAAATGTAATCTACTATATTAAATAATGAATAATCCCTGTCACATTACTAACAATTCTCTCACGTCAAATGTTCGAAAAAACCTAGCTATTTTGACAAAAGAATTAGAAACAAATATACAAATATATTATTAACAAAAGAAATATATTGTTAAAATCTCTCACGAATTTCATTTAAACATTTTTTTTCAGCTGTATCCGATCTTGCAAGCAATAAAATTCTGATATGTCTGGTTTGCTCATCAAATAAAAATAGCCACAAAAGTCCGTTTCAGCTTTAAATTGTCATAAATCTAAAATAAATTCTGAAACAAATCGCTTAATTATGTTGCACTGTCATCCGCACATAGAGTGGTTATAAAATTTGAGCTCGAGAGTTTATCAGAAATATATCTGACTACATCGATTAAGAAATTCTTTTAACCTACAGAAATATCGTTTGTCTTGGTTGAATTGTTCATACTTCGAAAATGATCATTTGGTACCGTATCCAACAGAAGCAGCAGAGAATTAAACTTTTTTCTCCCATTTTATCATCGTAGGGAAAAACGTTTAATGATAGAATAAAAGATCCCCAAAATGGCTGTAAAAAAACACCGTAACAAGCAAACGAATACGATAAAAAAATGCAACTTCCACGATGAAAAAAAGATTTTCAGAAACCTGAAAGTAAACCTCATAAATTCTTTTTTATTTTGAAATATACTCAACTTCTTAAACCGCCGTAGAAAGAAAAAAGAAGAAAATAAGGAAAAATCAGGATTGTTTTTAAGTTCTTTTTCCTTTTTTCCCCCTGAGTCAAAATGCAGTATAAAAAGATGTCTCCTCAACGCAGACTCCATTAAAATAATTGATCAAACATTTCTAATCTAACATTCGGGGATCTGGCAACGAAATGTAAAGTCTGGTTGGGAGAAATTGCTTTTAGAATAAAGACAAGTGGGGGGGAGGTAAAACGAACAGAAGAATTGATCTCATAACATTTGTTCAGACATGTAAATTTTGAAACACAATAGAATGTAACTTTGCATCGAGAAATTGCATCATTTTGTACTCAACAAAAAATTTTTGTTTTATTGCATTACTGTATCTGTAACTTGTTCTCAAAAGAAAGGAATTTAGGTATGCATTTATAGTGAAAGATACAAACAAAATATACGTAATTGAAAGTAAATTTAAAGTATCTGAAACAAAAATATTTTATACATTACACTGCACACGATATTATTAAGTAAGTATGGCATTTATTCTGCTTTTCAAGATTACGAAATGTCTGATAGAATTAAATTATAAAATTCTAATATATTTACTTACTATGGATATAGGAATCAAAAATCAATATGAACTTAATAAATAGAGCATAAATTAAAATCAATAATCTATATTTCGGATCTCCCCCCCCCTTTTGAACCGAAAATTGGAAGGGGAAATGTTGAGAATCATTTAATTTCCGTACCACGCGGAAAATAATAAATGAAAAGTAGTCATGGATAAACTACCGGTTAATATAACAATATTATTTCTTTAAAAGACATCTACTTTCCAATAAGAGTAGTATTAACATTACAATATCTATCATCGGAAGAAGGAATCATTCGATTGCTTTGAAATTTCGTATGCGTCAATGTTTTGACCAAATATGCAAATTATTAAAGTTTGGGGTCCAAAGAATGAATAGTGCGATCTCCAGCGAATCGGAACTGCACACCCAGCAGATGTATATAAGGTACTGTTCTTGAACAGTTGTTAAAAATTTCTGTTGCATTGCAATTTAGGATACCTTTCAGCGCCTGAAACAATGCCTCGCCGCAGGATTCGAGCTCATTACGAGCAACTGTCGGAGTTTGAAAGAGGTCGTATCATTGGATTGAAAGAGGCAGGTTGGGCAAATCGGAGAATCGCTCGTCATATAAGTCCAAGCGATGCGGCGATTAGAAAATGCTGGTAAGAATGGTAGGTAGACAATGGCAGATTTCAGCGTCATGATGGTAGCGGTAGACCTAGGACACCGTCGAGCCAGATTACAGTGGTGCTTGGCTCGATCAGGTTGGAATGATCACGTATAGTCACGATCAGGTTGGAATGATCACGTATAGTCACGATCAGGTTGGCACTGGGGATGTATAGTCTTTAGCGACGAATCCCTCTTCTGACTGTGTGGTGACGATCATCGAAGACGTGTCTGGAGACATCCAGATCAGCGTGCCGATCCTGCTTTCACTACTGAACGTCACACAGGCCCTCAAGCAGGAGTTATGGTTTGGGGTGCTATTTTCCTTGATAGCCGGACCTCTTTGCTCGTCATTACAGCCACACTTACAGCACAGCGGTGCTTCGACGGCAGCCTGAGACCTCTGTTTTGCTAGTGTTCCTTTTGCAGTGCCCTGGCCTTATTTTTCAGCAAGATAATGCCAGACTACATACGGCACGTGTTGCTATGAACTGTCTTACAGCTTGCCAAACACTTCCTTGACCAGCCAGCTCTCTCTCCCATCGAGCATGTCTGGGAGACGACTGAATCTACCAGGAAATGTTGATGACCTATCCCCACAATTCGAGCACATTTGGCAATAAATACTGCAGGAGACCATCAAGGAGCTTTATCAGTCTGTGGCAGCTTGTATCCACGCTAGTGGTGGATCAGCACGCTATTCAGCTCATTAATTTGTAACTATGTAACTCTGAAATAAATCATTCAATTTTCTGAAATTTTAGTCATTTTCTATTCTGTACATAATCTTCCTCTCCACCATTTTTTGTCTCCATCGGGCAACTCCTTCTTGGTGCGTCGATTTTTTTGTTATAGAGTGTATTTGAAAAATAACGTTAACACACAAATCGTTAATAATAAAACGTCAAAAAAAGTTTTGTAAATCTGTCTTGGTAAGAAAACTGAATACTGATAGGATGAACAGAGAAAAGACTGGGGGGACGGAAAAATATATTCCAACACTTAACACTGCATAGGGAATTGTGAACGCATATTGTTATGCTGCTTTTAATTTTTTTTAAATTTTGTTGTTGAATTGTATATGGCGTCAGTACGAAGAAAATCATACTTAATAATAAAGCTGAAAAGACAACAAAAATGAAAAGATTAAGTAAGAGTGAGTGTAACAGCAGATTGGTGCACTGCGATCTTAGAGAGAACGTAAAAGACCTTAACAAACCCTTCGGAGCGACAGTTAAAATCTCAGACTTTTCAGGTTTTTTTTAAATAATTTTTAAACAATTTTAAATGATTGTTCTGATATGTGTTTTTAATTTTAGCTATTTATATCATAATGTCTCACACAGGTTTGCGGAGACTCGCGTTTTTCAATTTTAGTTTCGAGTATAAATGACTAAATATTAGAAAAGCACTATTTTTCTTTCAGGTTTACTACAGATCACATTTACAAAACGTTCTTGTTCGGAAAAAAATATTCAAAACGTGTTTAGCAAATGAAATAACTTAAGTTCTGGAAATGTACTAACATAAGTATTCGGACACTTTTAATAAACAGTTTGTGAGGTTTTATCTATTTATTTTTATATTCCTAATCACTCTCTTTTCACCCACGCTTTTCTTACCAGAATGTAAATAAGACAGCGAGCTATTCAGATTGAGGGTGAAAGAAGTGCCATTTATGCAAAGGTTTCGGAAGCTATTTTTAGAGCCTGTTCTGCCTATCCCAGGCCACGTTGTGCCGTGGTTATTAGCGATTAGATTCTGTGGCATTGAGCATTGCTAGCCATTTGGCTTTGCCTCGCTGGATTTCTACAAACCAGAGCCTTTCTGTGCTTTTGAATTATAGTGTGAGTCGTTAGGATAATCTTGAATAGTTCATTCAACATTACATATTTAACAGTTTAAGATAAAGAGGATTATTCCTCTAGTAGTCTTTGTAGAGCTCACTAGTTTATGCTACCAAAGTGAGAATCTATAAGTTTGCATTTAATAAAAACATGAAAATAACGGGATATCCAATTATTGATATTGTTAAAAGAGAACTCAATTCTATTTCTCTAACCCAATCACTTTTAAAGAGTGAAATTTCATCGAGATAAAGCAAGAAGTCATATTTCGAAAAGTGCCACTGCATTCCTTGCAAAAACAAAGCCTGATACATATACGTTTTTAAACATTTTCTCGTGGACGTTATGCCTACGAACTATTGTGTCTTTGGACTCTGAAAATGAGCTCTTTCTAAGCGCAAACCCCCACGACGGATGGACTCTGAAGACGAGCGAAAAAAGGAACTGGACATCAACAAACCTTGAAATTTTACGAAAAGCCCTTCTATTATGGAAATCAATACACAGACTTATTATGCAGTAACAAAAAGTTATCAAATCGAACAATTAAAAAAATATTCTTTTACACTTTAAAGATTAATCAAGCAGCCCAAAATCGTTCTAAAAATGTACATTCCCCTTCTGTATTTCTTTGACTTGTATATACAGGGTGTATCAGCGGTAACAAACTTTCAGGAGAGAGAGCGAGTACACCTAGATGATGGGAAACACATAGGAATGCATAGTCGGAAACGCTTTCCTGGCGCGGTAGTGACGACACAAAAAAGGAAGGACACAAACAGTTAGACAAAATATGTTTTACAGCAGAAACCTACAAATAAGAACAAAAACAAAAAAAGTTCATCATTAAACAAGGTGTTCGAAAGTACGACCCCGGACCTTGATGCAGGCCTCACTTCTCCGGCGCATGGAAGATCTGTATCACAAATGGAAAATCGCGTGGAAGATGCATGACGTACGGTTCCTACATCCGGGTCGTAATTTCGAATGCCTTCTTTGATGACGATCGTTGTCTCTCTATGTTCTTTCCTTTGTTTTTGTTATACTCCTAATAATAAACATGTTTTCTCACCCCGTTCGTGTCTTTTCTTTTCTTGACTTTTGTGTCATCACTACCGCGCCAGGAAAGCGTTTCCGAACATGCATTCCTGTGTGATTTTCCATCGTCTAGGTGTACTCTTTCTCTCCTGAAAGTTTGTCACGATTTAATTTAATGTTAATGCATAAGTTTAATTCTCAATCTATTGGAATAGAGAATGCACATTTTATGTTACGTATGTATTAATGCAATGCATGTATGCATGTAATATTAATGTATAATAAAGTATATAGTTATAAATTGCATAATCTGCAATGTGTCTGCAAAGTTTAGGAAATTTTGTAATTGTATGTATTAATATAGCAAGTGCACTATTAATGTATAATGTGTTAACACATAGAATGCACCTTTTATGTTACGTATGTGTTAACGTGATGCATGTATTATTAATGTATAATGTATGTAGGGTAATACCTTCTTTAAAAAAACAACTAAGAAACTTCTTGAAAGGGCAACACATTTAATTGCATTTAAAGTATTCACATTTTTTTTTACAAATAAGTTAATATAAACTGAATTAACTTCTTCTTCGATACACTGTTATTTACGTCTTTTTTCTGTAACTAGAGTCTAATTCTTTTAATTGCCAAAACTGCCAAACTAAAAACATTAAAAAGAATTATACGATGGGCAGCCTGTACGCCATCTGGTATTCAACATTGGCACCACATGTATGTATTATTAATATATAATGTGCATAGTTATGAGATGCGTAATGTGCCTGGTACTGCTCTGCAGTATGTCTGTAGAGTTTACATAGCAAATTTTATTATTGTATGTATTAATATCTCGAGTGCACTATTAATGTCTAATGTATTGTAACGTATTTTGCAGTTTTTATCGAAATAACAGATGAACTTTTTAGTAAATCGTAAACTTTATTCTCAGTTCACGAAGATAGATAATTTAAATACATTTTCTAAATGTTACAGTTTTACAGTCCAGCTTACATTTTCTTCCTCTATCAATTTTTCATACATCAGCTACTCGTAAAACTTTCAGAATAATCATTTTTAAACATTTCTATCGTTGCTCAGCAACGGTTACACGAACATATATGGCGCTGCTACCCCAACATCAAGGATAATAAATGTGATCATTTTTTAAATAATAAAATATTTCAGTATTACGTATTATCATATCGAATGCACCTTTTATGTTATGTATGTATTAATGTAATGTACGTATACATGTATTAATGTGTAACGTATATATAGTTAAAAGTTGCATAATGTGCACTGGTATTGCTCTGCAATATGTCTGTAGAGTTTAGGAATTTTTAGTATTGTATGTATCAATGTATCGAGTGCACTATTAATGCATAATGTATAACGATGTATTATTCCTGTGGAAATTGAACATAGTAACACCACTTTTTGATGTAGAGTATCTCTATATTGCCATATATTGTATAATAAGCATCGGTATTGCAAGAATCCGCAATACGTTTGTCTTCCAACATCAGCCCTGTTTAGCAATGCTGTTTTTCTGAACAGTTGCGGGATCCGGACGATACTCGAATAGTCAGTGAAAGCCGCCCGGGTATCCGGACCCTACTCTCAGATGTCACCTGTACAGATACACCCTGCATAACATGTTCCAATAAAAAAAATCTTGGCTTACCATTGATTTGGCGAATAGCGGGTGTATTTTGCTAGTTTACTTGTCGCCGAAGGGATTCCTTGCTGATTATTCTCCGTATTCGTATGCACTGGTAAATCTTCCGACAGTTTCGGGCTTAATTTATATTGCAAATAGTCCATAAATCTCCGATTGTTTGTCATTGGCTCGCTATGGAGTGCAGATCTAATTGCATTTTCAACAGCTGCACGAATTTTCTGCCGTTTATAACATCGGAGATAGTTGAAAACTTAACATCAAAGATTATTTTGTATATTTCGAATAATTTTTCCGCTTTTAAAATGATGATTGGTTAAAATTCTAAAAGAATATGTTATTACCCTGCAGCGCCTAGCCATGCTCACTTCAGATACGGAACTGTTAATATACAGGATGTTTATAAAGTTCCGGACCCATTTTGATGTTTAATAACTCATAAAATAATGAAGATATAAACAAACTTACGGCATTTATGGATGGAATAACTTATATGTTTTCATTTTCAGTTTTGAATATCTTTACTTTTGTAAATATCGTCTGCGCGTGTGGTTCATTTCAGATCATTTCATTCTCCAGTCTAAATATCTGTACTTTTCTAAATAGCGTCTGCTTATTAATTGCATTTTTCTCTTTTTTGTTTTGGGCAACTATTGCGCATATGGGGATCTGAAAAACCCCATGAATACCGTGAGGCACAAATGGATTCCCCAAAGGTTAATGTGTGGTGTGGACTAATGCACGACCGAGTCATTGGGCCTTTCTTTTTTACAGAAAAGACGGTTTCATCAGTCGTATACTTAGACGTGTTGGAAAACTTTGTATTTCCACAACTAGAAGAGCTTCAGCCACATGTCTTTATGCAACAAGATGGTGCACCACCTCATTGGGGTACCATCGTTCGTAGTTCTTTGAATGACCAGGAAGATGGATTGGGCGAGGAAGT
Organism: Stegodyphus mimosarum; assembly: GCA_000611955.2. Taxonomy (NCBI): domain Eukaryota; kingdom Metazoa; phylum Arthropoda; class Arachnida; order Araneae; family Eresidae; genus Stegodyphus; species Stegodyphus mimosarum. Next base: position 236,510 of record KK121346.1, on the reverse strand, counting down.
CCCAATTCCTTGGCCACCCAGATCACCCGATATAACGCCGCTGGACTTTTTCCTTTGGGGATTTGTAAAGGACAACGTTTACAGGAGGAGAGTGTCGAACATGGATGACCTAAAAGCAGGGAATGACAATCGCAATAGCCTCTGCGGATGCCGACATGCTTGCCGGTACCTGGCGTGAAATTGAATATCGAATCGATATTCTCCGTGCAAGGAAGGGGGCACACGTGGAAGTTCATTGACAAGGGTCGTGAAACTTTTTGAGTCTATCTAACCATTTATGTTATTAATTTTAATCTATCTTTAATATTTTATGAGTTATTAAACATCAAAATGGGGCCGGGACTTTATGAACACCCTGTATTTTGTGAAAAACGAATCATTTCCAAATGCAGACGATCATTCTCGGGATGTATTTTTATTTAAAATAAAAAGTAACGACAAGAAGCGTCATCCGTCGAAATACCTGCACAAAACTTTCGAGTTTCGGAATTATATGCGAGTTACTTATAAACACTTTATGAATCAATTATTAGATTACAAGAAACATTTTCATGATATTTTTTCACAATGATCGAGGCTTAAAATTGAGAAAAATGAAGATATTAGAAAATCATCTGAAGCCTATGTTTAAATATCTATGCAAACAAATTTCAACGATATCAGTGTACAAAAACAAATGTTAGCCGCTGTATATAAATGTAATTAATTAATCTATTTTCTAATTTTAGAACGAGTGACTTTTATTACAAGTGTCTTTTGTAGATCTTGAAATTTTACTATTTTTTACCCTCAGAGCTGTTAATCTCTGTCTTCTTTTCTACTAACTTATATATTCACTTATATATCCATAATAAACACTTATTATCTCACTTATATATCCATATTACTTTTCAAACCAAAAGTCGATCAAGTGTATTCATTCATACATAAGATGGCCTACACAACTTTTTTTGTCTTTTTAGCTTTATTTCCTGCGCTACTCGAGTAGAGGGTGTTGTGTACTTTCCAATAGCCGGTGGCAACACGATGCTAGAGGTGTAAGACGTGGAGGGTAGATACACCTAATAATATAACCTAAATTACTTAATTTGTTATATTTTTCTTGCAAATAAATTTTGTTGCTGTATTCGAAAGCCTCTTTGTTCTACCATTAGAAAAACTGAATCATCAGATGCAAAAATTATTAAACATCACTCGCTTCATACTTTACGCCCCATAAAATTCAACAGCAAAGTCAAAAAATTTTGAAAAACAGCGTATCTTTAGAATTCCAGATAAACTGTTAAGTGTTGCAATAAATTTTTTTGTTTTAATTTCTGTACTTTTTTTCTTTTCATCATATCAATATTCAGTTTTCTAAGCTCGATGTTTTAACATAATTTTGTCTTTTTATTATTATCTTTTTGTCTTTATTAATTAAACATCACTTAAGCGACTTATATTAACGATGATTAAAATCTGTGATTTTACTGCTTTACTACAAAAACAGAGTGTTTTTGGAATTTCCGATAGAATATTAAATGTTGCCATAGATTTTTTTTTTACATTGCTATATTATTTCTTTGAAACTGAATACATGACGACAATATTTGCTTTTTTTATCTGTGTTCCAGTACATTATTTTTATATTCTCTATATTCTTTCATTATAAAACAAAAACAAAACCGTAAGATTATGTGGCAATATCCTTTTGTTTGCGTTGCCACGCATTTTTTTTTATATTCGTAATATTAAATCTAAAAATAATACACCGAGATAACATTTCATGGCAACATTCTTTTATCTGTGTTGCATATATTATTTTTTTACATTTGCTGTACGTTTTCCTTAAAAATAATGCACAGAGATAATACTGCACGACAACATCCTTTCGTTTGTGATGCCATATATTTTTCTTTATATACATTAGTTTTTAAAAAATAATACATAGTTCTAACATTTGATGACAATATTCCTTTATTTGTGTTGCCATATTGTTTAATATTCGCTATATAGTTTTCCTTAAAAATAATATACAGCAGTAGCATTTAATGGCAACATTCACATGTTAGTTTTAAAGAATTTATGCTGCCATATAATTTTTTAAAACTAACATTTGGCGATAACATGTTTGCTGGCAACATTTGAAAAGCGATTGAACAAAAGAGTGAGATTTGAGACTACGGTACTTCTGGTACTTTAAAAAAAATTCCATAGACTATAAATTTCACTTACTTTCGATAAACGTTATTTGTTTACTACATTTTTAACCATACTTTTTTAGCTCCATTGCGAAATTTTCACACTTCTTAAAAAAAAAAAATTCCATCGCAAAACAAATCGCTGTCGGGTCAAAAAGAAAAAAAAACCGCCTTTTCTTGCACATTTTCCATCATTTTTCTTTCATTAAACAATGCCACCGGTAGCTGTAACTTCAGGAATCGTCTGCGAGAAACCCAGCAATTACAGAACATGTGAGAAATCGGCGGGTGAACGAAGGCGGATTTGTTTTTCGTTCTCTCTACACAATGTAATTATTTGCCTGACACTCTTCTTACCCCCAGACAGATGTTATTTAGCGCCGTCGACAAGGGGAGGGGGACCAATGTTTCCATCCCCTCCTTCTACCTCAGTTGTTTCCTAGAAGCTTCGTGTGCGAAACCATTTTTTAGATGTATTTGTAGTAACTCGTTGACAACGAAGTGAACGTGAAGTTATTACTTAGTGCAAATCTACAATTTTTTTTTTTGACATGGCGTTCTGCAGTTAAAAGTTAAGTTATTGTCATTGATTCTGAAGTGGTTATAAATGCTTAGTGCATATTGTTTTGGTACAAATATAAATGTGAATACTTATTCTAAGTATAGAATATTAAATATAAATATTTGCTACTGTATTTAATAGTAAAGGAAAATGTATTTATGCTGCTTGCTTTCACGTAAAAGCAATGCGAAGAATAATACTTCAAGAAAAAAAACTTTCGATACTTTAAAATAATAAAAAAAAGGCTGAGAAAACCTGAAAGTACTCAGATTTTCACATCCCGCCATCATCACACATAGTGTCTGTTAATGTCGTTTATGCTCTCGCTGAGCTCGTAGATTACTTTTCTCCTCTTGAATGCACTCCTCTTGACACAATTTTTTTTATTCTGTTTAGGTTAATAATAATTAAGCATCGATTTCTTCGCGCTTACGGTACATAAAATTTAACAGCAATATCGCAAAATATTTAAAAACAGCATATCTTTAGAATTTCGGATAGAGTGTTAGAGGTTGCCATTTCATATTTGTAATTATTTCATTTTTTTCTCAGTTCGCCGCCTCAGTGTTCATTTTTCGTAACAAGACGATCTGCACAACTTTTTTTATCTTTTCAACTTTATTACTAAATATCACATTCTTCTCATCTGCGCCACTTAAAATTCAGTTTCAAAATCCCCAAAAATATTCAAAACAGCATATTTTTAGAATTTCCGATAAAGTTTTAGCCAGAATATTCTAGTGAATAATCAAAAAGATTATAAAAGCCGAATTAAAACACCTCAGCTTAGTTGTAGCTGTTTTAAGCGAACGGTTTGTTTACTTAATGCCGTTATTGAGTGTAACGAATTCGCTGTGAGATTGAATTAGTTTCTTTGTTTTGAATGGAGTTCTGTTTAACGTTTGAGATATTGTATCTCTGAGGAAATACTTCAGTATTTTATTTCTTGTGAAAAGAATAAATTTATTACCTTTTTATCGACTTCTGCATTCAATCATGAACCCGTACGCACGCAAAAATATACATATATATGAGTCCAACTACGGTCATTTCATAAAAATACTTAATGTTTCCATTTAGACATCTCGTTATTTAAACGTATTTTTGTTTAAAGTAAGTAGGAAAAGTTTTTTTTAATAAAGAACTGCGCTTATTGATTTTCACTCACTTGCTTTACTACTGTTGCAAAAAATTCGGCGTTTACGCCTGTATGTAAGCTTTCCGGCATAGCACTAGGGTTGCCATAAAATAGTGTATGGTAGGTTTGCCAGATTGGTGACTTTATCGCCCATTTGGCGACCAAATCGACGATATCCCATGGTCCTATCGGGAAGCTTCTAGAATAACTTCCTGTCGAGATATTTCTCGAAACGTGTGGAACTTAAAGAAAAGCTATATAAACCCCTGCGTTTCTGAGAGCCGGCAGTGTGATTAGTTGTGAGAATTGTGAGAATAGCTGCTTACCGTGAGTGCTAAGCTACGCGAGAGTTTTGTGAACGGAAAGCGATCGAGATAGTGCTTTGCCGTGAAGCTACCTTTACAGTATAGCTTGACAGTGTATTGGTGATTGTTCCACGGTGTTTATTATAAGTTTAGTGTTGTCGTGAAGCTACCTTTACAGTTACAGCCTGAAGCTGTGTTGCTGATTGTTTCAGCGTATTTATTGTAGATTTTCGTCGCTTTAAAGGCAATTTTGGAACTGTGCTGTAAATAGTGATTCTTGTAAATAAATTGTGCTTTTTATTGTTCTGCATCGTGTTTTCCATCGGATACTCTCAAATCCACGAACCCGTATAACGCAACACTACTCAATAAAAGAAAGATTAAATCTGAGAGTTAAATAACTTACGCTTTACTGAATGGAAACAAGCTGGCGCTTGAGGACAGTAAGTATTCTGTTTGAATCAATGGCAGAACATTGCTTTTAAACGGCGGAATTGTTGTTAACTAAAATTGAAATATAAGTACCTTACATTTTGCCGAATGGTAACAGTCTGTCGTGCAGGAAATAGAAACGTTTTATTCTGAACAATGTTGTCATCTCTCCCTTTCAATTTGCTTAAACGAGACTGTTTAAATGCATCATAAAGCTTGAAGATGCACATCTTATTGTGAAGGATTACTTTTTTTTTAAAATCGGATGGCTCTAGGTGTTGCCGATTTCCCAAATACAAGAAAAATAAGTACAGGCAGACGCATAACTAAATAACGAATTTAAAGATTTGTAAATATTTTATTTATAGGAGGTTATTAAAATTACTATAGTAATAATCATAAGTGAGGTTATTGTTTAACAATTTGAATTTTAAGAATTTTGGATTATTTTATGAATGACTTGATTTTGAAAATCTGGTACAGAAATTTCATATAGAATTATCTTTTGAATATAATGTAGAAATTATGTAATGATTAGAATATTAAGTACAGTAATGATGAATATAAAAATACTAAAACGAATCATTGCATGTAAAGCGTATAATGAGGGAGTACTGCTTCAAAACAGAGGCCCTGTTTTTACCTCTGTTATTTGTTTCTTTTGCCCTCCTCCTATCAGAAAAAATAAGCTTTGAAGGCTCTTACTTTATTAGTCCAAAGGGGCTTTGTTCCTCAAGGATTGTTGTTTTCGTTTTGCGATTTTACGATGGAAACATTAAAAGTCTGTATCACTTTTCAAACTGTTGCCACAAAATATTGCACCCCTGTATTATATTTAAAGAAATTAAATAAAGAAGAATGTGCGTAAATGTTTGTATGTTTCTCGCATTGCGATAAAACGACGGTACCTAAAGCCATCCAATTTTGAAGGCCGTCATCCTGCCGCGAATATGAGCAACTGCCAAAGCAATACTTAACCACTCATGTTATTGCATGAGTCAGTTTTAAGTGGTTTTGCCCAAAAGATGGAAATGTTTGCATTAGAGAAAGCTGTGGAGTCTTCAAGTTTTGTATAAAATAAGAAAATTAGAAATCTAACTATAACAGTAAGAACTATAATTTTAATAATACTATTATAAAATTGATGATGCTAAAATATAAGTTCTAATATTGAAAATTAATTATGTTTTGAACATTTTGAAAATTATTTGTGATTGTTCAAAATAAGGAATGTGTGTGCAAATTTTTTCAACTGTAACATTGTACTCAAAGCCTTCTCTGAAAAATATCTAATTATGTGGACTCTAAAACACAAAAACGTTTGGACTGAAAATTTTTAAAGGACTCTAATATATTACCAAAGTTTATATTTTGCTGAAAATTTCAGGACTGTATTTTTCAAATCATTTCTCTTCCTTTGCTAATGCTTTGGCGCTTTCTATCTGAAAACCTTTTTCTCTCACCCAGCCCTTTTCTTCTTAAAGGGGGAGGTAATATTTAAAACATAAAATATCTTCTATGTGAAATACAAAATCTTGCATTCAAATAATAAATTAATAGCCCTTTAATTTCCGTTTCATTCTAAAAATAACAGCAATAAATTTGTCTCCCTGCAGTTCCTATGCTCACTTACCGATGCAATCTGAACCCAAAATCCTGTACGTTAAAGTGGCATGTGATCCGAAATGGAATTCGGTATAAAAAGGTCAATTGCGTCACAACTCCCGCTCTTTCGTCTTTCTTCTTTTCGCTCTCTCCTCTGCTGCTTTCTGCTGTGTCGCTATACCACAGTTTCTTTCCTAAATTTAGTTCATTTTTTAAGAAATGTGAGCTGAAGAAAATTGTGGGTGTTCATAGAGCACCCACAGTGATATTGTGCATTGCCACTAAAATAAAATCATGTGTGGAATTGACCGTTATGTATGTTCTTCGAACGTCATTTTGCTAACTAAGTCTTCAGCCATAACAGCAAATCTGCACCTAACAAGACCAAGACTAGACCAAGATGTGAATCCGTATCTCAGATGCGCACTCAATAATAACCATATGAGGAAGCGCATATCCCAAATAATGGACACTCTCGCATCAAAGGGTCTAGAACTGTGCAACACAGAGTGATCCTCCAACTCACTCATTAAAGAATAACCTCCAATGATTAATGTTCGAATTTTTAGCTGACACAGCAAATAATGAAAACAATTCAATATAGTTCAAATCGTCATATAAATGGTAAGAAGCACTTATACACACCAGCTAGTCAACGAACTTATATGAGTAATTCAATTATTCCAAAACTTCAATGTGCTCATCAACAACCAAATTAAACACATAGATTGAATCTACAAACAATGAACGACTAGGTATGATGAACGTGCAATAGCAGCCAAAGTAGACATTGGCTTAAGACAGTGACGCCGCCAGCAGTGGCAGAGCTTGTGACGTCGCTTGCTCTAGACAACAGAAGCACCTCCACACCCAAACGGCATCGTGGGTCCCAGGAAGGCTTTGCTAATCTGGATAGCTAGCGTAAAGGGCCTATACCTACTTACCCAGGGTAAATAATAGGTGGCCCCCTACACTTATACCTAACCTAACTAGGTCTTCAAGTTATGATGCAGTCATCTCCAATGCCAGTCTGTTGCAACTCTCATCAGGTCATCTTATTTCAAATAATGGCAGAATCTTACTACAATAGGGTGATTTTTCACTTTAGCTCATTTCCGCACTCCCCCCCCCATTTTGATGTAGAGCATCCGAAGAGACGGGTCCGAGCGCCCCCCCTTTTTCCCTACCACAATCTCTCGAGAGGACTTTCGTCTGGCCGCATATTTAAAGTGCCCCCGTGCCGCACGGACACTATACATTTACAAACATGCATGCCTTCTTCGGGATTCGAACCCGGGTACTTCCGCACGGCAGTCAGTGACGTTAACCACTATACCGATTAAAAACCTCATCCTTCGGGAATTAAATGGCCCGCATGATTTTTCCCTCTTTCTGGATGGTAATATAAATTTAAAAAAGGGGGGACGAATAGGCCAGGAAATGACTACGACTATCGGTTCCGAAAATAAAGGCAGGATAAATACTTTTGTAGTCACAATGTACACATTTTAACGGCAATGAAAAAGATAACTCGATACAAAAATGTTTTATCCAAATTTTTGCCTATTGTATTCCTAGATATTTTATATTCGAAATATTCTGTTTCAACGAATTGTAAATCTTCAGAGACGGGTCTTCGAAACAAGCAAAAGTGCATTGTTAAAAAATGCTACTCGCAGAAAATTCCTACACAGCAACAAACATATGTTTAGGACAAACGCTTCTACGCTAGTTTCTCTTTGGGTTATTTTCGGAAGAAAGATGGACGAAATTTTGTTACGCTGTTAAGAAAAATAAAAGACGCTTCGGAGACTTTTACGGCTACGTTCCCCATGCACAGCCCCTTATATGCGGGAGCGTTTTCATTTATCTCTAACACCGTGAGAATAACGGAATACACGTTTTTCTGAAATAATAATACCTTCAATCGGAAATTCGGACGAGTTTTTTGCAGTACAAACAAATACAGGGGGTGTTTACATATTTTTAGAACGATTTCCGGGACAATTAATTCGTATTTAAAATATAACGAAAGAAAAAAACTTTTTATCTAAAGCGCACGGAACTGTGTATCGGAAATTCTAAAGATATTCTCATTATAAAATTATTTTGCGATATTGCTGTTGAACTCAATTTTATGGTTTAAGTGCGAAGAACATGATATTTAATAAATAAAGGTGACACACAAAACGTTAAAAAACACCCCTTTGTACGTAATTTAAAATCTGAAACCTTTCAGGTTTTTTTTTACTGTTATAATCGATTCGAATTATGATCGAATATAAATATAATTTTGATTACATTTGTATTGCGTTATAATTATTGTGCGTGTTTAATAATAGTGCCAACGATCAGAATTAAAATTACAGGCAATTATTATTTTACGATGCGAACGTTCATAATAATAATTACGATAATAAGGGCCATTAATATTAATTAATATGGACGATTATAATTATATCATACGGATCATTGTAATAATAATTACGTTATTACGAAAATTTAATAGTAATACTGACGATTATTATTACATTATTCGGAAATTATAATAATAATTACGGTAATTGGGACGATTAATAACAATATCGATGGATAATATTAATATAAACAACTATTATTATATGTTATGGGTGATTTTAGTAATAATTATTGTAACACGGGCTATTAATTATATTAAGCTAGACAGATAATATTAATGCATTTATTAATATAAATAATTAGTCTAGCGCGCGGAACTGTGTATCGGAAATTCTAAAGATAGACTCATTTTAAAATTATTTTGCGATATTGCTGTTGAACTAAATTTTATGATTTAAGTGCGATGAACATGATACTTAATAAATAAACGTAACACAAAAAAAGGTTAAAAAAAGTCCCTTTGGACGTAATTTAAAATCTTTTTTTCTTTTTTTTTTTTTTTTTTTTTGCGGTAATGCTTTTAGGCTGTTATTCACGCAAGCGACTCGTTTTTGATAAAAACTATATTTATCGCAACCTGAATTACGTTTAAAAGAAATTACTCGATCGCGTGCCTCTTATACTGAACTATTCAGAAGATTTTCTCGACACTGTATCTGCCTGTACAACTTCACAAATCCTCGGGCAAGCTTTTAATTAAAACCTGAAGAACTGTAATTCCAATTATTACGATAGCAATTTAATTTGTAATATAGTATTTCTTTCTGTAGCTATCCCACCCTTTTTTGACTAATTTTACCACCCGAAAATCGAGAGGGCAAAATGAGGCGAATCATTTAATTTCCGAAAGATATGGTTACAGTAAGAGCGTAACTCGTGAAAAGCACTTATTGATAAACTACAACTAACTATAACAATAGTATTTCTTTCAAAGAAACCTACATTCTAATAAAAATGTGTAGCAATATTAACATTACAATATCTAAAAAGACAGCTTCCTTTCTTCCTCTTTGTAACCCGAATCTGCCCCGTTTTTAGCGTATCAATATCTAAAAAGACAGCTTCCTTTCTTCCTCTTTGTAACCCGAATCTGCCTCGTTTTTAGCGTTGTCTTTGCTGCTCTTCAGTCCTCAAATCAACCATTAATAATCATAAAAGGTGAAATGCAGCTAACTTGGCGAAATCGTAGACGGAATGTCGGTTCTCGTTTGCGTCGTCGGGATGTGTCGTTTTTTGTATTAGGCTGCCATATAGTTCAAAAGTTAGCAGGAGGAGGTTCGGTATGACCTTTGCAGGTAGTTTGCGATCATTGGTCTTTGTTAGTAAGACGAAAACAATTACTGCACGGATGAATCTATTTTAGAATCTAGGAGAGCGCCTTTTAATTTTCAAATTTATTACATTTTATTTTTGAATATGTAAAACTGCTATCAAATATACGTACACCAAATGTACGTTTTAAGTACAATATTCACGTACAACCAAAATGACGTATGTTTTCAAAAAGAATATAATAAGTACGGAAGTGTAATAAAAATATAATAAATATTAATTTAATATTTCACATAAGTGGAATATTAAAATTCTATAAACAAATTTAATTCCCTACAGATATATATTTTCAATTACAATTAATCAAATTCTAAGAGTAATATTAAAGAAAAGATGATGAAAACTTTCCTTCATTTCAAAAACAACCGTAGCGTTATTAATAAATTTTTAGAGGTTAGTAAAAAAGAAAACTCTTAATTTTAATCGAGTGAAATTGAAACATTCATTTGGGATATAAAAAAAAGGAATAGCGAGACGAGAGAAGATATATAAGGATTAAAAATAATTATTATATCTGCAGAAAACAGCGAACATCACAATGAAAGAATACTCATAGATAAGAAGAGAATAAAGCTTCGATTCCCCAAAGAACAATGATCGCTTTTTGTGTTTAATACCCATGCATTGAAGAAAAGAATTCGGATCGTGCGCCATTGTTATGTTTCCTTCAAAAATAATCATTAAAATTCCTCCCTTCTATTATTAAAATGTGTTTACGGTAATCGGCGAAACAAATACGTAAAATATACATATATATCACGTTTTCTTTACCTTTTTATGCCGTGTTAATTATTTTCAACATCGCATTAAAATACACAACACTTAATATTTTATTGTACGCAGATGGCTGAGCACACATTTTTTTCCCCTACATTGCTTCTTTCCTTTTAATTTTTTTAAAACTTTTATTATTTTTTCATCCGCCTGCTCGTCTTTTTTTTATTTTATTTTATTTTATTTTTTTTTACGTTATCGCATGGACATTTGAATTTTCCACACTTGTAGCTACTAGCTCTTAGAGAAAAGTTCAGATTTGTTTTCTTTTTTTTTAATGTTTATATTCTTTCGTGTTCTATTTTTGCTTTCTTTTCTTTTTTCTGTTATTTTTCTAATGGATGTTAATGCAAGCTCAAGCTAGGATCCTCCAATGATGTTGGTGTTCGTACCTCCTGCATAGGGATGTTTAATGCCTGGTGATTCGTCAGAATATACACATATTTTTTTACGTTTTTCTTCTTCGATCGCCATTTTAATGCTTCGCTTAATTCTCCGACGTGAGAAAATCGGGTACGAAAAGAATTTTTTTAACGACATTTTTTACTATTTTCTTTCCCAACACCCAGTCGTTAATTTGCCGGATTATCGCTTAGTTAATGCTTGCTAAGCCTTCGAAGACCAAAAAAACGAGAGCGTCATTAATTTTTTACACTTTAGAAATATTCTCTTTTTATATGCTTGTTGGAATCTTAGTCATACTTTTTTTGTCGCCATTTTTTTTCGCTTACTAATTCGTCCTGTTAATGATGTTTCGAAAAAGTGAGCAATGTTCTCCTTGAACAGTTAATAATCAGCTGGTGTAAAAAAGTTTTGGAGACACCTTATCTCAGCAGCTTTTTGCTATATAATATGGCATTACATTTTTTTCTTTTAAAAAAGCACTTAGTTAGAGTTAGCGAAAGGTTTTCGACAGAAGAGAAGACGCGGTATTAGCTTATTAGATTTTAATTTTTTTATCGCTCTCGGGAAGACTTGAGATTTCAGACACGTGTTTTAAGAAGCTTTCAATCCAATTTGCTTTCAGAGTGCCAGCACTCTATAGAATTCCACTAGGTGCCGCGAACTGATTTCGCATAAGTGCTCATTGTTACTGAGATGTTTCGAGATAATTTAATTTACAAATACCGTTAAAACTAATTTAAGAATCTCCGTTTATGAAGGTTTTCCATCTCCGAAGCCTATTTTTCTGCTTTCATACTGCTGCTCACATAAAAACTTTATTCTGATTTTTCAGTTTTCAAGTTAAGTTCGCGCGTATCTCTCAGATAACGTTTCATTCTTGCCATAGACAAATACCGTAGGACACCACACTTAAAGGAATCGAAGTTTTTTTTCGGTAAGAAAAATAGATTTTATTAAAAAGACATAACAATATTGGTTTCATATTTTCGTGAAGTGAATAACAAAACATATTGTTGAATTATCGTTTCACTTTTACCGAAGATATGTCCGGTTACAAAGAAAACATTCAATAACTTTTGTAAAGAATATCGGATGTCTTTCAAAAGCCTTAAACAATGCAAAACCCCCTCATTCGAAGGACACAACTTGGATGGCATTTATGCTCACCCACCCCCAAATAAAGTTAAAAACTTTTTATTCCCTAACACACGAGTCAATTGAGTTTTAATTTTTTTCAAAACTTTTATTTTTTTTTCTTTTTTATCCTCCTGCTTTTTTTTTTTTTTTTTT
>KK121346.1:188786-214876 GCA_000611955.2 Stegodyphus mimosarum | reverse complement strand
GCCTTCACAGGTAGCCTGCAATCGTTTATCTTTGTTACTAAAATGAAAACAATCACTACCGGAATGTGTCCATTTTAAAACTCAGGGAAATTACGTTCTCCAAGCGCACTTTAAAAGATGAAATTTAGACGAAATTTTTAATTGTTTCAGAAATAAAAATGTCTCGGAAAATACGTAAAGCAATGAAGTAATGTGTAACTTTATCATACGGAGATATTATTTGAAATAAATCCTTTCACAGTCCGTAACGCTATGAAATTCTTCTAAGCTACTAAAAATATATATTCACCTATTCTTTTTCTTGAAGAAAAAAATAACCTATTCATTGTGTGAAAAATGCTTTAAAAAACAAACTTATACTATTTTGTATCCAACTCGGCTGTGTCTATTCTAAAAGAAAATCCGAATTTCAAAAGTAATACTTTTTCGTTTGATATGCTTCAGAAAATACATTTTTGTTTCTGATATGTGATCCAAGAAATAAAGAGATAAGAAAAATATAAATATCGCATGACAAAAAGGTAGATATTTTTCCTGGGAGATCCGGCAAAAAATTGATAAAAATCTCTTTGAAAAATGAGGCATAACTTTATGGAGCCCTGTCTTGATCCAAAAGCTTGTTTACTGTAAAATATCTTGCGCGAGTTATTATATTTAAATTTTATGTGCAGTGTCTGAATAAAAATAGAAATATGTATTGAATTTGCAGAAAAACCTTTTACTTAGTCAAATATTGTACGAAATTTGAGTTATTAGTTTTCCTATTATTTTAATCAAGCATAAATTTAGATCGTCACGCAAAATGGCTAAATATCCTTCTTGTAAAAACAAACATACTATCGGTCACGCGATTTCCCTTAGAGCGAATACTGTCTCCGTCTTTTAAAGATTTCCTAAAAATGAATTAAGTGTTCATATTTCAACGACCACCCTAAAAGGCTCTTTCGAAGTTTAATGTGGTTTATCAACAAAGATTATCGATGGATATGGACCACGGGAATTATTATTTGTAATATAAACTTCTAGAAGAATTTTATAAAGAGAATTCTTCGATCTTTTATTCCTATTAATTCACATGATAAATTATTTTTCTCTTTTTTAATTCGCTAATTATTTCACGAGTTTAAAAGAAATTATAAAACCTTTTATTTTATTTCTTTATTTTTATCTTTTTAGTCTCAATGACTCGTCATCAATTAAATTATTCAATAGAAAAATCATTCTTCAACAGCGAATAATCTCAGTTTTACTTCCAGCTGCTCTCTAACGTCAAAGCGTACAAATAATTCAGTTATTTCAAGAAAAATTCAGATTTTTCTGCTCTATCCGATGGTGCAAAACGTAGAATTCTGAAAAATTTAATTTTTTCGTTAAACGAAGATATGTGCGAACATTTGTTTCGGCAATAATTTTTAATAAAAAATCGAAATCGAATTTTGTGAAAATTCCCTTCACCATATTGTATTATTATGACCAAAAATCTACAGAATTGCCTAATTAATACTTTTTATCTACCTATGAAAAACGGGGAAGAAACGAAATAGCATTTTTGAAATGGCAGATGGTAAATATAATTACTTTGCAAATAATTCGTTCTGGCAAGTATGACTGATCGAAATTACCTGTACCACCACTAGAGATTTAACAGGGCTTAGTAAAGCTATAAACGAGACATTAAAACGGGACCATCCAAACGCACAAACGGAAGAACATCCACCATACCGCTTTAAAATAACTCGAAAAAAGATTAAACTTCTTCTTTAAAATTTAATAACTTTAATAACATAACTTTAATAACTCTTTAACTTTAATAACTCTTTAACTTTAATAACAGATTTAAACTTCTTCTTTAAAAAGCGGTGAGATCCACCAGCCACTCCGACAAAGAACACTTAATTATAAACTTCGTTATATAAAATAAAACACATGTTACTTACATGTACAAAACATATGTTACTTACATGTACATTCCATTACTTTTACAGACACATTGTAAGGTTTTAGTTAAACTAACAAAGTTTTATTTTAATTTAAATCTTTCTATCTCTTCTCTGTTTCAACTTCCCGTCAGAAGAAGCGCGCGTTTTCAGCTTATGCTAATTTGAAGTAGAGCCAAGTACTATTTAAACCAGAGGTAGAAACCTCTCAGTGTGAGAGAGCTTTTAGTCTCAGATCACGGTCATTCTGTTCGACGTTCGCCTGACCAGCTAGCAGCAAAAATTATAAGTCATAGTGCTTACTACGTGATTGCTCATTGAGATAAATTGAAGTGCGCTAGTATTAGTATTTCTTGCTACGCACCATTTAGTTAGAGGCCAACTCCGCGAATTAGCTCTGTGAGCAAAGCTTAATTAAAATTCTATTCAGTTTCAGTATAAATTTATCTGATTGTTAAGTTAGGCCCAAGTGTGGTCTTTTACTTGCTGTATCCCTCCCGAGTTGGGAAGTAAATTGTAAATAATATTGATTTAATAAAAGAGGATTTTAAATCCCTTCCAAGTGCAGTTATTCTTCAGCACAGTATCTACACCAGAACATAGCTGATTTTAGCTCCCTGTTCCAGATCAGGACTTAAGGACTTTAAGGAGTTACTTTAAGATGTTTGCCAAATCTACGCACAGAACACTCAGTCCTGACAACATATTTTACGAAATTTAACAATCTTAATTTAGATAATACATTTTTATATAATTAGCTTATTTTTTAGTCATTAGCTTATTTTTTGAAGCAGGAGTATTGAAAAATGAGCAAAGCCTTCACCGGGACTCGAACCACGGACCTCTAGAATACGCGCCCAGCGTGCTGACCACTACACCACGAAGGCATGCGAAGAAGGCGGGAGAAATACCTCATATACTTCCCCCTTTTAAAGTGCGACTGGGGTTTGGGGGACCCAATCGCCAAATCCTAGTAGTGGAGAATCATCATCCACCACCTTTTAGTTCTGGCGCCAGTTGTAGAGTCATTAGGATTTTTTTATTGGAGAGGGTAACTAAGCGAACTGAAAAATGAGCAACGCCTTCCCCGGGACTCGAACCACGGACCTCTGGAATACGCGCCCAGTGTGCTGACCATAACACCACGAAAGCATGCGAAGAAGGCTCGAGAAATGCCTTATACACTTAAGGCATTAAATTTAACGTATCAGGGATAAATTTTTGTGCAATACTTTTCATGGCAGAACAGCTGAATAACATGTGCTCTAAGTTAGCATTTCTTATACCTCAAAGACAAACACAAATTTTAATCGAGAACTTCTTATTAGTAAGATGGAAAATGCCCATGATGAGTTACGGCTTGATTAAATTACTTGTCACTCCTACACCCATTGAAATTAAATTGAAAGTGAACCTTCCTTTGGAATCAGGGTCATTTCAACTTGCCTGCCAAGAAGACTTACTTCTTTTTTTCAGCAAGGTTTCATACAATCAAAAGAAGTTTTAAATAAAAATGTATAACGTTACTTTCAGTGGCAGACTTTGCCAGTTAATCGACTCGCTCATTATCGACTGTATGGCTCTTCGTCCAAAAGAATTTAACATCTCTAAAAGGGCCAAGAAAAATGAGCACGCCCTTTACGTCCTTTATTCAAAAGTTACTTAGATGAAAGTCCTTAATTGAAAATAATAGCACTCTGACAATTACTACATAGCTCTACAGGATCTCGCGTGAAATTTGAAATGAGCCAATACAGAGCCTGTCGTAAAGTCACCGACAAGTACAGAGAAACAAACTAAATAAATAAAATCAGTATTATAAATAGCGATACACAAACACGAAAGACGGTGTGACGTGTAATAACTACAACCAAATCACGTGCCTTCAAAGAAATGCAACGCCATTCTCGCTCGCCGTTAAAAGTCTGCGGCATTTTTTTTTTTAAATAAGGTGTACAAAATCGCTTATTTATAATATATTTATTATTGTTGTTTTAAAAAGAGGACAAATAGATTGATTTATAATCTAAAAATTTCGAACATTTGCGACATACACATTTTTGGATGTTAAATTTAAGAATTATGGATGTGAAATAGAAAAAACAAAGTGAGATATTCGAAAACTCGAAAAAAAAAAGCTATGAATTATTTTGACAATTTCATCCAAATATCATTTAAACTATTCCTTTCCACTGTATCCGATGGTGCAAATAATAAAATTGCGAGAAATTCAGTTTGTTCGCTAAACAATGTTATATGCGAAAAATTATTTCAACATTAAATTTTAGGTAACAAGTAGCGATAAGGTACAATATTTACCCAATATAATTATTCTTTAGCAAACTCAAACACAATTTCCCGGCGAAAAATACTTTTTCTCCCGTTTGTTTCAGACTGCAATGCATTTTTAAAGAAGGAAAAGAATCTCGGTTAATATTTTTATTATTTTTGTTTTAAAAGAGAGCGAAAATTTCGGTTTATAATTTACAGAAATTTCAAAACTTGATACTCGATGCATTTTAATCGTTGAAATTGCGAAATCGTAAATGTCAAATAGTCTGAAAAATCTCCAAATAGTGAAAACTTTCGAAAATTTGGGAGAAATTAAAAAATTAAGTCACAATTTTCATTCAAGTTTTATTGAATAGAGTTTTTTCTCTTCTCTATCTGATAATATTCTAATATGCTTAGTTTGTTCGTTGAGTAAAGACATGTGAGAAAAATCGTTTCAACCTTAGCGACCAACATCACCAGCTCAAATCTAAATAAAAAAAGTAAATTAAAGCTCATAAAAAATGCGAAACTTTGTATGCAACATTGTTCGACCGAATAAAAACAGAATACGTACCGAGTCTGTATAAAAAATCTCTACGCAAGTCAAATATTGAATAAAGATCGAGTAATTTGCCTTCGTATGACTTTAATCAAGAATAAATTTATGCGGTCACGCAAAATGGTTAAACATCATTCTAGTAAAAGTAAACAAACTGGCACTCACACGATTCCCATTAACCAGATATCGTCTGCGTGTTCCAAAGAATTATAAAAACAAAACAGTACAACCACCCAGTGTTTCGAAAGCAATATACGAAGTGGTTTTCAAATCAACTTTAAAGTAGCATACATACGAGGCGAGAAATTGTCAGCATAACATCAGCGTTAAAAAACAGAGAATACATTTCCTTCTAAATTTTGTCGCCGCGCAAAGTGGTTTTGAATTTTGTTACTTTCGCATATTTTTTGTTGTACTTTTTTATGTTTTGTTTTGTTAGAAATATAAATTCATTTTAAAAGCAAGTAAGAAATTGTATTTTCTAGAACAAAATTGTGTGTTTTGTAATACACGACATTTTAGCACGTCGTGTAAAACGTACGCGTTGCGATCGTTTCGAAAAGTACGAATGCTGTTCGTAGAAATGCACGTGCTAAAAGCATAGTTATAACACGTCCATTTTATCCCGTGGTACCGAACCACATGCTGGGAAAGTTTCCGAACGTACCAATGTTTAAATGTATGTTCTAAGAACACACGCACAACTTTAGCCCGTCATGTTGAATATACCGGGTGGCCATAATTAAACTGACAGTGCTCACAGTGTTCTGTAGCGCGATCTATTTGCGAGCATGACGCCACATTTTGTAGGAAGATTAAACAAGACGGGGGACGAAGGATTCCGCGAAAAATCAAATTAGTTCCAAAAGTCACGCTAGAGGAATATTTGGCGCTGTGTAATAGAAAATACAGTGTTAACAAATGCAAATCAATACGAAAATTACCTTTTATTTTGCATTTAAATGAGGTTCAATGTGGCTGCCGTCGTTGTGGACCACATATTGCATTCTGTGCACAGTATGCACAACAGCAGAAAGTAACATGTCTGCAGGAATCTCCCGTACAGTCCGTGATATGTTATCCTTCAACGTAGCCAGGTCCTGGACCACTCCTTGATAGACCTTAGACTTAAGGTAACCCCATAGCCAGAAGTCGCATGGGGGAAGATCAGGCGACCGAGGTGGCCATGCAGTTGGAAAGTAGCGGCTAATGACTTTCTGTTGTGAATTTCTGTCGTGGCATCTGTTGCACCCGTACAGCAACGTGTGGAGGGGCTCCATCTTGCATGCAAATCATTTCCCCCAGGCATTGTCTTTGCTGAATTGCCGGAATGACAAAGCTGTTCAACATGTGGCGATATTTCTCTCCGGTCACAGAACAGGTTTCCGGTCCTGTCGGGGTAATGTTCTCATAGAAGAATGAACCTACGATAAATTCCGCTGTGTACCCACACCAAACAGTTACCTTTGGTGAATGATTGCAGATCACGAGACTTTATCGGTGTTTATGTAGATTTTACCCTTTTTTAAAAGTGTTGCCATATTGCACTTGAACTAAATCAGAAAATGTGCATAATAAAAGGTAATTTTATTCCGTATTGATTTGCATTTATTAACACTCTATTGTCTATTACACAGCGCCAAATATTTCCCTAGCGGTGACTTTTGGAACAATTAGTTTTTTCGCGGAATCCTTCGTCCCCCGTCTTGTTTAATCTTCCCACAAAATGTGGCGTCATTCTCGCAAATAGATCGCGCTACAGAACACTGTGAGCACTGTCAGTTTAATTACAGCCACCCGGTACTTTATAAGCGCATGCTGGAAACGTTTCGAAAAGTATCAATGTCGTACGTTTAAACGTACATTCTAACAACATGGTGGTGACTCGCCCCAAAAGTACGTCGAGTAGGCAAAGAAATTTTTAAAAAAAGGGGAGGGAAGAGAAAGGGGAAAAAAATTATTTTTCAAAAATTTAGGGATAATTTTTTTTTTGATTCACATTCTGAAAGTGAAAAATAAATTTAAAAACCTGCTGCCAAACCGTATATTTAGTAAAATGTGCATTTTAATTCCGAAACTATTATCTGTACCGAAAACGCCCAGCAGTATTAGTAAAAAACCGAGATATTTAATCAAAACGTCTGATGTATACACCATATGACTTCCTTGTATGGGATATTAAAATATACACAATTTTCCTGCATTTCGTTTAAACATATTGAATTAACAGTTAGCAAATCTTGAATTAAATTTACTTCGTCGATAGCGCATAAACCGCAACAGAATAAACACACTCTTTAAAGTTCACTATATTTATTTACCATAGCCACACATCGGCGCTAGGTTTACTTAACAGCGTTACATCTCATTCATTTTATGACTCAAAGTGAGCAAAAATTATAGCGTCTGAAGAATTATGACAAGTTCTATTCCAGTACTATAATAAATCTAAAACGATGTATAAAAGAAATTAAACAAATAAAAAGAAACACTTTTTCACAGACGATTCGGCGCCGCTTACCTAATGCGCATGCGCTACTCATTCATTCAGTTGTCACTTCGCCGTAAAGCAAAAATACATAAAAATTCAAAATATTTTTATTAAAAATTGAAAAATATTAAAAACATAAAACACCAAGTACAGTTAAAACAATTAAAAAAAACAAATTTTTACAATTAAATTTGCAATTTGTACGCAAAAACAAGCTAATAACTTAAATGAATTTTCCAGAATGAATAAAGCATAATTTAAATCGCAATCATAAAAGAAGACGTTACTTTGTTGTTGAGAAACTTACTTTCTCTACATTGGCAACAAATCCAGTATTCTGCTAAGCTTCAAATGTTAACACATATGGCCTCTATCGTAACTAAAAATTCGGCTTAGCTGCACTTAAAAAAGCTTTTAAATTGTTGATATTTCCACAATTATTGCACGCAGGTTAACTGAAGGCATAAAATCTTAACCGAAAGATAAGAACAATATAATTCAATCATTTTTAAAGCAAAAAATGCGCAATTTACAAACATAAAAGAATAAGAAAATTCAGCTCAGTGAGCTGAGTAACAGAGTGGATATATATATACATATATTTATATACTTTTGGTGCGGCCGATTGCAAAAGATATGCGAGGTGCTCGTTTACATGCTATAACAGTCCTGCATACAAAATTTCAGCTTTCTGAGGCTAGTCGTTTTTCAGTTATACGAGATACATGCATACATACGCACAGACGCCACGAAAAGAATCTCTTCAGAATCCGTTTTAAATCAGTTTTATGACTTTATTGGGGGAAAAAAGAGTCCTTTATTCTGTCTTTACGTTCAGCTATTACGCAAAAACAGCGTTAAATTGCATTCGATAGCAATCAAAATGGATATTTTCGTTGAAATATGAGACCCGAAATTTTTCGCGATTACAATACTTCCTTTTTACTTCGTGCAAGGAAGTAAAAAACAATCAGCACACGGAATAACCCATTTTAAAATTTAGAAAAGTTCTTTCTGTGAACGCATTATGGAGCGGGAAATAAAGAGAATATTTTAAAATTTTTCAGAATCCTGAGAAGTTGGGAGAAACGCACACAAGAAAATATGAATGAATGGAATCTCAAGCAAAGTGATTATTCTTATTTAAAATATTTCTAACTATTCGAAAAGCATGAACAAACGCTAATCAAATCTTCGTTTTCAAATCTTAGAATAAGATTGAAACCACAGCGCAAATTAATTAGCTCAGTTAGTATATTTCTTGATGCGTTACTCACGTTTGTTAACGAAAATAACATAAAAAGGGCAACAATGCATTAAATTCTTAAATGTTACCATTAAGTTATTGCTATAATAAATAATGCCGTAAGAATTCTAATTAATTTAAGGAACATCTATACGCGGGGCGCTTAAAATCGCACCAGGGTCCGCATGCGCCTCTCGGACTGCCACGTGAGACCAGTACCGTATGTCAAATTGACTAACTACGCAGTAAATTTATTTAGCGAGACTTCAACACATTTCAACGTTTCACCAATCAAGAGATCATCAGGATTGGTGTGCCGCAAGGCTGTGTGCTGGCACCCTCGCTAATCTGTATGCAAATGATACTCCGAAGTCTGCGGGCAACATCACTGCAAAATATGCAAAAGAGGTCACAATGCTTGTTAAATCCTTTCGTCCGGAAATGACCGCCGTCAACAAGTTACTAGAAATTGTTACAGTTGTAAACAGCGTGGAGGCGAAGAGACTGCAACAAATTCCAATAGAAGTGCAATGGCGGTTCTTTATTGGTTTGTGTGTTACCGACAATGTAGAAAATACGACATTATAAAGAACACATACGCATTCAGAACGCCGAAAACTGGCCGGCAACGTATGCAACGATTAACATTTCATATAATCCTCGAACATTCACAATGCCAAATCGCAAACCGGCAAATTGCGAAATGTATTTTCGATTCCTTTCCAAAATCCCCACACTTAATGCATTCATTACAGAATCCATACATTTCCATATATTAAATCGTACGTTTTCATAGATTGTTTTCTTTAATAACAAGGGCATAAATTTTGTTTTCCCCTACTTCCACTTTCGTTTACCTATTTTGAATAAAAGCTTTTGAATGTCATACTTTCCTTATTATTTCAAAGATTTCCCTACGAATGTACGTCTTTTAAACAGCAGCCTTACCGTGAACTTTGCGTAAGTAACATTTGCCATTTTAGCGAATGCCTAGATATTCCGTATAGGACGTAGAAAAATATTTCTCATATTTCGCCTAAATAGTATTTGTCATCTTGTAGATTGTGTAAGTATTATACACAACGCCTAGGTAAAGTACACTCACGTTTGTGAAAATTGCAACACCAAGAAGGAATCGTCATAATTGAATGCAATTTAATACACAGTTGAGTGGTAGTGGTACAAATAAATGATTAAATGTTCAAAGCAAACAAACAAGAACAAGAGATCAGAATCAGTATTTTGTGTGGCCACCACGCGCCGCAATAAGTGCTGCTACACGACGTGGCATGGAGTCAAACAAAGTTTGAATGTCTGACTGAGGAAGAGCATTCCATATCGTTTGTACGCGTACCCAAAGTTCGTCTGCAGACGCAACAGGACGAGGATCACGAGCAAGACGCCGACCAATGACATCCCACACATGTTCAATTGGCGACATATCCGGGGAACACGCAGGCCAAGGAAGAAGCTGTACCTGCTGCGCTGCAAAGAAGGATTTAACAATCCGAGCAGTATGAGGGCGGGCATTGTCCTGTTGAAATACAGCGCCTGGCAAGCTTTGAAGGAAGGGAACAGCTTCGGGCTGTAGAACTTCACGGATATACCGGTTGCTGTTCAGATTGCCCACAATTCGTAGCAATTGAGATCGTCTATGATATGCTATGGCGCCCCAGACCATAACTCCGGGTGTTCGTCCACTGTGGCGTTCGATAATGCACTCCGGAAGGTGGCGTTCACCGGCATAGCGTCTGACACGAATGCGGCCATCATGGTACCACAAATTAAAGCGGGATTCGTCAGAAAACACGACATGCTGCCAATCAGCACGCCAGTCTCTATGCTGATTGGCCCATTGTAGCCGCAGGCGGCGATGGTCGTGCGTTAGGGGGATCCTGTATAAAGGAGTCCGTGCGCGCAGTCCACACTGCAGCAGACGTCTACGAATTGATGAAGCACACAATGAAACACCTGTAGCTATTGACCACAGTGCTGCCAATTGTCTAGAGGAAGCTGTACGGTCCGTCCGCGCCATGCGGACCAGGTGTCTATCATCGCGAGCTGACGTCACATTTCGGGGTCCACTCCCGGATTTCCGAGTTGTCCGACACTCGTCCGTCCACTGCTTCCAAACGCGCATCACTGTGCTGCTGTTACGCTGCACACGAGAGGCTACTGCACGATACGACAATCCAGCTTCACGAAGGCCGATGATTCTCCCTCGTTCAAACTCTGTAAGTTGTTCAAATCTCGCTCTCTTTCGTCGACGAGGCATAAGTACAGATTGAGTTAACGTTTACCACTAGCAGATAACCACCGATAACCATACACGCCTCGCTACAGCCGTCTATTTATTCGGATCCATCAGCCGTTCAGAGGGCGCTGTTCAGCATACTCATGCGCTACGGATTTGCAATTCTAATCATTCGCATATCATGCGCTACTTTGCATTTCCTGAAAATTTCAGCTCACTCGCGTAAGTCCTTCATGGTGTTGCAATTTTCACAAACGTGAGTGTATATGAAAATTATCATATTTCATAATTTGCTTAAATAGCATCTGCCGTCCTATAGCTTTGTCTGGGTATTGTATACGATGCTTAGGTAAGATACACTGCGCAAAAAATAATTAAATAAATAAATAAATAATTTTTTTTTAATCTGAAAGGTTTCAGATTTTAAATTACGTCCAAAGGGGCGTTTTCCGACGTTTTCCGTGTTATCTTTATTTATTAAATATCATGTTTTAGGCACTTAAACCATAAAATTCAGTTCAACAGCAATATCGCAAAATAATTTTTAAATGAGTCTGTCTTTAGAATTTCCGATACACAGTTCCGCGCATTCTAGATGAAAATGTTTCCCCCCACCAATAGAGTGTTGCCATTGCTCGCTTTTAAATCGTTTGAGTTTGTTCATCAAAAATTCGCTAATGTTTGACAAAATATGAAATACACTCACGTTTGTGAAAATTGCAACACCAAGAAGGAATCGTCATAATTGAATGCAATTTAATACACAGTTGAGTGGTAGTGGTACAAATAAATGATTAAATGTTCAAAGCGAACAAACAAGAACAAGAGATCAGAATCAGTATTTTGTGTGGCCACCACGCGCCGCAATAAGTGCTGCTACACGATGTGGCATGGAGTCAAACAAAGTTTGAATGTCTGACTGAGGAAGAGCATTCCATATCGTTTGTACGCGTACCCAAAGTTCGTCTGCAGACGCAACAGGACGAGGATCACGAGCAAGACGCCGACCAATGACATCCTACACATGTTCAATTGGCGACATATCCGGGGAACACGCAGGCCAAGGAAGAAGCTGTACCTGCTGCGCTGCAAAGAAGGATTTAACAATCCGAGCAGTATGAGGGCGGGCATTGTCCTGTTGAAATACAGCGCCTGGCAAGCTTTGAAGGAAGGGAACAGCTTCGGGCTGTAGAACTTCACGGATATACCGGTTGCTGTTCAGATTGCCCACAATTCGTAGCAATTGAGATCGTCTATGATATGCTATGGCGCCCCAGACCATAACTCCGGGTGTTCGTCCACTGTGGCGTTCGATAATGCACTCCGGAAGGTGGCGTTCACCGGCATAGCGTCTGACACGAATGCGGCCATCATGGTACCACAAATTAAAGCGGGATTCGTCAGAAAACACGACATGCTGCCAATCAGCACGCCAGTCTCTATGCTGATTGGCCCATTGTAGCCGCAGGCGGCGATGGTCGTGCGTTAGGGGGATCCTGTATAAAGGAGTCCGTGCGCGCAGTCCACACTGCAGCAGACGTCTACGAATTGATGAAGCACACAATGAAACACCTGTAGCTATTGACCACAGTGCTGCCAATTGTCTAGAGGAAGCTGTACGGTCCGTCCGCGCCATGCGGACCAGGTGTCTATCATCGCGAGCTGACGTCACATTTCGGGGTCCACTCCCGGATTTCCGAGTTGTCCGACACTCGTCCGTCCACTGCTTCCAAACGCGCATCACTGTGCTGCTGTTACGCTGCACACGAGAGGCTACTGCACGATACGACAATCCAGCTTCACGAAGGCCGATGATTCTCCCTCGTTCAAACTCTGTAAGTTGTTCAAATCTCGCTCTCTTTCGTCGACGAGGCATAAGTACAGATTGAGTTAACGTTTACCACTAGCAGATAACCACCGATAACCATACACGCCTCGCTACAGCCGTCTATTTATTCGGATCCATCAGCCGTTCAGAGGGCGCTGCTCAGCATACGCATGCGCTACGGATTTGCAATTCTAATCATTTGCATATCATGCGCTACTTTGCATTTCCTGAAAATTTCAGCTCACTCGCGTAAGTCCTTCATGGTGTTGCAATTTTCACAAACGTGAGTGTAGATAATAAAACAAATTCCAAATTCGGGCTTCCAGAGGCGCCTATTCGGGTGGAAACGTACGTTATTCAAAATTGGATGGCTCTAGGTACCGTTGTTTTATCCCATTTGGAGAAATATACATACGTTTATGCAGATTCTTCATTATTTAATTTATTTAAATATAACACAGGGCTGCAATATTTTGTGGCAACAGTTTAAAAAGTGATTCAGACTTTTAATCTTTCCAATGAAACATCGCAGAAGAATAGTCCTTCAGGGACAAAGCCCTTTTGGACTAAAAAAATGGGGGGGGCAGTTCCATATCTCTCGTTCTACTGGGCCAATTGACGAAATTCAAATTGCATTTTTCATGTCTCGAAACCGCGACTTACGCTATATATTAGATTTATATATAGCATTATTCTAACTTAGTAATTTTGACACAAAATCTGACTTTTTCTGAAATGACATGCCAATGTTTTTCCATATTTCGACTCAAACTGCCAGGTTTTGTAAAAATTGCCCGAGTTGTTTTTAAAAAATTAGCTCTCAAAATTTTAGCTCCTCAGTGTTAATTGAATTTGATATATATTTATTTATATGTCTTTTTCAATTAAACTTACTCGTTTCCTTCTTCTGAATTCGAAATTTAGGCTTAATCCAAATATAATTCGCCCATTTTTTATGATTTATTTTTAAAATTTGTAAATACAAATAAAAAATATTTAAAAACTTAAATATTTTTTATAAATTTTTCGAAGATATCTTTGTATTTTGTATTATAAATTTTTAACATCCTCTTAAAGTAGATGTATTTCTAGCCACACCAGCAAAAAATTTGAGTTTTTATTCAAAATGTTTTAAGATATATATGAATATAACACACTAGCGAGTTTTGAAATTGGGATATTTGTTATAAGCGATAATAACGCCAAATGTGGTTTACGCATGTTGCTAAAATTTTTGAAAAGTCTGAAAGATGATTTTTTCCCGCTCATCTACAGTGAAAACAAGGGAAGGAAAATAGGTTGCCATAAATGAAGAAGTTCGCCAAGTATATTATTCTTGGCACAAACTGAGAAAATGTGCCAAGATAAATTTTTGAATTGCTCCGTAAATTTCGCACCAAATTTTATGATGATTTACCTACATTGTTTGATTATAAAATTTAATAATTAGGTATAATTTCAGCCGTAGAAGCGAAGCATGAGAAAAAATTGGCATGTCATTTCAGAAAACGCCCGATTTTGTGTCAGGATACCTATCTTAGAATAATGCTATATATAAATCTAATATATATCTTAAGTCGCACTTTCGAGATATGGAAAACGCAATTAGAATTTCTTCAAATGGCCCTGTAGAACCGGAAATATATAACTGTCCCATTTTCTTTCTTTTTGCACAGTGTACATAATTATTCTCCTATTTCATACTTTGCTTAAAAATGACAGGCACACTAGAAAATATTTGGAAATGCCAAGGCTTTATTCATTCCCGGTAACATATTCGCAACTGAAAAAATCTAAACACTGAAATTTTTAGTGTGAGAGTTTTTTTTTCCCATGCATGTCAATCGATTACCTTTATGTCGTAATCGATGAAATATCAAATTGCACGTGGACCAAATGCATGATCCGAAAACAGCTGATGCAGCAATTTTTCTTGTTTATAAAACGAAATTTTTTTAACAATCAAGTAAAAAATTACCTAAATTTTAAATTCCGCTTACTAAGTATTCATTCAAACAAGCATAAACAATAATAATATCGGAAAGGAAAAAAATTCAAATTCATATTTATTTCCTACCTGAAATCTAAAGTTTTATACCTGTAAGATATTTTTTGTCCGTTACATGTTCTAACTCAAACGTATTGACCGTTAAATTAGACTTTAAGACTGACATTTTTTCAAATATTTTAACATTTTCGTTAATTATTAGCTAACTTACTTTAATTTATACAAATAAATTATGAAAATGTTTTTTAATTTTCAGGGAAAATTTCCCAAGTGAAACTAAATTCAAAAAAAGAAAATCTGAAAGGTTTCAGATTTTAAATTACGTCTAAAGGCGCGTTTTGTTTAACATTTTGTGTATAACCTTTATTAAATATCTTGTTCTCGACACTTAAACCATAAAATTCAATTCAACAGCAGTACCTCAAAATTATTTCAAAATGAGCATATCTTTAGAATTTCCAATACACAGTCTTGCACGCCGGAGATAAAAACGTTTTTTTCTATACAACGTTGCCACAGCTCGCTTTGAAATGCTTGAGTTTCTTAATCAAAAATTCGTTAAATATTTACAAAATATGAAATCGGTAATAAAACAAATTCCAAATTTCGAATTTGGTCTTCCAGACCTTTTGTTTGACGGCGATTTCAGTCGAAAATTTATCGATTTCGAGGGCCTCTCTTCGTGAGGAGCAAAAAATGATAATAATCTAACTTAACCACATGCGTACCTACAATTAACCTAACTCAGGGATTCCCAACGGGGTTGGTGAGCCCCGAAGGTCGTCTGCCTAAGAGAAGGGTTGTCTTCTTGGAGAACTTTCTGAAATAATCTGCCTCGCGTTCACGTTACCTGTGGGGATAACCACGAAAAACGATCATTCTAACAGCCCTTTCACAGTTTCGACCCCAAACCATGTCGAACTACCAGTATTCAGCGGTGTTAACCATCGATTACTGGATGGGAATAAACTACTTTAGAATCTTTCGGAATGATGGCCAAAAGTCCTATAAAATCGATCAGATATATTCTATAGAATTCTATAAAATTTTAGATATCATTTCTATAAAGTTTCTATAGGGACTGTACGAAGATACACATCGATATCGTACAGAATTTTTGCGAAGATTCTATAATTTTTTTTAAATTCATTTTACTTATTATCTATTTACATTATTTATTATAATCATATATTATTATTAATTACGTAATATAATTATTATATATATCATGTAATAATTTGTATTATATATTACTTTTTATATATTATTAATTCTATATTATGATAAATATTGTAATTCCGTTATTAATAATTATATCATTTAAATAATTTTGTTATAATTTGAATTCATTTTATGCTTTTACTAGATTTTATTTTCATATTACATAAGCAAAAGTGTTCAAAGAAATTGAGAAGCCAAAAAACATTCAACTGAAGGGGAAAAACGAGCCAAAATTTCCATTCAACCTTCACATTAAAAAGTATTTATTTCTGCTATTTATGCTCAATATACGAATGAGAAACTAAATCCTTTTTTTATTACAGTTTGAAAAACTTTGCAGAATTCCACAGAATGTCATTCTATATAGGCCTTTGTCGAATATCTGTGTGACTAATATACAATGTTTTTGTTTTTAAACTAACACTATTTTTAGAGCCATTGTTATCTCGATGTGTCAGCTGGTAGAAAAACTAATGATGACATGGAAGAAAAAGATTCCGGAAAAAAAATTAGTTTTCCAAAATTTGCCGATAAGGAGAAATGTGGCGCTGTTCTAGTCTACAAAACTGAAATTTGTTTAAAACGCAGGTAAAATTTGAAAATGCAAAAACTCGGTTAAGTATATGACAGCAGCATCAGTAATGCACTTTATAAAGATATGGGGAAAATCGCCGAAGGACGCTGAAAGGCATGATTCAAAAGTTTAAAGAAACAGGATCCTTAGTAGTTAGGCTTGATAGAGGAAGGGGGTGAAAGTTGGGTCCCCCCTTTTTTTTTTGAGACTTTTTTTTGACACCAATATCGGCGCCGCACAAATTCAAGACGGCCGCTACACAAAACCAAAATAAGAAGTCAACGAATTGCACAAACTCGGTGTCCATGTGCACATCGATCTATTTTAACTTAAAAAAGATCCCAGAATTGCAAAATCTAGGCATTGCGCACTGCCTTAACTTTGTCCATGTACACATCGATTTATTTTCACTTAAAAAAATCAGGAAGCTAAAACAAAGTAAAAACTATCATGGTAACCAGAAATGGGGTTTCATCGCGAAAACTGAACAAAATTTGTCGCTAACCGAAACGGCACCCAATTCTACTCTTAAGCCCAGAAAGAAACCCGATGCCCACTGCAACGTGAATGGCGCCCATAGGACCACTGCTTTCCGTAGCAGCTTGACAATTGGATTTCAATCTTTCAGCTGCATGGAAAATCTCGACGAAAATTGCTCACTTCTACCCATAAAATATAAGCCACGTGCAGGAATTAAAACACAGCTATTATGATAAATGGGGAGGGGCATTTGCTCTGACATTTTTTGCCAGCAAGGAGATCGACAATCGTGGCCATGAAGAATTATGAGGAGAGACGAGACCCATTGTCACCTAAATGGGACTGTTAACAGTCACAGTTCTCGAATTTGGGCATCCGAACAATTTCGTGCACTTCAGGAAATCCCAATGCAGTCACCAAAAGTAACCGTTTCGTGCGACTTCATAGCAGAATTCATCAGTCAATCATTCTCTTTTGAGGAGCACATTCTTTTACCTTGATCACACAAAGATATCATAATAGGCTGACTACATTTGTATGTTTTGCCCTACCGGGTAACTGCCGCCCACTAAGTACAGTGATTAGTGACCGCAACTGCTGTACCGATGGGCACGGTTCGAGCCGAAAGTTCTCTCGAGAGGTTGTTGGTAGGGGAAGAGGGAGTGGAAGACAGTTAGCTAGGTTCAGCAATACCTCAATTACCTGTGGTACTGCGGAGGTGCTGTCCTTCCTTCTACCTGTACCAGATAACTTTTAGGAAGAATGGAGCACCACCACTGGTCTATCAGCGTAGCGGCTGTTGTGTCATCCAGGAATGGTCTTGTTTTTCCCTTGCGTAGCCGCCTAGTTCCCTGAACCTAACCCTAAGTGCCTTTTCTTAAGGGTTGTTTAAATTCAAGGCCTTCGACGACCTAAGGGGCAACATGTCACGGGCCGTGATGAGCAATCCTAATGAACATATTAAGTTTGGCTACCCAGAATGCAATGTATAAAATATGAGGTTGGTTACGGCATGCAACGTGTGATCCACAACAAGGTGGTCATAATGGAAGATGTTGTAAGGTTTATCCTAATTTTATTAACAATTATTTCAAGTTCATGCATCTTTCCTATCATTCTAGTTTCAGCTTAACGCAGTGAATTTAAATGGGTAAAGAGTATTTAAGTCGATGTTTCACCCCTCTCTAACAAAGTCGTGTTTGCCTTTTGGCTACGTCTCTCTTAGCTATTGCTACGCTCGGCCCTTTTTTGACTTCGCCGACTTAATTAAGATTTAGGGGCCAACTTCTTAGAATCTTGATAGCTTCGGCTATATCTTGTGTTAGCTTTAGTTAAGCTTAGCAAGTTTAATTTCCTATTCATTTACGTTCGAGCCCAAGTAGAGGCTTTGCTGTACGTTCCGAGTTAAGAACGGATGGTATTTATTCTGAGAAATAAAGGGTGGTTAACCCTTTGTGAGTCTTACGTCTCTGTTAACACACTTAAGCGATTATTCGCTTGATAATGTTTGTGGGGTTCAAGGATTGAATACTGAATTAAATAAGTCAAACCCCACAAGGTCTGTGCTCTCTCCGATGAAGCGCTTTTATTGAACAAAGTTATATGGTATATCGAAATATCATTTCTGCAATCCTGTGGAATACAACAAATTCAGTTGCTGCCTCAAAGCGCTGTTGCATTGAAATTTCTTCTTTTATTGATTAAGATGTCAGATAAATTTGTCAGAGATTTTCTGTAGAATTCTATAAAATTTGAGTCATAGCTTCTGTAGACTTATAAATAAGAGAGGGCCCACCAGCGGCCGAGCGGTAAAGACGCTTAACACTGGTAGTTCGGTTCCCGAGGTTCGAATCCCGCGAACGGGCTGGCTGCATGGGCGTTTTCGTGGTTTTCCCCATGTGTAACGTGTATACGAGCCAGTTTCCATTAGAAAGTCCTCCACGAAGGCATCCCACCCTTTAGGCAGATATCCCTCGTGTGCTTTGCCATAATTGAATAACCTAACCTATAAATAAGAGAGTGATTATACAAAGATATATGTTTATTTCCCAGATGTGCATAGTTAGATGGGTGCTAAATTTTCTCCTGTCGGCAACATTCGGAACTAATTTTTATTTCACAGCATCTTTTTTGCGATGTCATCAATAATACCCCTACCAAATTGGATGGCATCGAGATGAGAGATCGAGTTTCATCAAGAGAAAGTTTCATGTTCAATTTCTACCGAAGAAATTCCCTTTCTTTATCTTAATGACTTGCAAAAGAGCGAAACTTCATCAAAACAAAACAACAAGTCATACTTCGGAAAACACCACAACATTGCTTGGAAAAATGAAGACTGATACAGGTAACGCATGTCTGCCTTTTCGACTTATTCCTGTGAAGTCCCACGACGTTTCGCTTACGGAGCATTGTGCGTTTATACGTATATTTTTGCAGGAGTGCTGTCTGGGATTGTGCGTGCCCTCGGAGGGCTATGAGATCGAACATTTAAAAAAGTAGTCTTAACATTCGAAATATTAATTAAATGTGCCCGAAATCATTCGCAAAATGTGTGAACACCATCTGTATTATATTTAAAGTGGATTTTATGTCATACGCAGAAAGTTCTAATATCAGCAACAAGTTTTTAAACCATTACTAGCTTTTACCCGTGCCATCGCTCGCGTTGATGTCTTTAAATAAGTTTTAAAGACTATTGAAAAGAAGAGAAAATAATTTGATTTTTTTTCTTATTGCCTGACAAGGATAAAATTTGAGTTACTATTACTTATTTTGTAAGTTAAAAATACACTCCGCGTAAAATTGTAAAATTTCAATCAATACACCCCTTCTTTATTGAGATAAAAAGAAATTCATATTGATGTCGCCAAGACGCTATTCTGCATAATTTTAAACTCCGATTTGGATATATCAAACATTGCAATCTTATGTTTTTTTTGAGGGGCGTTACTAAAAAATTCTAAAATAAAACATACTTTAAAAAACTGAAAAACATGCTTTATTAAGATATCTCACTGCAAAAATAAATAATTTTCATTACCAAGATTTCAAAAAGTTTGAAGTATTAACAAAACGTTAAAAACATGTATTCTTTTGAACGTTTAAATTAAACACGCGGAAGGAAAAACGCGCAGAGAAACTTTTGCATCGATTAACTTATCGTATAAAACTTTCAATATTTAATTTTTATAACGTATTTCTCCCGTCTTCTTCGCATGCCTTCGTGGTGTAGTGGTCTGCATACTCGACGCGTAACCGAGAAGTCCCTGGTTCGATTCCCGGCAAAGACGTTGCTCATTTCTTCACTTTCCTGCTTCAGAAATTCTCTACAACTGGCGCCCGAACTAAAAAGGTGGCGGATGATGGTTCTCCACCACCGGGATTTGGCGATTGGGTGCCCAAAACCCCAGTCGCCCTTTAAAAAGGGGAGTATATAAGGTATTTCTCCCGCCTTCTTCGCATGCCTTCGTGGTGTAGTGGTCTGCATACTCGACGCGTCACCGAGAAGTCCGTGGTTCGATTCCTGGCGAAGGCGTTGTTTATTTTTCCCCTCTCCTGCTTCGTAATAACCTAATGTCTCTACAGTTTATACAACGACAATCATTTTAAGCTATAAAACCTTATTATATAGTTTAAGTTTCAACAGATAAGTTACATTTTATAGCCTATAACCTTTTCTAAAATATCAAAAATATTTCTTGAAAATTTCACGATGATCGGTTAAGTAATTAAGGCGTGAAAGCGTAATAAGCAAACAAACTCACATTCGCATTTACAGTAATAGTTAGGATTGCCGAGAAGATAAAGTTGTTTACGTACGAATCCTTAGTAATACTTCAATTTTGAGGAAAGATTTCTCATATTAAAAAAGAATTCTTTGAAAAGAGGGAGTAAAACAGAAAATAGCGTGAGCTTTTCACGGAAATATTCCTCGAAAGGGAACCCTTTGGTATTCTGAAACGAAGCCAAAAAACGCTTTTAGAGAGTTAAAAAAATTCAACCTCTGGACTGCAGCTGAAAATAAATAAATAAAGCAAATAGTTTTTGAAATATAGCCGATAATGTGGGCTACACTGCAGCCTCGATCTTATTGCTAAAACACCTCTTTTACAGGTTAAATTGGAATTTTTTTATACGATTACCATTGTAAAGCAGTAAGGTTTCTTGATAATTCTAAGGGCGCATTTTAGACTTTGAAAACTTACAAATTAGTTAAGGTACAATAACACGCAGAGCAAATATTAATTTAGAAGTCAAACAACAAAAATCAGCGTTATATTTTCATATTTTCGCAGGACTAGTTTCGATGGTTTAACCGAACCATCAGCCTCAGCTGCAAAAGCGCAAATGAACGCGATAAGATATAATGATTACATAAGATAAGAAAGCCTGGACAGAAGACAAGCTACTGGCGCCATCTATTGTTGAAACCAGAACTAAAACATAATTTCTTTAAAGGCTGAAGGCAAAGATGGATTGGAATTAGGGTCGTTAACTAGAACAGAAAGATTTTTTTTGAATGTGAAATGTCTTTAAAAAATCCAGTTCACCAATGTAAGATGTTTTTTGAATAACTTCGGCAGCAGAAAAATTGAAAGTGTGATTTTCGGACCAACAATATTGTTCAGCAGAAGAACTTCTGTGTTTCTTTTTTTCTAACATATGCCTCATGTTCCTTAACGCGAAATTTTTAGGCTCTCTTAGTTTGGCCAATGTCAATTAAACCACACTGGCAAGGAATCCTGTTAATACCCCGGGAATTCATATTCGGAATGGGGTCCTTGAGTATGGAACTCGGAATTTTATTGATGGGAGAATAAATGACCCGAAAGTTAAATTTCTGTAAAATACGTGAAACGTTATAGGTAATTGATTGAAAGAAGGGAAAGACGAGTGAAATTTTATAATCCCCTAACTACCACTCCTTCTTTCGGCAGACCAAGTGTTACAAGATCAGAAATCAACTTCGAATGATTCTAGTTTACTTATTATCCGCCCCCTAAGTGAAAACGGAAAATGACATCACAAATCTCAAATTTTAAAATTAAATATCTCGGAGAATTTTTGACATAGCGGAATCAAACGTTTCTGTGTTTTAATTTTTACTAACTGAAGCACCCGCCGCTGTTACGCAGGGTGAACCGGCTTGATTTTTAAGCGCATTTGTAAACGGCGGAACTTTTTAATATATTTTTGAAAGCAAGGAAGGGTTATTACAGAGTTGCGAGAAGTAAAAAAATGTAATATCTCGAATGTTAACCTCGATATTACTCTTTATTTAATCATTTTATATTTTGCTTTAATCGAAGGGTGTATGATACGCGTCTCCAGTTTCGAGAGAGAAAAAGAAATCCCCGCTTATTTTTTCTCCTCCATTTATTAATGAAGATCAGAATTTCTGAATCGTTATAGGATTTATATTTCTGCATATTCTGGATATTTATGTATATTATAATAATAATATTTTCTATGGTTAAGTCATTGAGCTTCCCGATTACTAAATTACTGGGATTATGAATGACTGAATTGTAGGTCATTTAATTCCGGAGAAGGCATGATTATTTGTACGCATATAGTGTCCTTGCGGCATGGGGACGCGTAATGGCAAACCGCACATTGAGTTGATCAGTGTTAACGAATTTCGCTTACTGCGCATGCTTAATAGTGTACCGTTGGCGTGGGAGAAAATACTGGCGAATAAAAATAAACAACCCTACACCAGCCGGTTCGTGTAGGCTTTAGCGACTCTTTACGATTGCAATACTATGGACCCTTTTCTTGTGCTTATTGCACTCGCGTCTGTTTCATTTCATTTTGGTTTATTTTATATTTTATATTACATTTAGTATCAGTTACTTGTAATAATGTCTTTGGCTTTAATTCAGCAGTTTAAACTAGACATATTCCTTAAGTTGTTAAAGTATTTATGAATGTCAATAATCGATTGCTTTTATTCCTCAAAAGTACAATCAATAAATATTCAGCTCAAGTACAATCAATAAGCAATATCATGTAATGTTTCCTGTTTTGTAACCCTTCTTAAACCAAAATTTGGGGAGTTTATAATCGATCTTTACACTTTAAAGTAATGAAGCAACGTACAACCTAACAAGTTTACGTCCAGGTAACAGAATATCAACCATATACCATATTTATCTTCTTTTAAAATGACACCAAAGTCGTCATTGTGCCAAATTCTCTTCTGGGCATGCGCAGTGGGCGTAATTAGTTTAGCATTGTTCATCTGAATGTGCGGTCTGCCATTACGCCACGGGGACACCCAAAATACACGGCAAGCCGGGAATCCTCTTGAGAAGTTGATGGTAGGGAAATAGGCGGGAATCCCTCCGACCACTCCCCGGGGTGTTCTCCCTCAAAATTTGGGGCGGAAGCTTAAACGTTAGCTAGGTTCGCAATACCTAAATTATTTATGGTATTGCGGAGATGCTAAAAAATATAAACTCAGCAGATTTGTCTTATATAAACTCAATTGATTAATATATAAATAATTAGCTATAACATATAAATAATAGATAACATATAAATAATAACATATAAATTCAACAGATTTGTCCAACAGAAGTTCTTTAGGGCGCTTAAATTCCACAATGCAAAATAAACCTTTCGCTGTCCATGCAGTTTCCGTTTTCCGAAGAAGTACCGGCACCTTTTGCGCCCTTTATACTCTCTTTCGATCGTAAAGCTATAAAAATCGAAAGCAACCAATCACGTCGTCTTTCATCTGAGGCTTTAAATGGGTAGAGAAGTTATTAATGAAAAAAGAAGTACACCGAGAGCCTCGCTTTAGTATCTTGAAGGTCGTAACCTAACAAAGCCTTTGTAGAGTCTTCGTACACCCTCTGAGGACATTCGTAGAAATGTTTCGAAATTTAAAGAATTCGCTATAAATTTCTTCAAATATTCTTGTTCAATTTTGTAGTTCTATCTCAGGCGAAAAGAATATTCAATTGAACGTGAAATTAAGAATATAACGAACGAGACAGATGGCGATGAAAGTCTTCTTAGATTAGTCATTCTGAAGAATATGACAGCCGGCGACAGACGAATATAACAACTCAGATTGCAAAACATTCCAACATATTGGTGAATGAGAGTTAGGGATAACTGAAGCTACCAAAGCTTAAATTTTTAGCGAAACTAGACTTGAATATTGGAAATGATTCAAGTTTACAAAATGAATTCGCTTTTTGAGTTTCTTTACGTCTTGTCCGGCAGCATTTCCCAAAACGATATAAAAATGTTAAAATAACGTTAGGAGAACGTGTACATTTTCCTCAAATACTTGCAATGAGCTGAAACTAACTCGGTTTGAAGGCAAAACTTGTGATGTTGGTTTCCGTATTGGCATTTCCAACATTTTCTAACATTTCTATCTTGTATATGGTTAGAGACGTTAGGTTATTTCGAAGCAGCATATATGAAAAATGAGCAACGCCTTCGCCGAGAATCGAACCGCGGACCTCTCGCTTACGTGTCGACAGTGCTGACCACTACACCACGAAGACATGCGAAGAATGCGGGAGAAATACCTTATATACTCGCCCTTTTAATGGGCTACTGGGGACTAGGGGCTCTAATCGCCAATTCGTGGTGGTGGAGAATCATCATCCACCACCTTTTTAGTTCGGGCGCCCCTTTTAGATTCACTGGTAATTTTTGAAGCAAGACAGATTGGAAAAAGAGCCATTCCCTTGCCGGGAATCGAACGACGGACCTCTCAGTTACGCGTCGAGAGTCCCTGTTCGGGCGCCAATGTACAGACATTAGGTTATTTTGAAGCAGGATATTTGAAAAATGAGCAACGCCGTCGAAACGGGAATCGAACCACGGACCTCTCCGTTACGCGTCGAGCGTGCTGACCACTACACCAAGAAGGCATGCGTAGGAGGCGGGAGAAATACCTCATATAGGATTTTGTATATGTAAGTACTTTTTTAAATTTCGATACTCATTGGTAAGTAATTTTCATACGCAATTATAAGTGTTATAATTAATTTCGCTCAAGTAACACACTAATTTTATGCTACGAGAAAAATCGAGGTATTTTTACGAAATGACGAATTTAAAGAAATTTTCTACGCATAATTACACTTAATAAAAAGTGCTCGAGTCCGTGACAAAAGTCTCATATTGGTTGTCGTCTGCGAGATGTTCTAACATATACGCTGAGTGAAGACCCCCCGTGGTAGTTTTCCGAAATCTTACGTAAACGATAGCTTTCTTCTTGTTTTGAATGTCAGCTGAGCAAAATTCCATCATGATCAGACTACAACTGTAGATTTTTATGAAATACACTCGTACGAATAAATCAACGGATACTTTAAATTGTATATAAAAATATTAATCATGGTTATTTCAGTTAGTAACCGGCTAGTAACTGATATTAACTGAAAGCTATCGATATTTATTGGTTTTAATTTTCTTAATTTCATAAGTTATTTCTCCCGCCTTCTTCGCATGCCTTCGTAGTCAGCACGCTCGACGCGTAACCGACAAGTCCGTGGTTCGATCCCGGCGAAGGCGTTGCTCATTTTTCATCTCTCTTTCTCCGAAATAACCTAATATCTCCACACTGGCGTCCGAACTAAAAAAAGTGGTGGATGATGATTCTACACCACTGAGATTTGGCGATTGGGTCCCCAAAACCCCAGTCGCCCTTTAAAAGGGGGAGTATATAAGTTATTTCTCCCGCCTTCTTCGCATGCCTTCGTGGTGTAGTGGTCAGCACGCCCGACGCGTAACCGAGAGGTCCGTGGTTCGATTCCCGGCGAAGGCGTTGCTCATTTTTCGTCTCTCTTGTTTCGAAATAACCTAATGTCTCTACAATTTATTAATCAATAACAGAAAAATTTGAAAAAAAAAAGAAATATCTTACCGTTTCCTAAACCACGAAACACTGCCGCATGCAAGCTAAATGCATTTTAATTCGGAAAATGTCAACACATTTCTCTTAAATCACAGAGTTTTTTTTATTAAATTCGAAAGACAAATAAATAATATTGCGTTTTCCAGAGTGACGGCACATTCCTTTCACATCGCCGAGTTTTCAATCAAAATTTTCCTAATTAACATAAAATCTATCTATGCGAAGAATGCGGACCTCGTGGGGTGGTTTTCGATAAATCGTATGTAGAGATTGAAAGTCGAGTGTACCAAATACAACGAGTACTAAATTTTGCTAAAAACTATAGGGA
>KK121346.1:166356-185321 GCA_000611955.2 Stegodyphus mimosarum | reverse complement strand
TTTGGACGATAAAATTAGCAAAAAAAGGAGCGAAAATATTCTAGAAAATACGATACATACGTTACCGGCAATGTTCGAAACGATGGTATAATATCTATCATTTTGTAGAATGCCTGCCCTTTTTATGGAAAGTGTATAAAATTTTAATGTTTTTTCATGTTAAAATTCCTATTATTTAAAAGACATGCATTCTTCAAAAATACAAATGCTATTTTGAAAAAATAATGAAAGAGCTCTATTCAAAAACAAATACACGGTATACAAGTATGTAAAGCAAAATGAGAGTAGCACAAATCAAAAGGCTATATTTTTGAATAAAACAATGAATGAAAATGTATGAAAGGTACGGAATTACGTAATTAATGTATTAAATGTGTGGACATTCGAAACGAATCGGTGATGTATTTCATAGTTTGCCGACTTCCCATTTCTGAAAATTTCACCGTTTCGCCAGCCAGTTTATGACAATCTATAAAATGTCTAGGTATTCCATAGACTGCCGGTTCTCATGCTTTTTCGGCATACGTTTGAATCATGTGTTGTGGCTAGAAATTTAAAAAACTGAGCAAAAACATTTTGCGAGGCAAATAATTTTAATGGATTTGTTGCTTTTCGATTTGCTCCTGTCATCACTTCAGAGTCCTGAACATACACTTTTTTTTCATTCGTTTTGGGACTAACACGGTCACTAAAAAAATTGAAATTAGTTCTAAGGAGAAAAGAAAAAAAAAGAAAAAGAAAGAAAGAAAAGAAAAATCTGAAAGGTTTCAGATTTTAATTTCGTCCAAAGGAGCGTTTTTTTAACATTTTGCGTGGGTTAACTTTATTTATTAAATATCATGTTCTTCGCACCTAAACCATAAAATGCCGTTCAATAGCAATATCACAAAATAATTTTAAAATGAGTATATCTTTAGAATTTCGGATACACAGTTCCGCGCGCTGGAATTAAAAGTTTTTTTTCCTCGTAGACTGTTGCCGTTGCTCGCTTTTAAACCGTTGGAGTTTGTTCATCAAAAATTTGTTAAATTTTTACAAAATATGAAATAGATAATAAAACACAAAATTGGATGTCTCTAGGTACCGTTGTTTTATCACATTTGGAGAAATATACGTACATTTATGCAGATTCTTCATGATTTAATTTCTTTAAATATAATACAGAGCTGTAACAGTTTGTGGCAACAGTTTGAAAAGTGATTCAGACTTTTAATGTTTCCGACGCAATGTTTACCCTTCTAATTAGACACCTCACGATTTAAAAATGCCTTTTTAATTAAATCAATCAAGTTGAAAAGTAGAAGAAATATTTTTCAAGAATGGATTGATTGCCTTTCAATCATTTGATTTGCCACTCAGTAACAGAAAGATTAAATTTAAGTTAAATACACATTTACGGTTTACCGAATGGCAATAGACTGGTCCGTCGAGATAATAAATAGTTTATTTGAAGCAGTGACAACACATTACTTTCAGATTACCAAATCTGTGGACTTAAACTGGAAGTTTACTATCTTTTGTCGAATGACAACAGTCTCGCGAGCCGGAGATAAAACTGCTTTATTTCGAAGAATATTGTCACTTTTTGCTTTCAAATCGCTAAGTTTATTAAACAAACCTTCGTTAAATTCTTAGACTTTTGAACGAAAAATATGGTATCAAACACGGCATTTTGCACAAGACTGCTACAACAAGGTCTACAAGAGTACTCAATTCAGTCTTCAAGAATTTTCGCGGAAAAATAATACTGCAAATGATATGACCGAAACATTCAACAATATCCTGCAGTTTTCAGAAGACACAACAGAGCAACAGCACATCCACGTAAACAATAAAACTGCCAGCATTGCGTGTGATAAGAACTTCCCAAAAGAACAAATACGACAAATCTTAAAGACCATTTCTTCAAAGAAAGCACTTGGCACAAAAATTATTTATAAGCATTACCCACCATTTTCTTAATTTTCTTCAAAATGCCTTTGCATACACACCTCTTTCCCACTAATTTCAAAGTCGGGTAGTCATATTCTTCCTTCAGCACAACAAAGGCCCTAGCAACACTGATTCCTACCGACCAACCCGCCTGTTTTAGTGCAAGGGAAAGCATATCAAAGATTCATTTATGGGAAATCATATCAAAATATAAGTCAGGTTTAAGGCCTCTGTACGTGATGCTTCATCCCAATACAGCCGTAAAGAAGGGAAATCTACCCCACATGCACTCATGAATATGAAAAACTACACCCTGGAGCGGAGGTACGATGGTTGCCACACATCCATCCTCAGACTCGATCGTAGGAGTGCTTTAGATTGTGGTGGCCAGATATTATACATACAGTGAAACAAACCCCAAATACCAAATAAACATATATCAAGCCTTCACTAGTTGAACCGCTAGCAGATCGCCGTGCTTGACAATCGCATCTTACTACGCAAACAGACACGAGGATGACCATAAGGACACGAGGAAGGCCATGGGCCGGCTTCAAGCTTCTTCGATGAGTGGCATTCCAAGCAATTATGGAATGTCAGCAACGATACTGCATAGCAATCAAAAAGCACGGTGTAAAGATACATCTGCACCATCATAACACACCCAGCAACAACACTCCACTTATATATTTTGATGGCTCACGTATGGAAGACAAAGTTGGCAACGCATTAGTTCTTCGGTATGGAGACGAAACTTTACGCCTATGAAGCAGAGACTTAGCGATAACAACACCGTGTTTTAGGCAGATAAGCAAAAGCAGTATTTGTTTCCAAAGCTACCCAGTATATCACTCAGCAAAACCTGCAAGACATCCTCATCCACAAAGACAGCATTTTGTACTTCTGTCCATAATCAAGCATCACCACACATCCCCTATAGATACGGAAATCCAGACAGACTTACCAGGCATCAGCTCTGTAATGAATGTCCCCCTCTACTGGGTGAAAATGCATGCTGGGGTGAACGACAACGAAGTTTTTCACAGATAAGCCAAGGAACCAACATCTGGAAGTATTAAGAATTGTTATGCACATTCATTAAGCACTTTGGTCTTACTCATACTTGAAGAAACAACTGAAATGCTCAACTCAAATTCAAAACATAGTGGCTAAAAAATCCTTCATTGTAAATTTCATTTGTTTCATGTATTAAAGTCCTAAAACTCTTCATTCAAAAAACCTTTTGTTCTGTTCTAATTGTTTTGCGTAAGGAATTTGCAAAGCATAAGAAATTTCCAAAGGATTCACATAGTTCAGGAAATTTTAAAATGTGTTTTGTAAGCAATTCCAAATACCTTCATTTATTTGACGAAAGCAATTCCAAAAACTTTCATTTGTTTTACGTAAGAAATTCCAAAAACTTTCATTTGTTTTAACTAAGAAATTCCAAAAACCTTCATTTGTTTTAAGTAAGAAATTCCAAATACCTTCATTTGTTTTAACTAAGAAATTCCAAAACCTTCATTTATTTGATGTAAGAGATTTCAAAATCGTTAATTTATTTTGATTAA
The DNA here is from genome assembly GCA_000611955.2 of Stegodyphus mimosarum. Taxonomy (NCBI): domain Eukaryota; kingdom Metazoa; phylum Arthropoda; class Arachnida; order Araneae; family Eresidae; genus Stegodyphus; species Stegodyphus mimosarum. Next base: position 181,818 of record KK121346.1, on the reverse strand, counting down.
GAAATTCTCCAAAAAAATTTCATCTGAAAAGCTTTCTTTTGTTCCATTCTAATTGTTTTACCCAAGAAATTACAAAAGTCATAAAAAATGTAAAATGTTTTAGGGAAGAAATTCCAAAAAGTCTTCATTTGGAAAACTTTCGTCTGTATATCCTAACTGCAATTTTATTCTATCCTGATAAAAATTCGGCGCTAAATTAAAAATAAAATTCTCAACCGCATTAAAAATAAATCTTACGAAACACTGCATTTCCATTTCAAATAGGCATTTCAGAAAATTGGAATCGGAAGAAAGTCGTTAAATGTTCTTTCAATATCTCGCCCAATCAAATACAGAAAACAAAATTAAAGAAATTATATCACAATAAAAGACTTAAAAGAAAATCAATTCACAAAACCTTCAGCAAGGAGAAATAACATTACATTTTCGTCGGCGGGTAAAATATAATAATAAAAACTAACTAGTGTGCATTTACCACAAACTCAATGCTCAAAGAGTTCCATATTTACACAAACACGAACGATGAAATCCGTTCGCTCTAACGTTCTAAGACAAACGCCCATCTCGAGAGATGAATCTGAATATAAATGCTTAACCCACTAACACCTAATATACATACATATATTTACACCTTTTCATTGAAATTCCCGTCCTGGCGGCGGGCTTGAAATATGCTTACTCTTGCTTATTGGAAATCGATACACGACGTTCCAAATACGAGTATCGGAAATCGAACACTTGAATTCACTATATTTCTCTTCAATAGAACTAATACGAGTATTAAACTAATATAGCGATCTTAATATTAAACAAGTGCAATCAATATTCGGATACCACGGAAGTGTATCGTTCAAATATTTCAGTGTGGAAAAATACATCGAATACACCTAATTTCATATCTCGCAAGTTCAACTTGTATTCTAAGCGCAGGTTTCGATTGGGGGAATAAATTAAAATTTCCAAGAATTGCATTGTACGAATTCGGCAATGAAGAAGTGAAGTGTTGCCATTCTTGATAACATAATACATGAAATATGAGGATAGTGAGTGCTGAAATAGAACTCGATAGTATGTACGAAATGCGTAAGTTCAGTGCATAATACAAAAGACGTTTCAGAGTCATTAAGTTATATCGATTCGGGAACGTGAAAACTGTGAGATTCGAACTCCGGACTTCCCGAATACTCATCGGGAGCAAAGACTTGAAGTGACACCACGAAAGCATACGGAAAGGAGAGAGAAAATACCTTATAACTTTAGCAAAAGGAAGAAATATGTAGACAATTCTATAATTTTTGCGACAGGGGCAGAAAATATGCGGTAGATCATTTGTTAAATGGGTAAATTTGAACTCTTATGTCCTCAGCCGATAATTTGTGGCAATAACTGCAATTTATCTATCGCAGTATAACTTACGAAAAAGAGAAAAATGCGGGAACATTCAAGTATTTGATACATATGTAAATCTGAATTTTCAATATCCGCATACGATGTTTTGTAGGCCAGCTAATGGCTAAGGGACGTGATGCCTTCATGGAAGAATTTCTGAGGGACACTGGCTCGTAATGTTGTAAAGAATTAGAGCAAAAACATACCGACTTTATAATTAAATAATGCAAAATTATAATATAATGAATCTTTATAATTAAATAATGCAAAATTATAATATAATGAATCTTTATAATTAAATAATGCAAAATTATAATATAATGAATCTTTATAATTAAATAATGCAAAATCCGAATTCCAGTTTTTAATTATTTCACATTTTTGCGCAACCTTAACGTATTTTCCATTAATAGACTGAAGGATTTGAAAGCAATGCCATGGCTACTGTACAAAATAAGATACTTATACCTTCCAGCGCCAGTCTGTTGCCATCAGGCAAATTGCAATATCTTTATCTTCAGTTTTAATCCATCACAACCAAGCAATGCGTTATTATCACCGTTTGAAATAAAATATTTTTACCTTTCACACGCTGGCATGTTGCCATTCAGTAAAAAGTAAGATATTTAACTTTCAAATTTTATCTTCGTACCCATAGATTAAAAAACCAACCGATTTAAATTTAGAGAAAGTAGATCTTATAAATATTTCCCTTACTTTTTAATGCGATTGATTTAAGTAAAAATGCATTTAAATTGCGAGACATTTAAATATGAACACTAAACATTAATGAAATTACACTAGCTGGACTCCGGAAAATTATATACATGTTTACTTCCTTGTACGAAGTAAAAAGGAAGTATTGTAATCGCGAAAAATTACGGGTACAATATTTCAACGAAAATATCTATTTTGACCGCTATCGAATGCAGTTTAACGATGTTTTTGAGTGACATCCGTATGTAAAGGCTCTTTTTCCCCAAAATAATTATAAAACTGATTTTAAAATGGATTCGAAGAGATTTTTCATGGCATCTGTGCGTACTTATGTATGTATGTATCTCGCATAACTCGAAAACGAGGAGCCTCAGAACGTTGAAACTTTGTACATAGGGCTGCTGTAACATGTAGACGTGCACCTCGCAATTTAGTTGCAATCGGCCGCACCAAAAGTATATAAATATATATATATATATCCATTCTGTTACTCGACTCAGTGAGCTCAATTTCTTTATTCTTATAAGTATGTAAACTGTGCATTTTTTTGCTTTAAAAATGATTGAATTATATTGTTCTTATCTTTCGGTTATGATTTTATGCCTTTATTTAACCTGCATGCAATAATTGTGGAATTATCAACAATTTAAAAGTTTTTTAAGCGCGACTAAGCCTAATTTTTGGTTATGATAGCGGACATTTTTGTTTACATTTGAAGCTTAGCAGAATAGTGGATTTGTTGTCAATCTCTAGAAACTAAGCTTCGCAACAACAAAGTAACGTCTTCTTTTATTATTGCGAATTAAATTATGCTTGATTGATTCTAGAATGAAGTTTTAGCTGGTTTTTGCGTAAAAATGCTAATTTTAACTGTAAAAATTGTTTAAACTGTACTTCGTGCTTTATGTTTTTCTACATCTTTCAATTTTTAGTCCAAAGGGATTTAGTCCCGAAGGACTATTGCTTTCGTTTTGCGATTTTGCGTTGATTCACTCTGAATGCCCGATTCACTTTTCAAATTGTTGCCACTAAATGTTATCGCTCTGCATTAAAGTTTATAAAATGAAAAATCTGCATAAATGTATGCATGTTATTATTATTATTATTTTTTTACGTAGCTTTCTCTTCAAAAATCGTCTGCGTGGGTTGCACGGGAAAATAAAAAGGAATTTTAATTACAGTTCTAAATAAATAGCCAAATAAATGTGAAATTCTTAACAATATTCTCTAAAACTTTAACGAATTTTTCATTAACAAACTCAAAGATTTCAAAGCCAGCAATACCGACGTTGTACGGAAAAACATTTTTATCTCCGGCGCGTGAGAGCGTGTACCGAAATTTCTAAAGATATGCTCAATTTAAAATTATTTTGCGATATTGCTGTTGAACTGAATTTTATGGTTTAAGTGCGAAGAACATGGTATTTAACAAATAAAGGTAACACACAAAATGTTAAATAAACGTCCCTTTGGACGTAATTTAAAATCTGAAACATTTCAGATTTTTTTTTTTACTTTTAATGAAAATATTTTGAATTTTTACGTATTTTTGCCTTACCGCGAAGTGAGAACTGAATTAATAGTAGCGCACGCGCATTAAGTATGCGGCGCTGAATCGTCTGTGAAAAACTGTCTTTTTTTATTTAATTTCTTTTATACATCGTTTTAGATTTATTATATCATTTGAATAGAACTCGTGGTAATTCTTCGGATGTTATTATTTTTGCTCACTCTGAGTTGTAAAATGAATGAGATGTAACGCTGTTAAGTGAACCTAGCACCGACGTGTGGCTGTGGTAAATAAATATAGCGAACTTTAAAGAGTGTATTTATTCTATTGTGGCTTATGCGCTATCGATGAAGTAGATTTAGTTCGAAATTCGTTAACTGTTAATTCAATATGTTTAAATGAAATGTAGGAAAATTGCGTATAATTTAATATTGCGAACAAGGAAGTCATGTGGTCTACACATCAGATTTTTTTCTTTTTATAACTCTTTAAGGCGCCGGGCCGCTCAAAAGGCCAGTTCTCAAAGAAATAATATAGCGGATGTAAACAAAGAAATCTATGAAGAACCCTAACGCTTTATCAAGAATTCTAAAGGTAGGGTGCTTTTAAATATTTTGTGATTTGTTCTTGAATTGCAGTTGCCCTTATGTGCGGAGAAAGTGAAGCTTAAAGCAATAAAAACCAAAAAAAAAATTGTGTTAGAAAGAGTGAATTGAAGAACAGATTGGTAACCTACGATGCTCTGGAGAGGAGGGGGAAGCAGAACACCCCTTAACAAATCTTCCAGTGCGGCGTTAAAATTTGAAGCCTTTCTGATTCTCTTTCTTTTATTCACAATTAAACTCACTTTTCTGGAAGAATTACTTTTGTACTTTGTTTCTGCTCCGACATTTCTCTTCCGAGTTCCATTTATATAAATATTCCGTTTGTAATTTATAGCTCTAATATTTAAAAAACATTCTTCTAGTGTTCTGTTGTATTTTCGAGGCTTCTTTCATTTAAATATCGGATTCATCATTTACATAATCATATTCTAACAGCGAAGAAATCTTTCGGAATTTAATCAAGTATTCTTATCAAAATGCACGTACCTCTTCGCTTCTTTAAAGAAGAGAATAGGTTTTGTTTGTTTTGTTTTAGTTTTTCCCCCGTGCGTTAGAATTCATTTCCGTTTTATTAATAACCGTGTTGGTCCCAAAACGAAAGCGAAAGAAAAGTGAATCTTCAAAACGCAAAAATAGTGATTACATTTCAGCGACCCAATCCATTAAAATGTTTTGAGGCGTAACATATTGCTGGACTTTTAAATGTGTTGCCAAAACTCATAATTGAAATCTATACACGGTACTTTCCTGATTTTCTACTAAATGTATTGTTTGAAGCTGGAGAGGGAAAAATTATGGAAATTGTTTAATTTCCCATTTCGGATAAGGCAATTTTTCGGATAACTGAATCCCGCATTTCTTAAGAGATTTTTCCGGATTATCGAATGCTGTCTTTTTTCCTACTAACTTCATTGTTCGAAAATCGAGAAAGGAAAATGACGCCAGTCATTTATTTTCAGAGATACACTGTAAGACTACAGCAAATGAAAAGGGTTCACGAAAAAACTACAGATGGCTATCACAATGTCACTCCTTTAAGGGAAAACTACATTCTAATGAGAATACAATGTAGTATTAACATTACAGTGTATAATACGATCTTTATTTCTCCTTATCTTTACCTAGAATCTCGCCCTTTCTTATTGTCGTCTCCGCTACTTTTTAGGCCTATCATCTGACAATGTTCGGAGAAGGTGAGTGTGTAGAAGATGACACACATCACAGAAAATATTAGTTCGGGTCTGCTTCGATGGCATGGGTCGGTTCTTGTATTAGGCTGGCTTAAAGTTCTACAGTTAGAAGGGAAACGTTCGGCGTGAGCTTCGCAGGGAGTTTGCGAGCGTTTGTATTTAATACTAGTGTGACAAAAATATTCAGTACGTAGACGAATGCGTTTTTAAATTTAAGACATTGTGTTCTCTGAAAGCTTTATTAGAGAGAACATTATGTGAATATTTTTTTTTTAATTCCAACAGTTAATTGCAACAGTTTAGAATTTCCGATAAATACTCTTGCCCTAAAGCGCTAGAGGGAGAATTCTCGAGGAGGGAGGAAATGCGAGTGAAATTATTTTAAACATTACGCGTCGACAGAGTAGAGAAAAAGAATTTCTTTATACAATGCATAAGAATTCGATGAAGTTATAAGGTATTCGCCTTCTTCGCATGCTTTCGTGGTGTAGTGGTCTGCATGCTCGACGCGTAACCAAGAGGTCCGTGGTTCGATTCCCGGCGAAGGCGTTGTATATTTCACATTCTGGCGCCCGAACTAAAAAGGTGGTGGATGATGATTCTCCACCACCGCGATTTGGCGATTGGGTCCCCAAAACCCCAGTCGCCCTTTAAAAGGGGGGAGTATATAAGGTATTTCTCCCGCCTTCTTCGCATGTCTTCGTGGTGTAGTGGTCTGCATGCTCGACGCGTAAGCGAGAGGTCCGTGGTTCGATTCCCGGCGAAGGCGTTGCTTATTTTTCACCTCTCCTGCTTCGTAATAACCTAATGTCTCTACAAAGTTACTGCTAATTATTTTTGAAATAATTGCTAATTATTTTCGGTCAGTAATGGTCACGCTGAATATTTTTTCAGTTTCTACTCTTTTATTTTTAACGTAAAATTTGTTAAATATTTTTCTTTTCATCAGAGTTTATTATATACTTTGCTATTTCTCATCATTATTGATTACTCTATGAGTACTTTTAAGCACTAATCCAAGTTCCAACAGGTTGCGAACCACCATTCCGGGCAAAACCATGGGTTTTAGAGTTAACAGCAAAGAAACGGAAATGATGGAAAATGAACTCAGTAGGAAAGAAGTCCAATCCATTAGTACACTTATAAATTAGGAAAACTTATATATGCTTTTGAGTGCATTCGCATAGGGCTCTATAATATGAACTTAGTAAGTATGCAAAAACCTTTCGTCTCCCATTTGATTGTGTCAAATCAAAGATTTAAAAACTCCAAAACTGAAATCCATGAATAACTTTACAAATCACCCAAACCTGTAAATAATTTGACTAGTTTCGCAAATGCATCTACACTATGAATTTCATTAAGCATTCAAATCCTATTATATAGTGTTTGGTTATTTCGTTTCGAATCCAGAATTTAGAAATATCGAAAAATTATTTGGGCGATTATAATAAGAGTTGGATTCCTATCATATAATTGAATTATTATTATAATCGTCCCTATCGCATATATGAATCCTCCTTATTATTATTTTATAACCTTCCGAATTAATTTTATTAGTTGCTCATATTACCGTAATTATTATTATAATCATTTTATCATATAATAAAAACTGTCCATAATAATGTTTTAATCATCTGTATTTCCTTAATTATTTATATTAATAAACGCATCAATATTATCTGTGTGGATTAATATAATTAATCGCCCGTATTATAATAATTATTGCTAAAATCGAACGTATCATATAGTAATAGTTGTCTATATTAATATTATCTGTCGATATTAATGTTATTAAACGTCCGAATTATCGTAATTATTATTATAATTGTCCGCATAATGTAATAATAATAGTCAGTACTACTACTAAAGGTTCGTAATACCGTAATTATTATTACAATGATCCGTATAATATAATTATAATCGTCCGTATTAATATTAATGGCCCTTATTATCGTAATTATTATTATGATCGTCCGCATCGTAAAATAATAATTGTCTGTACTTTCATTACGATCGTTCGCACTATTATTAGATACGAGCAATGATTATGATACAATACAAATATAATTAATATTGTATTCGATTATAATTCGAATCGATTAAAACAGTAAGAAAACTCTGAAAGGTTTCAGATTTTAAATTACGTCCAAAGTGGCATTTTTTAACGTTTTGTGTGTTACCTTTATTTATTAAATATCATGTTCTTCGCACTTATCAGTTCAACGGCAATATCGCAAAATAATTTTAAAATGAGCATATCTTTAGAATTTCCGATACACAATTCCGCGCATTTTAGATAAAAAGTTTTTTTCCCTTAGAGTCTTGCCATTGCTCGCTTTTAAATCGTTGGAGTTTGTTCATCAAAAATTCGTTAAAGTTTTACAAAATCTAAAATAGATAATAAAACAAATTCCAAATCCTTGATTTTAGATGCGCATATTCGGGTGGAAACGTACGTGATTCCGAATTAGATGGCTCTAGGTACCGTCGTTTTATCACATTTGGAGAAATATACATACATTTATGCAGATTCTTCATTATTTAATTTCTTTAAATATGATACAGGGCTGCAATATTTGGTGGGAACAGTTTGAAACGTGATTCAGACTTTTAATGTTTCCGACGTAAAATCGGAATACGAAAACAATAGTCCTTCAGGGACGAAGCCCCTTTGGACTAATAACTCGATTAAAAGTTACTCAAATTCGATAGATTTTATAAATGAAGAATGAAAAATGGGTAAGAAAGTTCACAATAAAACATCGTATTTCCTCGCGTATTTTTGCCATTCTTTTAACTAGCCCTTCGAAAATCTAGAGAGGAAAAATGATGCGAGGGATTTTAATTTCCAAACTTCGCGGTTACAGTCAGAACATACAAATGAAACGGAATCATGAATAAACTACTGGTAACTTTCACAATATTATTTTGTTAAAACATACAACAAACTTTAAAACATAATGTTTGTACGCACACTGATATTACGATTATTATACTTGAGGATCCTGTGCCCATATTTGATGGTAATTGAGCCATCTCGATGACTTTGTAAAGCCCCAGGGACCCTCACGTGAAAAATTCTCGACCGCAGTTCCCAAGAGATGCATCAGAGGAATGAAGGAAAACGGGACTAATAAAAGATCCAGATTTCGAAAAACTCATTCGATAAGGCTGCAATGAGGAGGAACGTCAATAATGGAAGTAAGGTGAGATCACACTTTCGGAAAGTTTCTCAAATGTGAGAACACCTGCCACGTACGGACAGCTCAGCGAAGAATCTGCACAAAGTGCATTTTAATAGATGAATGCCAGATAAAATAAAATGGATGAAATGCAAATATAATTTGAAACTACTGGATAAAAATAATCAAGGAATATAATTTACCCCTCATCTAGCCCTCAGAAGGAAAGCCTATGAGGGAAAATAGCGCGAATATTTTTTAAATTTTCAAAACCTAGCACTAAAACGCTAGGAAGAAAAGTGCTCCAAGATCTACTTATTAGTACATCTTGTAGTTATTCCTTAGTTAATATTTCCCCCAATTCTATGAATGCGCTTCTTGGATTCGAAATCCTTTCACGACTACAGCTAAGCCGACGATCTGATCGCAGCTGATTTCGATGTAAAGCAAAAATTTAAAAACTACGTTAAATAAACTTCGGATAAGTTTGTCTGCTGAATATCCGAACTTACCGAAAACGAGTTATTCGTATTTTTTTTTACTTTTACAATGAGACAGATTTTTTATATCGCTGGTAGAGCACGAAATCCAAAAACATTAGAAACCTATCTGATGCTGCATGTGATATAAAAAGTCAGGTTTTAAACATTACCCTGCCATTCGAAGAATTTGTAATACGAAGACTCAGACACATCGAAATCCTTGTAAACTAAAATGTTTCAATTTTTTATAGCTTATAAGGTTTAATTAATATTTTATAGCTTATAAGGTTTAATTAATATTTAATTAATTAATATTTTATAGCTCATAAAGTTTAATTAATATTTAATTAGCTTATAAGGTATTTTCTCCCTTCTTCCAACATGCCTTCGTGGTGTAACGGTAGCACACTCGGCGCGTACTCGAAAGTTCACGTTCGAGTCCCGTCGAGGGCATTGCTCAGTTTCCAAGTCTCCTACATCAAAACTCCTAATGACTCTACAGTGGCGCCCGAATTAAAAAGGGGTGGATGATGATTCTTTACCACCATGATCTGGCGATTGGGTCCTCTAATTTCCAGTCGCACTTTAAAAGGAGGAGTATATAGCGTATTTTCTCCCTTCTTTCTGCACACCTTCGTGATGTAACGGAAGCACACTCGGGCATTTCTCGAGGGAGGGAATGCGAGTGAATGATTTTAAATGTTAAGCGTTGACAGAGTGGAGGAAAAGAATTTCTTTTTACAATGCATAAGAAATCGATGAAGTTACTGATAATTTCTTTTGTAACTATTTGCCAATTACTTTCGGGCAGTAATGTTCACTCTGAATATTTTCTCAGTTTCTTCTCTTTTATTTTCATTGAAAAATGAAAACTTCCTCAATACTTTCCTTTTTATGAGGATTTATTATACTCTTTGATCTTTCTCATCGTTATTGGTACTTTATGCGTATTTTTTACTCACTAATCCAGATAAGAACAGGTTGAGAACCATAATTCTGGGCCAAACCACGGGTTTTCGAGTTAACAGTGATGATATGGAAATGATGTGGGCAATGAACTCAATATAAAATAAGTCCAACAACTCGAATAGACAATTTTCCAGACTAAAATTCATTTGAAAATTCAAAACTTTAAATGCATTAGTACACTTATAAATTAGAAAAACTTATATTTGCTTCGACTGTATTCGCATAGGTTTCTAAAAAATGAATGTAATAAGTATGCAAAGCCTTATATCATCGATCCGATTTACCACTCATTGTGTCAAATCAAAAATTTAAAAACTCCAAAACTTATATCCATAAGTAACTTTACAAATCCCTAAAACCTGTAATTAATTTGACTGTTTTTGTAAACGCTGCTACAGTATGAACCTTACAAGAATCATGAGCAATGCCTCCCAGTGGGGGGTTGCTCATTTTTCATGTCTTCCGCATCAAAATTACCTAATGTCTTTACAAATTTATGTGTCATTTTTTGTAACTTTAAAAACTGGAAAACTTTTCTTGCAGCACTCTTTTTTTTATTTGCACTAAATGGAATGTAAAATAACGATTAATAGAATAAATATTCGATAAACGAAAAACTATACCGTCGATTTTGTTTTTTTAACTGGCTTTGAATCCAGAAAACAGTATTCATATCGATGCAAATATTTTTGCGTGTGTTAATTCATGATTTCGGATATCGAAAAAAGATTCGAAGACTTATAATGAATTCGATTATAGTCATGTGTATTGTAATCGAATTATTATAATAAACATTTGTATGGTGTAAGAATTGCCTTCTTTATTAATATCATCAGTCGATATTAACATTATTAGCAGCCTGTATTACTGTAATTATTATCATAATCATTCGTATTAATAACATTAATCGTCTTTATTATCATAATTATTATAATCTTTCATCTATAATACGATAATCGTCTGTTTTAGTACCCTTAATCGTTCTTATTATCGTATTTAGGATTATAATTGTGTCCGTATCGTATAATCTGACCGTATCCGAGTGATAGTCGGATATCGTTATCTGCAGTTCAATATCAATATCCGAATAATAACATTTACCACGATCACATCAGCCGGTGGTTCCTGTAACAGGAAATCGAATATCGGACATCGATTGAAAAAAAAACATCGCAAAATTCCCTCCTAAGAGTGAAATCGATCAACGGCCCGCACTATTTTTATTTGGCGATTTTACTGAAATTAAAAAAAAATGCATTCTATAATATTTTGATCGTATTCACCGCAATCCTGACCGCACTAACTGAAGTATTTTCTTTGTTTTCCTATACAAACGAGTGGGACCTCGGCAATCGTAACAGAAATGTGCCGTGGACGCAAGAATGTTTTCATTCTAAACATTATGCACAGTCAAGTTTTGTTTAATTCCACGAGTAATTTTCTTTTGTTACCTTGTCTGCTCTTTGGAGCACCAGATTTTAGTTAAATTGTAATTAATCCACTTTTATTTAACCTTTATGAGTCCAAAGGAGCTTTGTCCCTGAAGAACTATAGTTTTCATTTTGCGATTTCGCGTCCGAAACATTAAATGTCTGAATCACTTTTCAAACTGTTACCACCAAATCTTGCAGCCCTGTATTATATTTAAAGAAATTAAATAATGAAGAATCTGCATAAATTTAAATATATTTCTCCAAATGTGATAAAACAACGGTACCTAGAGCCATCCGATTTGGAATAACGTACGTTTCCACTCGAATAGGCGCATCTGGAAGCCCGAATTTAGAATTTGTTTTATTACCTATTTCATAGTTTGTAAAATTCTAAGGAATTTTCGATTAACAAAGTCAAACGATTTAAAAGCGAGCAATGGCAACACTCTACGGGAAAAAAAAACATTTTTATCTAAAGCGCGCGGAACTGTGTATCGGAAATTCTAAACATTTACCCATTTAAAAATTATTTTGCTATATTACTGTTGAACTGAATTTTATGGTTTAAGTGCGATGAACATGGTACTTAATAAATAAAGGTAACACGCAAAACGTTAAGAAACGTCCCTTTGGACTTAATTTAAAATATGTAACCTTTCAGGTTTTTTTATTGTTTTAAACGATTCGAATTATGATCGAATATAAATATAATATTGATTACATTTGTACTGTATTATAATTATTGTGCGTGTCTAAAAAATGCCCCTCCGGACGTAATTTAAAATCTGAAACCTTTCATATTTTTTAATATTAATTTATCATTTAACTTCGTTTAATCTTATTGCCAAGTTTCAAAACATGTATATTACCGGCAATGCACGAAAGCACGCACCCTGCAGAATACCTAGACATGTCATAGAATGCCGAAAACTAGACGGCAGTGTATGAAATGATGAACATTTCACACATTTTCAGACTTTCTGCAAAATACCAGATGCATGAAATACATCTCCGATTCGTGTCGAATATCCATACATTTAACAAATTAATTCTGTAATTTCTTCCATTCCGTACATTATTTTCTTTAATGAGAAAGGCATTCATTCTCTAGTTCGATTCATTAATTACATTCATTTCATAATTAAATCACTTTCATACTTTATAAGGTCACCAGTATCGGGCGAAGCCCAGACCACTTAAGAGTCTGAAGAACGGTCTTATGACTGTAACGGGCCCCACCCGGTCCAACCGCAAACATATACTTTATAAGGTACTTTCTCTCTCCTTCCAGTATGCCTTCGTGGTTCAACCATAGTACAATCGGCTTCAAGGTTCGAGTTCCGGCGAAGGCATTGCTCATTTTCCATGTCTCCTGCCTCGAGAAAGAACTAGTGGCTCTACAGCGTTGTTTACTTTCTCTTTAATAAGTAGGCGAGCAAGAGTAAGGCAATAAGAGGAATAAGAAAGGCATTCATTGCATAATTTCATATATTTTCATACACCGTTTCCTTTAATACATTCATAATATGTCACACACATTTAACGTATTTATTCCGTACGTTTCACAAATTTTCATACATTGCTTTCTTTAATATATTTAATAATTTTTATACAGAATTTCTTTATGCATGATCCAAACATAGAATTTATAATACATTTAATGTACATTCATTTTATAATTCCCAACATTCAATACATTCATTCCATGATTGCATACATTTCAAACATTGCCCTTTTTTCCTAAGAAAGGCGAAACAACTAAATTTAGGTACAACATTTTTTTTGAATAAAAGTTTTGAATGACCGTCGTTCATTATTTTTTCAAAATATCATTTATTTTTCAGGAATGCACGTCTTTTAAATAATAACCCTGTAGAGACATTAGGCATTTGAAAGCAGTAGAGATGTGAATCTTCCCAAAGACTGGAACCACGGACCTCTCGAATACGCGCCGAGCGTGCTGACCACTACACCGCAAAGGCATGCGAAGAAGGCGGGATAAATACATCATGACCTTATCTCAGCCTTTTTCCCACTTTACCTAAGTAGCATGAGATATTACACACAAACGCCTTCGCCGGGACTCGAACCACGGACCTCTCGAATACGCGCCGAGGGTGCTGACCACTACACCACGAAGGCAGGCCAAGAAGGTGAGAGAAATACCTTATAAGGTACCTCGGCTTTTTAGCACTTTGCCTAAAGGAGCACAAGTAATATAAGTAGCATGAGATATTACGCACAATGCCCAAGGAAAGTGTATAATAATTCTCATTTTTCGTAATTTGCCAATTCTATAAAAATGCCAGCATTTCATACCTGTCCTGTAACACGCATACAACTTTAAAAATGGATTCACTCTCTACTTTTTAAACATTTCGTCCTCATTGTATTCACTAATGGATTCGCTGGAGACTCGGGAGCTTACTGGTCGGATAACAATATCCGAATAACAACATTAATTGCGATTACATTCAGAGACGGATACTATAACACGAAATTCAACATTGAATCATTGAAAAAATATTTCTAAATTCTTACCTGAAAGTGAGACGGTGAGGTGCCTGTACGATTTTATGAAGCTTGTTCAGATTGAAAAAAGTCCTTCTGTAATAGTTTAAGCCTATTAATCGAATTGTTGATCGCAATAAGCGACGTATTCTCTGCGTTTTCGACATTTAAACGAACGAGACTTCGGGAATAATATCCGAATGACAACATTAATCGCGGTTACATTAAGCGGCGTTTACTGTTACTCGAATTCGGACATGGAATAGAACATTCATTTAAAAAAACATTCTTACCTAAAAAAATTCCTGCCTGAAAAATGTTTCTTTTAACTTGCCGACGAGTCTCAAAATGTGTACACAACTTTAAAGTTGGATTTGTTTCCAAATTTTTAATTCTGTCGTTCCTATCCCCCTCGCTTATTCGATTCGTTAGAAAATCGGAACTTCTGCCGACAATATCCGAAAGATAACCAAATATTGTTGTCCAGAGTTCAATAAAAATACCTAAACGATAACATTAATCGCGATCACATTAGGCGGTGTTTTCCACAAGACGAAACCGACCACCCATTACAAAAAAATTCCTACCTAAAAGTGAGAACAATGAGGGATCTGTACGATTTTTAGTTAGCGATTTTACTTCAGTTTAAAAATATACTTCAATGCTTTGATCATATTAACCGAAGTGTTGATCGAAGTATGAGGTATATTTTCTAGACTTTCGCATGCAAACTGGCGAACTTTCGATAACAATATCCGAAAGGTAACATTAACCCCGATTACAGAAAGCGGCGGCTACAATAACAAAAAATCGAACATTGATTTGAAAAAATTCCAAAATTCCTACCTGAAAGTCAGAACGGTGAGGGGCCTGTACGATTTGTGGCTGCTCGGGTCCGACATAGGCTTCCCCCAGAAGTCATTCCATAACATGGCACGCATTGGGTTATGTCCCACCACGTCCGGGTTGGTGGTCACAGCCACCAAATCATCATGAACGAAATCACCATGAAGGGAATTCAGGTAACAACCGGAGGAGAACACGGCCAGCATGAGGACCACTGTCCAGTCGGCAGCCTTTCCGGCCCCTTGCCATAACGGCGAGGGGCTGTCAGTCCGTTGTTGTTGCTGTTTGGGACTGCTCCTGCGAGGCATCGCGCACTGGGCTGCTCCTGTTGGTGAGAGGAGACTAAAGAGCGGGAGTGCGTTGGACACAACTTTTATACTCTTGGAGATCATGTTTGAAGGTAGCGCAGTCACCGACTAAGTGACTGGAGAGAAGGACTTCGCTGCCGGTTGCTCGGTGTTCGATCGATCGGTGGAAACCGGGGTTCCTAATTGGGTCTGGCACTGCGCCTGCTCCCCGCGTGCCGCGGAATTCTTCTTTCGATTCCCTCCCCTCGGCGTACTTTTGGCTACCGACCGACATTTTCCTTCTTGTGGCCGGTTATCCACCATGCTTCGGATTTTTT
>KK121346.1:119440-154441 GCA_000611955.2 Stegodyphus mimosarum | reverse complement strand
GCAATTGTGCTCGCAATGATTCAAGATACATTTTCTCTTTAAAACGTTATTTGGAGTTAGAGTTATTTAAATGTATATTATTTTACTATTCAGATATTATATATTTAATACTAGCTGATACCCGCCCACTTTGCTGGGCACATCTTATATACACAGTCCAGTCACATTAATGTGACCATCTGTCAAAAGGCAGAATAACCACCTTTCGCAGAGCGGACTGCTGCGAGACGTGCAGGAAGAGAGTCACATAGGTCCCTGAAGGTGTTCTCTGGGATGTTGAGCCATGCCGACTCTAATGCCGTGGCCAGCTGCGCTAGATTACGCGGTTGAGGATCCATGGCGCGAACAACTCGATCGAGATGGTCCCACAGATGCTCGATTGGGTTTAAGTCAGGTGAGTTTGCTGGCCAGGGGAGGACGGTAAACTCATCCTGGTGCTCTTCGAACCACGCACGTACACTGGCAGCTGTATGGCACCTCGCATTGTCCTGCTGGAAGATGCCATCATCCTGAGGAAAAACAATGCGCATGTAGGGGTGAACATGGTCCGCAAGGACAGATGCGTACTTGTATTGATCCATTGTGCCTTCCACAATGATCAGTGAACCTAGAGAATGCCAGGAAAACATTCCCCAGACCATAATGCTCCCGCCTCCAGCTTGGACCGTTCCGGCAATGGTTGCAGGGTGGTTCCTTTCAGAGGTTTCACGCCTTATACGCCAACGTCCATCTGTCCGATGGAGCATAAAACGCGATTCATCCGAAAACGCAACCTGTCGCCACTCAGTGGACGTCCAGCTGCTGTACTGGCGTGCAAATTCTAGCCTTCGCCGTCGATGAACAGCAGTCAGCATAGGTGCACGAACCAGGCGTCTGCTTCGGAGGCCCAGACGCAGCAATGTTCGCTGAATAGTACTTTGGGAGACACTTTTGGTAGCCCCTTGGTTCATTTTGGTGGTCAGTTGCTCAACGGTAGCCCGTCTATCTGCCCGAACGCATCTCCGCAACCGTCGTTCGCCTCTGTCATCTATGGCCCGTGGTGCACCACATTTGCCACGTCGCTGATTTTGGACAGTCCCATTTTGCCATGCACGGTACACTTTTACCACGGCGGCACGCGAACAGTTCACAAACTCAGCCGTTTCGGAAATGCTTCCACCCTTGGCCCGAAAGCCAATGATCATGCCCTTTTGGAAGTCGGATAAATCGCTTCGTTTCTGCATTACGCCAACGATTGAAATGTTTTCCGAAGCCCTCACACACCCTTTATATACGCTCAACTGCACTGTGCTGCCACCTGCCTTCTGTGATTGGTTATTTAACTCTGACATGGAAAGTACGTGGTGGTCACATTAATGTGACTGGACTGTGTATATAAAGAAGGAAGTCTGTTGGTTTGTCCTCTAATAACTCAGTCACTACTATAGCTATCGTCTGCAAACTTCCTAGATTCTTTTCTAGGTCCTGGAAAAGGTCGACGTTCACTTTTTCCAAAAAAAAAAGTAGCTAAAATCAGAGATATTAATTAAAAACTCGAAAAAGAAATCATTTTCACCCTCATTTTTCCGAGTGGCAAGAGTTTGGCAAGCTGAACATGAAAATCTACTTTATTTCGAAAGCTGTTGCCACTGCCCACTTTCAAATCCTAGAGTTTGTTAATAAAAAATTTCTAAGTTGTACGATGATGTAAAAATAGCATGCCTAAACATTAAATACATTATTTCCGATTCCAAAAATTCGTGGGAAGTTATTTCGTCTATTCCCATCTTCGTACGACTTTAAACAGACGAAATATTAATTAGAAACTCTGAAAGCGCCCATTTTCGCACTCATTTTTTCGAGTGGCAACAGTTAGAGATAAAAATGCTTTATTTCGAAAAGTGTTGCTACGACTCGTTTCTTATGGTTGCATTCGTGTGAACGATGGTTGCATAGCAAAACTCCATTTTGGACAGGATTTAGGCAAAATCCGCAGTGCGCGTCTACAACATGGAATGAGTAACTATGCAAAATTCCAAGTTAATCGGGTGTATAGTTTCGGAAATCTCGTGATGAGTCAGTGGTATTTCGCTTATATACATATAGATAGATAGATAGATATGACAAATATTATATCCGCGATTCTTATTAAAATGAAATCAGTTTTCGCAAAACAATCTTTTATTTAAAACTTTTTTTTAATGAATGGCGGGCATTGGCCACTACTAAGGCCAGAAATGGTGACCATTCTATTGTGGAGGCACTTAATAGGCGGCCACTATACACCACACTACCTCCTGTGAAGAGATAAACAATTTTATATCTACGCCTTCTCCTGGATTCGAACCCGGGCCCTTCAGTATCGCAGTCAGGCTCTCCTTACCACTATACCGTCTTGGCGGCAAACTCAAAATCATTAACAAATTGAAACGGGAAAACTAATTTATCCTATAATTTAAAGAGAACATTCTAGATGATTCCAAAATTCTAGATGAATTTTGCTAAAAGAATAATTTAACCGCTTCTTAATTTATGAAATAAATGGTTTATATTTCATAATTTTGCTAATTTATAAAATAACTTGTTAATTTATAAAATTAATATTTAAAACGTGATAAATTCGTTAACATTACGTATTTGATAAATTTATAATTTACTTTACTTGCGATTTATAAGTTTCGTTAATTGAGTGCATACGCTTTTACTATTTGCGATATAAAATTGTAAAGAATTTTGTAAAAACCGCTTCTTAATTTATAAATTTATTTCTTAATTTTGTAGAGACATTAGGTTATTACGAAGTAGGAGACGAAAAATGAGCAACGCCTTCGCCGGGAATCGAACCACGGACTTCTCGGTTACGCGCCGAGCATGCAGACCACTACACCACGAAGGCATGCGAAGAAGGCGAAAAAAAACCTTACATACTCCCCCTTTTAAAGGGCGAGTGGGGTTTTGGGGAACCAATCGCCAAATCGCGATGGTGGCGAATCATCATCCACCACCTTTTTAGTTCGGGCGCCAGTGTAGAGACATTAGGTTATTACGAAGTAGGAGACATGAAAAATGAGCAACGCCTTCGCCGGGAATCGAACCACGGACCTCTCGGTTACGCGTCGAGCATGCAGACCACTACACCACGAAGGCATGCGAAGAAGGCGGGAGAAATACCTTACAATTTGTATATTTAACTGCTTCTTAATTTATAAATTTATTTCTTAATTTTTATATTTAACTGCTCCTTAATTTATAAATTTATTTCTTAATTTGTATATTTAACCGTTTCTTAATTTAAATTCTTAATGCTCATTACTTAATAAAGTTAGTGGTTTATAAATAGTTCGCAAAGGTTTATAATGGTTAATTTGTTAACGGTTTGAACTCGATATATTTATGAAAGATTATATTTGATGAATTTCTAATGTTTTATAGGTATCGATTTATAAAATTAATGCTTTATTCTTCGTGTATCTGTTAATGATTTGTACTTAATAAATTCATAAAATTAGTGGTTTATACTTTCGGAATTCTATAACCGGAAACATAGATATAAACGTAAACAAATTCTGTGAAATAGGATAAAAAAAACTAAACCGGAAAGCAAAAATATTTACATTAACTTCGATGTCAGAAGAAGCATCCAGAATCAGCTAACAGTTTTAAGCTCGACATTTTTTAAATGATATTCGCTAGATCTGTAACGTCTCAATCATACTCAGAAAAGGAAATACCGTAAATCGTAAATGAATTAAACATTTCCAAAGAAATCTTGACAATTTCCAATGCACCTCACGAAAAGGAAACAATTTACGAATTCGTGTACCGGCGATATAAATAAAAAAATAATCGGAAAAAATTCAATTTTTAACGTCGCCCCAGAGCATGTGTTTTCTCACTGACCTCGCACTTTAGAAATCTTCTCCTGCACTCATTCTTGCCGACATACTATTTTTGTGTTTTTACCTTCACCATTAAACAACGCTTTCTTAGAAAGAACATGCGAAACGTTCAGCTAAACCAGCAACTAATTCACTCGAAAGCCTACAAAAAAACATATTAAAAATTCAATCGAATGTTAGACCTCCTCATCCCAAAAAAAACTATCTTTACAAACAATCCAGAAACAGAACGATTCGGAAGTCTGGGCTGATGTGGTCTGGTTTAGTTGATTATGACAAAAGAAGTAAGGGCCTAAGAGGAGGGATGCCTTTGCAGGCGACTTTTTAAGAGAAACTGTGTTGCACATAGAACATCAGGATGCCCGTGTAAAAGCCCGTTTACTTGGAATTGACCCTGGGTCCAACTACCAGTGTTCATCAAATTTATCGCTCGGCTATTGGTGGGCTCATAAGCCTGGAGAAACGTTCTAAATATTAACCAAACGAAAATTCGAAACGGTAACACTCATCTGCAAATCATCCGGAAGCTTAGAAGAACATACTAATGATTCCAGAGCGCCAGCCAAACATAACACCATTTACAAAACCTATCAAACCTAACCTACCAAACGATAACAATCTCTTGTAAACGATCCAAAACAATAGAAAAACAGACTAATAATATAACAAATGAGAGGAAACATCCGCAAATTAATCAGAAGCATAGGAGAATATACTAATAATTTAATCCAATCTACCAAGCGATAACAAGCACATGCAAGCGATATGGAAACGTAGAAAATAGTCTTAGTAGTAGTTCAATCACGTCTGACTCTCGTTAATTTACAGCATTTATTACTATGGATAAATTGGTTTTCCTAAAATATCGTCTGCCTGTTACACAGGATTTTTAGTGGAGTTAATCGTCTCATTTCATGCAGTAAACGTCTGATCGAAGTAGAACGTGATAGTAGATTCTAAATGTGAAAGCAAAGCATCCGACATTCTACTTAATTCAATAAAATGCAGCATCTCTATAAAGTTTTAAGGAGTTTTTTTTTAAATTTCCCGTTAACCTGCCAGACGAGAATTGAGTGCATTTATTATTTACCTTAACTTGTTTTTGTAGATAATCTACTCATAGATAGGATGAAAACAAACAACTTGATACCGGGAATCAAAGCAAGCGATTTGGAATACCGGGTCATCAAACCACGCAGAAATATTTTAGAACGTACTAATAATTTAAATCGAAATACATAGCGCGTGTCACGTTTCGAAACAAGAAATGTTTTTCACTTCCTTGTACGAAGTAAAAAGGGAGTACTGTAACCGCGAAAAATTTCGGGTACCATATTGCAACGAAAATATCTATTTTGACACCTACCGAATATACAGAGGCTGTTCGCACATTATTTACACGATCTTGTTAAGCGGTAATAAAAAATCTTTTGCTGTAACAGAAGTAATTGCAATTGTACTACGTTTTTAAAAGTCAAAATTATCGTCTGTGGCTCGAAAGTTTTGTTTTTATTCAAAATGGCGAATTTAACAAAGCAGTGGTTCGAAGGCTACATTGACGTTCTTTCCGAAGAGAAATAGGCATACCCCGTTATTCAAAAACGATGTGAGAGTCATGGTTTTGTGATATCTAAAGGCGTCGATAGGTAATATCATCAACAAGAAAGGAAACAATCGTCAAATCGGAGCCTCGAATGGGACAAAAATTCCAAACAAGTATCCCAGGAAAAAACGGACATCTTCGACTATTGCAAAGGTACGTTGTTTAATGTTCAAAGAAAATCCCCCTAGTCGAAGGACAGTTGCAAAATCATTAAAATGCTCGGTGTCCACTGTAAACAAAATGATAAACGTTTATTTAAATCTTAAGAAAGCGAAAAAATGCGATGTGCACCGTCTTCATCGCTCGACGCCGGACACGCTGCAGAATTCTATATGAGAAACACTTATCCAAAGAAAAATGGAAAACGATTGTCACGATAGATGAAGCATGGTCGTATTTAAATGATTGTAACAAAAAAAGAGCTATTTATTATCATAAAAGGGGAGAAAAAAATTGAAGTGCATGGTTCAAAGAATCGAAAGAATGTTTTTCTAAGGGATTCACGATGGTTGCTGGTTTTTCTTATAATGGCAAGTTAAAAATAAAGAGAGTGCAAAAAAATGTCAAGATTAACCCAAATACTATCGGGAACCTATTTTATCGCCTATTTTTCTGAATGAAATACCATCGCTTTACCCACAGAGCCATCCATCTGTGAGACTCCATCGGGACAAAGCTAGCGGTCACACATCAAAATCCACTGTAAATTTCCTAAAAAAAATGGAACAAAAAACTGTTATCGAGGCCATACCCTTCACTGAAATCCCTACTCAATCTCCCGATGTGTCACCTATGGAGTTTTGTGCTTTCGGACTTTTAAAAATTGCATTATCCAAACGTTGTCCCCAAACCCTAACGGGACTCTGGAAAGCCGTTCGGGAGGAATGGGATAGAATACCTCTTCTGACACTTCGAAAGGCATTATTATCCTGGAAATTGCGGTGTCAGAAGATAGTTCAGAATAAGGGATGTCAAATAGAACATTTAAAACACAAGAATTTTATGTAATTTAGTTTTGTGAGTACAATATACTTCGTCTAAAAAATGTGCGAACAGCCTCTGTAATTTAACGATGTTTTTGAGTGACATTCGTGCATAAGGACAGAATAAAAAATTCTTCCACCCCCAAATAATTATAAAACTGAGTTAAATTGGATTCTGAAGAGATTTTTTCGTGACATGTGCGTACGTAAGCACGTATGTATGTATGTATCTCGCATGACTCAAAAACTAGTAGCCTCAGAACGTTGAAATTTTGTACATAGGACTGCTATAACATGCAGATGTGCACCTGGTAGTTTGACTGCAATCCAAATGTATATAAATATAGGTATATATATATCCACACTGTTACTCGGCTCCGTGAGCTCAGTTTCTTTATTCTTATAAGCTTGTAAATTGTGCATTTTTTTATTTAAAAATGATTGAATTATATTGTTCTTATTTTTTGGTTAAGATTTTTATGCCTTTAGTTTTTTAAGTGCGGGTAAACCTAATTTTTGTTTATGATAGTGGCCATAGTTGTTTACATTTGAAGCTTAGCAGAATAGTGGATTGGTTGCCAATCTAGAGAAACTAAGCTTCACAACAACAAAGTAACGGCTTCTTTTATTATTGCGAATTAAATTACGCTTGATTCATTCTGGAATTATCATTTAAGTTGTTAGCTGGTTCTTGCGTACAAATCATAATTTTAATCGTGAAAATTGTTTTAACTGTACTTGGTGGTTTATGTTTTAGATCTTTCAATTTCTAATGAAAATATTTTGAATTTTTATGTATTTTTGCCTTACCGCGAAGTGAGAACTGAATAAGTAAGCGCATGCGCATTAGGTAAGCGACGCTGAACCGTCTGCGAAAAAATGTTTCTTTTCAACTGTTTAATTTCTTTACACATCTTTTTAGATTTATTAATTTGAATAGAACTTGTGATAATTCTTCGGATGCTATAGTTTTTGCTCACTCTGAGTTATAAAATGGATGAGATGTAACGCTGTTAAGTGAACCTAGCGCCGAAGTGTGGCCATGGTAAATAAATAGAGTGAGCTTTGAAGATTGCATTTACTATATTGTGATTTATGTGCTATCGGCGAAGTAAATTTAATTCAAAATTCATTAATTGTTAACTCAGTATGTTTACATGAAATGCAGGAAAACTGAGTTTAATTCAATATTCCGCACAAGGAAGTCACGTGGCGTACACATCACATCAGTCACGTACACATCAGTTTTTTTTTTTTTTTTTTTTTTTTTTTTTTGTAATTGGAATACACTAAACGATAATTGTCAACATGTATTGTTGAATGTTATCTCAGCTTGATGTTAATAAAATATCGTATATCGTCCGCTTATGAATCGAATTTTCTGAGACGTTAACAGTCATCTAAATCAAAGCAAACGATCCATCCGCCTAAAACCATATTAATAACTGAATTTCAAAGACACGGGAAATTTTAGGGTCATTTTGTTTTTTACTAATTTCATCAAGCATACCAAAATATAATTATTCGCAGCATTCATATTTATGACATTTGAAACTGATCTTCCTAAAGTATCGTCTGTTTGCAGACACAATTTTCTAAAGTGTTAATTAATCGTTTGCTTTCATCACTGAACATTTGGATCAAAGCAGACGATTCGATTCGGAGGATGAAATGCAAACGATCCTGAAGCTCAGCGAAACGCATTAATAACTCAAACTGAAATATACAATACGTCTACAATGTTTCGGAACTTTATTTTTAAATTCCATTAAATCTGCCAAACGATAGTTGGTATCTCAACTTAATTTTGCCAATATTTCTTCTGCTTGTAGAAGAATTTTCTGCACTTTTAACCGTTTTCTATAGTGTATTCAAGCAAAAGATATAATCCTTAGGGATCAGAGCAAACAATACAGAAGAACAAGCTACTAATTCCTATACAAATATACGACGCATTTCTATAGACGAGTTGCTCTCAACCTGTTCTGCCCCACGCACTCCTTTCACCGCTGCTCAGACATCAATCTCGCCCCCTCTCCTTTCCCAAACTCGAAAAATACATAAATTGTTATTTAGATCGATTATTTTTAACACGTTTTTATATATTAATCAAAAAGTATTGAAAATGTTGATAAAAAAACGAAACTTCGTAAACGTAATTTTTATACTTATTAACAGAAACTTAATACCTAACACCTAAATAAAAACAAAGCTCGTTCCCTTCGGGAGGCGTAATGGCAAAGCGCACATTGAATTGATCAATGTTAACGGATTTCGCTTACTGCGCATGCTCAGTAGTGTACCGTTGACGTGGGGGACAACCCTGGCGATTTAAAATTAACAACCCTACCCAAGCCTGTTCACCATGTAGGTCTTAGCGACTCTTTACGATTGCAATACTACGGACACTTTTTTAAGCTTACTGCATTTGCTTCCGTTTCGTTCCATTTTGGTTTATTTTGTTCATAAACATTACATTTAATATCAGTTATTCGTAATAATTTCTTTGGCTTTCATTCGGTCATTTAAACAAGATATATTCCTTAAGTTGTTAAAGTATTTATGAATGGAACGCATGGTCAATAATCGATCGCTTTTATTCCTCAGAAATACAATCCATAAACAACATCATGTAATGTTTCCTGTTTCGTAATCCTCCTTAAACATAAATTTGGGAAGTTTACAATCGATATTTACAGCCAAGTAATGAAGCAACGTACAACCTAACAAGTTTTAAAACCCCGAACTGTTTACGTTCAGATAGCAAAACACCAACCATATACCATATTTATCTTCTTTTAAAATGACGGCAACGTCGTAATTGCCCCAAATTCTCTTCTGGGCATGCGCAGTGTGCGTAATTCGTTTAACATTGTTCAATTGAATGTGCGGTCTGCCATTACGCCTTCGGGAGGGAGGGGATTTCCCTTGGTTGAGAATCGCGCTCTAGGAGGTTTCAGCAATGGTTCACAAGTTGTATCGTTATTGCTCGGAAATGTCGGGACGTATTTCTTAATTTGCAGCGTTAACAGAAGATACCAACTTATGAATTTCGTGAATTCCGACGGAGTGGCCCGTTCCTTAATTAAATAACAAAACTGACAGCGCTTATAGCTTATTTTTGTAACGCTCATGAGATTCAAAAATATATTGTTGAATGGTTGCTTATAGAACGATAACGGATAAGCTCATCCTGACTCTTGCGTGGAATCACTTTTCTAATGATACTTATAATACTTGTTTTTAGTTTCGAATATCTTTTGTGGAATGTATGACGTCTTAATAGAAGAAACGAATACATGAATGTTCTTTTCTGACGGTAGCATATATCGGTTAAAACATGTATAATTTATCGTGATATTTGCAGTGTTTGACTTAGAAAATGATGTTTGCAACGCATATAACGCTAATCCTAACTTTGATGTCCAATTACTTACGTAGTATATCACTTTTCAATTAATACTCATAACGCATATTAATGCTTATAGCTTATGCATGCTTTTGCAGCAAATCACTTTTGTAATGTGCAGCTATTTTTGCAATACTTATAATTTATTTTTAGAATTCTTATAATTTATTTTTAGAATTCTTGTAATTTATTTTTAGACTTCTTATAATGCATATAACACTCAAAACTTAGCATGTTGAATATTTTCTTTTTGGACGATAAATTACCGCAAGTACCGCTTTTAACTTGTACAGCTTTTGTGCCAAATCATTTTTTGTTGTGCCACTTCTCAAAAGACACATAACGCTTAATTTCTTCTGAAGTTCTCAGACAATCGCATTTGTGACAAGGAAATTACTTCTATTACGCTTATAACATATTTTTGTATTTATTATAACGCTAAAAATATCATGTTTTCGAGCATTTGCTTTTAAGACGGTAGTGCAAATCGCTTACAACATCGCTTACAAAGCATGTAACTTATACTCACTTCTACGGCAACTTTTACGATTATAACTTTTCTGAACGTTTATAATGCTTATAATACGATGAATGAATGGTTTCCGAGAGAAACATGTCGCATATAACGCTTTTAATTTATACGCACTTTTGCGTCGAATCATTTTTAGTCGCATCACTTTTTAAAACGCTTATAACGAGTATAACGCTTATAAGTTACTCTGAATTTCAGACACAATCCCTTTTGCCACCTGGAAATTATTTCATGACGCTTATAACATATTTTTTTAACATATATAACGCTAAAAATGTGAAGCTGTCGAATATTTACTTTTCAGGTAGTATATAACATTTTTAACGCATATAACATATACTCACTTTTGCGGTACGTAACTTATATTTTTACGCCAATAACTTATTTTTTTCGGACGATAACGTACATCGCTTATAATGATTGTAACACTTATAAGCGACATAAGTTATCGTCTTATCCTCACTTTGGCTTCGTACGACGTTCCGAGTATTTCACTTTTCAAATAACCCAGGGGCGTTTATGACGCTTAAATCTATATTATGGAATGTTTGCTTTCCTGTTTATAACGTACAATGCTTATAACACTCACAATGCCTCACTTTTGAAGCTCGCTTGTAACACTCAAAGAATATGTTATCGTACGTTTACTTTTTCATCTCGTTTATAACGCACATGACTTATCCTCACTTTTGCTTCGAACAGCTTTTTGAGTGAATTACTTTCGAGTCATATTCACGTTTCTTCACTTTTGCTATCAGAAATTACCAAAATGGTTTGTTTAGCAAACGGCCCAAGGCATCATTTTGTAGAGTCATTGGGATTTTTGAAACAGGGAGCATGAAAAATGCCCAATGTCTTCGCCGGGACAACCCGAATATGCGCCGAGTGTGCTACCGTTACACCACGAAAGCATGCAGAAAGGAGGAAGAAAATACGTTATATACTTCCCCTTTTAAAGGCCGACTGGGGAACAGGGGACCCAGTCGCCAAATTCTAGTGGTGGAGAATCATCATCCAATACCTTTTAGTTCGGGAGCCACTGTAGAGTCATTATGATTTTTGAAGCAGGAGACGCGAAAAATGAGCAATGCCCTCGCCGGGACTCGAACCTGGACCTCTCCAATATGAGCCGAGAGCGCTACCGTTACACCGTGAAGGCATGAAAGGAAGGGGGGAAAATACCTTATAATTTGATTGATTATAATCCATCAATTTTTGGTATTTTATGAGTGTAGATTAACGCAAATACCTACATAGATATAAATCTAGCCTAAACACTAAAATGTCGAATTTTCTTCCCGCTATTCATGCATTTTTTTCATAAATTAAATCATTTTTCTTCATGTATTTTTAAACACTCGTGACGTTATTAGCGTCAAGCTTTATTCTTTTTTGCCTACATAACTTTTCAGACGTCGCCAACAAATTAGAGCTTTATATTATTTTTAAAGAAATAATATAACGAATTAAAAAAATGTATATGGCAACACAAATAGCATTAAAGCATAAACCACGCATTATTTTTAAAG
Source organism: Stegodyphus mimosarum (assembly GCA_000611955.2). NCBI lineage: Eukaryota > Metazoa > Arthropoda > Arachnida > Araneae > Eresidae > Stegodyphus > Stegodyphus mimosarum. The sequence continues at coordinate 142,507 of KK121346.1, read as the reverse complement.
AAATAATATAGCGAGTTGGAAACTGCATGGCAATATTTAACACTTTTTAACGCACGAATTCTAGAGATAAAGTAGAATATTTTTAACTTCCACGCTGTATTTTGTTGCCATTTTTCTTTCAAACTGAATCCGCCTGTTATCGATAAATTAAGCGGGCAATTTTTTCCCTCATTTATTAATGACCGGCTGGAACCGTTAAATAACAGTAGCTACATTGACTAAAAAAAAGCATTATATATAATTTTTCCTTTTAGAGTAATTATTTTAGAAGGCTGGTCGCGTCTAGTTATTCGAAATATCAAACAGAGAACAAAAATTATTCAGTTTGGTTTATTTCATTATAGCAATTCACACGAGTGCTATCTACAAAAGAGAAGGGATGCCTTCGTGGAGAACGTCCTAAGGTAAATAGGCTCCTATTCTTGCAAAGTAATTCCACTTAAAAGTGAGTTTTGAGAACGGACTAAAATCTGCATGGCAACAGTTAACACTGTGTCGTGAATTCTAAAGATATACAGTTTTTAAAACTTTTGTTACTTTGTTGTTGAATTTTATGTCGAGTAAGTGCGAAGAAAGTGATGTTTAATAGCAAAATTTCAAAGACAAAAAACTTCGCGTCAGCAGCAGTGAATCCAAGAGCTTTGGGCCGAACGAGAGTGTAAATGTAGCATGAAGGAAAACATTTTTTTTTCATCTCTCTCTTTTTTAATATAATTTCTTATTAAGAGAGGAAAAACATTTTTCGAGGCTTTAGCTCTCCGTTAAAAAAAATACCATTGTCTTCTACAACATAATACACAAAGCAGTGTGATATACCGAGGTATATCATACGAGCAAACGTACATTGAAGGGTATCATTTCCTCATACTCTTGTGGAACACGCAATCGATAACCCTTCACGTTGACTGTGAAGTCAAGAAGTATTTTGCTAAGTTGACGTTTCAACAGTGATGTTCCTTACATTTAGTTTTGGTCGCAAAAAAAATTAAAAAATAAATTGGCAGCTATCGTGTTTGTCCGTGTCGTTTATACTTCTGCGATCGGTTCTGTCATGCGAAGATTGACATATTGCGATTTTTTTGCAACGTACACAAAGTCGAGAGAGTTTATTTATACGTTGTTAATTTTTTTCTTCTTTTCAGTTAATTTTACTTTTCCATTTTTATGTTTTTTTAAGATTTTTACCACATATTTTTATTATTTGGTAATTATAAAAATGTATTATTTCAAAATTTCCTCTTTTTTACTTCCTTGTACGAAGCAAAAAGGAAGTAAAATTGTAATCGCGAAAAATTACCGGTACCATATTTCAACAAAAATATCTATTTTGAACGCTACCAAATGCAATTTAAAGATGTTTTTGAGTGACATCCGCACATGAGGACAGAATAAATGACTCATTTCATCCCAAATAATTATAAAATTGATTTAAAATCGACTCTCAAAAGATTTTTTCGTGAAGTCTGCGCGTACGTATGTATGTATCTCGCATAACTTAAAAACGAGTAGCCTCAGGAAGTTAAAATTTTGTACATAGGGCTGCTGTAACATGTACATATGCACCTCGCATTTTGGTTGCAATCGGCCTCACCAAAAGTATATAAATATATGTATATATATATATCCACTATGTTACTCGGTTCAGTTTCTTTATTCTTGAGTTTGTAAATTGTGCATTTTTTGCTTTAAAAATGACTGAATTATGTTATTCTTGTCTTTCGATTAAGATTTTTATGCCCTGCATGCAATAATAATGCAATTATCAACAATTTAAAAGTTTTTGAAGCGTAGCTAAGCCTAATTTATGGTTATAATAGCGGTCATATTTGTTAACATTTGAAGCTTACCAGAATAGTGGATTTGTTGCCAATCTAGAGAAACTAAGCTTCAGAACAACAAAGTAACGTCTTCTTTTATTACTGCGAATTAAATTATGCTTAATTCATTCTGGAATGATCATTTAAGTTATTAGCTGGTTTTTGCGTACAAATTGTAATTTTAATTGTAAAAATTGTTTTTTTAATTGTTTTAACTGTACTTGGTGTTTTATGTTCTTCTACATCTCTCAATTTTTAATGAAAATATTTTGAATTTTTACGAATTTTTGCCTTACCGCGAAGTGAGTAGCGCACGCGCATTAGGTAAGCGGGGCTGACTCGTCTATGAAAAACTGTTTCTTTTTTATTTGTTTAATTTCTGTTACACATCGTTTTAGATTTGTTTTAGTATTTGAATAGAACTTGTAATTCTTGAAATGCTATGATATTTGCTCACTTTGAGTCATAAAATGAATGAGATGTAACGCTGTTAAGTGAACCTAGCGGCGAAGTAGGGCTATGGTAAATAAATATAGTGGACTTTAAAGATTGCATTTATTCTATTTTGGTTTATGCGCTATCGACGAAGTAGATGTAATTCAAAATTCGTTAACTGTTAATTCAATATGTTTAAATGAAATGCAGGAAAATTGCCTATAATTTAATATTCCGTACAAGGAAGTCATGTGGTGTACACAACAAATTTTTAAAACTAGGCGGTCACGATTTTTTTAAATGATATTTCACTCTTAAAATTTTTCCTTTCATGATTAAGCGGTCCGATTACATTTTACGGTTCTTACAAATAAACTTCTTCCCGTCTTTACGATTAGGCAGTTAGGATTTTTACAATTAAAATTCTTTTTATTTTCACGATTACGGAGTCACGATTTTTTCTTAGGATTTTTTTTACAATGAAAATTTTTTCCTTTACCGCTATTACGATTTCTGTACGATTTTCACGGATAAAGTTATTCTGTTTTTACTATTATCAGGTTACGAGTTTTTTAAAATGTTTACGATTAGGCGGTTACGATCTTAGTTCTATTATATTTCCGGTAGTGGAACATACATTTCTTTTAAACCACTCATTTTTCGATGAAATTTAAAAAATGAATATCCTACACTTTCCCGAATAGCTCGCGGAACACAAAACTGATCATTTCCGGATGATGGCAACACAGTCCTTTTAAAACGCTCAGATGAAACTTGAAACAAAAGTATAAGCTTTGCTAAGTGACAACACGCAACGCTCAACAGTTGCTGCTTTTTTAATAAGTTCATTAAATTTGCACAAAATATAAAATACCTAAATAAACAAAAATTCAATTGCTCTCTTTAAAATTTCATCTAATGAATGCTCTGGCACAGAGCAAAAGGTGTTTTATTTTGTTTTTCTCACGATGCCCCTCATCCCATTCCTTTTTCTCCCATGATGCATTTTTCCATGATGCATCTTACCGCACATAAACTCTAAAACTAAATAAAATATAGAAAACTATATAAATTATAGAAACCGTATAAATTGTAGTAACTAACCTTGTAGAGACATTAGGCTTTTTTTGGAAGCGAAGTATTGAAAAATGAGCAACACCTTCGCCGGGAATCGAACCTCGGACCTCTCGGTTACGGTGCTGACCACTACACCACGAAAGCCTACTAAAAAGTGTAAAAAATACCTTACATACTACCCTTTTTAAAGGGCGACTGGGGATTAGGGCCGCAATCGCCCAGATCGTGGTGGTGGAAAATCATCATCCACCACCTTTTTGTTCGGGCGCCACTTGTAGAGACATTAGGCTTTTTTTGGAACAAGAATATTGAAAAATGAGCAACACCTTCACCGGGAATCGAACCACGGACCTCTCGGGTACGCGTCGATCGCGCTGACCACTACACCACGAAGGTATGCTAAAAAGGCGGGAGAAATACCTTACAATCTCTAGAGTTTGACGGGATCATAAACTCGTAAGTGACGCGAGCTAATTACCGTCGTATCTGAAATTAAGAGCAAAGTCTTGAAAGGTTTAAAACAACCTTTTTCATAAAAGGGAACTTCTCGCGCTTAGCAAAGGATCGACTCCTTGTGACTCTGAAACTAAAGTAACGGTCAAATTGAAATTAACGCGTAGGCTAGTCCTCAAAGACTACACAATAGTCTTTAAATCTAAGGTGACTCCCTCACTGGAGTAGAAATGTAACGGATAACTGACAGCAGCTATAACTCGAAGCCGAATAATTATAATCTTACCAGGGCTGGCAAAACTAAGTAACGTGGCCTCGAGAGGCAGAAACACGCTCTGCCTTACCATCCAAAAACCTCAGCTTAAACACTTTCTAAATTCACTTGTTTTCCTGGCGAAGAAACGGAAAGGAGAATTTAGAGGAAAATCTGAAATAATAAATAACTGCTCAGTTTAACTAATCACTTTATACGCCGTATAAAACCACGTAAGTTCCTCACTTTTATTCTGTTAGATGAAGTATCGAGGAAGCTACTGAACTGCTAAGAGAATAATAGCTTAAGTTCAAGAACAGAAACGTGAACTCAAAGAGGGTTAGTTACCCTTTATTTCACTCAAAATAACATTTAACAGTCGGCCCCTTTCTCAGGGCGTACAGAAAAGCCTCCACTTGGGGCTAAACTCAAAAATCTAAGAAATAAGAGCTAACTATTGACTAACCAAAGAGATTCACCCGAAGCTAACACAGTTCTAAACTAGTTGGCCCGTAATGTTAAATTAGACAGCGAACTATCGAAAGGCACGTAATACGGCCGAGCGTAGTAACAGCTTAGAGAGATGTAACCCAAAGGCAAACGCGCGCTACTCAGGATTCCTAACTTTTCTTTCACGAAGTCAGCGAACTTTCTTTAATACTATCTCTTCCTCATTTTGCATTCAATGCGTTTCTAAAAACTCATTTTGGTAGGGATTTGTAAGTTGAAACGAGGCAACATAGGAAAGCGTAATTAAGTTACAATAACTGTTATAAAATTAATATATTCCTTACAACCAAATAAACTATATAAATTCAGTGCTTTCTCGTGATGCGTCTCATATAAACTTCAGAGCTCTATAAACTATAGAAATAAAATAAACTGAATTTCCCCCTCCCATGCATCTCATCGCGTATGAAATCTAAAACTATATAAATTATAGAAACTATATCTATATAAACTATTTTTATATTTTGTGTAGTTTATACAGTTTCTATATAAATTAAAGAAAGTATATAAACTACAAAAAATAAAAAAATAGCCCAAACTAAGCTGCATTTAACTACAGAAAATAAGTTACGCAAAAGTATAGAAACTATATAAAAGTGTAGAAACTATATAAAATGCATTTTTTTCCACGATGCATCCCATTGCATATAAACTCTAAAGGTATATAATTATAGAAAACATAGAAACTCTATAAACTACTGAGAAATATAATATAGTCTAATAATACAGAAACTAATAAACTTTCTATAATATAGAAACTAAGCTTTATAAATCTATAGAAATATATAAACTGCATTTTTGCCATGACGCATCGCACATAAACTCTAATGCTACATAAAATATAGAGCACTGCAAAATATAGAAATAATATATATCCATATAAACTATAGAGAAATAATATATCCACATAAACTATAGAAAAATAAAATATCCATATAAACTATAGAAAATATAAAAACGAAAAACTATAGAAAATGAAGAAGGTAAACTATACTAAACTATTAAAATTTAAACCATAGAAAATAAACTATAGAACTAAACTTTAAATTTTGTTTATAGATTTATGTAGCACTAAGTTGCATAAATCTATAGAAATAAACTGCATTTTTGCCATGATGCATCGCATCGTGTATAAACTCGAAAGCAACATAAATTATACAGCACTGTAAAATATAGAAAAAATATATGTTCATATAAACTATAGATAATGTAAAACTATAGAAAAATAAAATATTCATATAAACTATAGAAAATGAAGAAAGTAAACGATACTAAACTATTAAAATTTAAACTATAGAAAGTTAACTATAGAATTCTAGAAACTGTAGAACTTTGTTTATAGATTCATGTAGCACTAAGCCGCATAAATCTATAGAAATATATAAACTGCATGCCATGATGCATCGCACATAAACTCTGATGCTACATAAATTATATAGCACTATAAAATATAGAAATAAAATATATCCATAATAAACTATAGAAAATATAAAAACGACATAAACTATAGAAAATGAAAAAAGTAAACTATACTAAACTATTAAAATTTAAACCATAGAAAATAAACTATAGGACTAAACTTTAAATTTTGTTTATTCTCGAGAAAATATTTTCTCCCCCATACTTACAAACTCACATTTACGGAGACTAAAAAAAATAAAGCTTTTTATGTTCTTTAGTACGACAACCCCATTTAATGAACAACAACAAAAAAAAATATTCCATTCCTTTTGATCACGGCGAAACAACCATTTTAGAGCCACAAACAATAATTTCTGCGTTTCCTTTCATATACCAAGATAAAAAAAAGAATTAAATTGCTTCAATTTTTCTCGATGACAACACAAATCACAAACCTCACGCATTCTCTACGACATACACTTCACGCTTCAAAAATAGAACAGAATTAGAAAATTATACAGATGGAATCTTTTGCGCAACCCGGAACACTGCCGCGGCATAAATAAGCCTTTCAATAAACATTTCTCCGGGTAATGTTTCATCCAACGGCTGGTTACGCCTTAGCCGTTTTTTTATGCATATTGGGTCCGTACATCAACGGCCTTTTTAAATATTCTTGTCGGAAATATGCGGTTATCTCAGGCACGCAAGCATACAATGTTGCCATCGAAGACTTCGTTTGTGGGCCAACCATTCTGGCTACAGGATACATAGATAGATACATACTCCCCTGCGTGAGATGAGTTGGTAAATCGATACTTTGTGGCCCACAAAAATAGAAAACCACTTGTAATTATGCGCCATTTTAGTTGCAAACCTGTGTTCCAGACCGGCAAAGACAATGCTCCGTGAGGAATTGGGGCGTTTTCACCACTCTATTGACACGGACAACGTAAGAGGTATTTTCGGGAAATGAATGTTACTAACGCAAGCAAAGGAAAATTCGTGTATGCTAATGCAAACAACTCCTGTTACTTTCGTTGATGATAGTAAAGTGCACAAACACTCCAATTTGCCATTAGAAAAATTTCATATAGAAGCACATAGAGCTGTATAACTCTTGGAAAATATTTGAAGTACAAAAATTGAACTGTAGAAATTATTGAAGCTACATTAACTACAGAAAGCTGTATAAATTATAGAAACTAAATTATATAGATATTAGAGAAGTACAAAAAAATACTAAGCTAATCGTAAAAAATATAAACTCTCGAAAACTATATACACTCGCAAACTTCGCGTATTTACCGGATGGCTACAAAAGTATTATTGGGGAAATATTGAATTTTGCTACCTTTCATTCAATTTAGTGCTTCGGAGGGAAATTTCGATTCGGCAATATTGATGAAGTAATGATAAGTTCTACTTTTAGAGCCGATAGTCCAAGACGCGATACAGTTGCGGTTTTCCGTCTGTCTACAGGTTGCCTTGCCACCCAGCTGCACAACACAGCCATTATAAGCGATCCTACAGTGCTGGCCACCCAAATTGCAACACCAAGAAAGACAAGAAATATCACAACAAAATTTATTTAGTAGATAACATGTTGACCAAGTATCAAATGATAAAATTTATAGACTCCTGTAAACTGTGGTTTCTTCCAGAATCAGTAGCCAGAGTAACCACCATTGTTGGAGATCAACGCTGCCACACGCCTCGGTATTGATTCAAAGAGACTTTGGACGTGTTCTTGGGGTACAGTAGACCAAGCAGCTTCCGCATATTGCAAAAGTTGATCTGGTGTGGCACCTCGGGATGTAATCTGGGTCAGTCGTTCAGCAACCATGGACCACATGTTTTCTATATGCGAAAGATCCGGAGAGCGAGCCGGCCAGGGAAGCAATTCAATCTGGCGATTGACGAAGAACCCTTGGACAATGCCTGCCACGTGTGGTCGCGCATTATCCTGTTGAAATACGGCTGTGGGCAAGCCCTGAAGGTAAGGAAGGCAAACTAGAGGAGTGCAAAAGTGATATCCAATACCGCCCCATACCATAATACCCGGTGCAGGACCAGTGTGACGGTGCATAACGCAGCTCTTCAGCATCCTCTGTCCACGGTGTCTCCAGACTCGAATCCGACCATCGTGGTCTTGCACACAGAAGCGTGACTCGTCAGTAAAGACAATTTCATGCCATTCTCAGGATTGGCGGCGGAGAGTCTGTGCTTCTGCGTCAAGGGTAGACGAAGCAATGAACGTCTTAAGAACAGACCACTCTGCTGTAAACGGCGTCGAATGGTACATGCAGACACTGGATGATGCGTTACAGACTGAATGTGCTGTGCTATGGTTCGTGATGTAACTGAACGATTCGTCACTGCCATGCGCACAATGTTCCTGTCATCACGTGAAGTAGTGAACTGAGGTGGATGCGATCGAACACGTCGGTCCGTCGCACCCTCCTGCATCCAACAGTCACGTATCTGCATTACACTTGTTTGGTTTCGTCCAACACGACTACCGATTTCCCTGAAAGATGATCCACACTCTCGGTAGGCCCCTATCCTTCCTCTCCCTGAAAGATGATCCACACTCTCGGTAGGCCCCTATTCTTCCTCTGTCGAAATCGGATACTTGATCAAACGATGATCGCTGTTTACTACGAGGCATAATTGATTGTTTTTTTTTTGAAAAAACCACAAGAAAAACACAATTGCCGATCTTGAAATCGTCGAAAACTCCAAGCGTTAGATAGCGCTTTGAAGTGGCGCCACAGGCGCGCGTGATATGCGTCTGTGCTGAAATTCTAATCATTTTCATATCTCACCTCCGCTAATACATGTTGTAAATTTCATGTTATTTGCATGCTTCCTTCAGTGCGTTGCATTTACAGTCGCCAGCAGTGTATTTGCCCACTTTGTGATTCTGGAGAAAAACGGACAGGGACTACATGCTTCGATGCGGGGCTCTTCGCTGTCTTACAGAGGAATCGAGGTACTGGGAGGCAAGACCGCTGCTTAGGCATCGACTTCGGTCTTTTTGTTCTTTGTTTGTTTGTAACCTCTGTTAGCAAGATTTTAGCTCTTTGTAAATTTTTGCCTATCCACTGGAAATTTTGAAAACAAATTGTCACTATAACAGATCTTTTCTGTTTGTTATCTTCAGCAGTTTGCGAGTTGTAAAATGTGTATGGGAAATCTTCTCTAGAGAGTTTAGGAACTTTACCCGAAAGGCTTCAGTCGTCTTGTAAGGATTTTAAGTTTTACTACTGTTTATTTTAGTTTAAACCTTTACTATCGCCTCTTATTTTCCATTTATGGCCAGAATAATCGCAAATAGATTTACTGTATGCAAACGAGGTTGCAAACTTTAGAAGTATTTAAGACATGGCTTTTAGCCAAGAGTGTAGTGAAAGAGAGATTTCTCGCGGCCTTTACCACGCGTGTGATTTTCGTTGTCTGCCTTTAAGGCCAGGATTTAGTTCTCGCTGATATTCGAAGACGTATTGTAGTCTTTGCATTCCGCTCACCACATACGTAGTATTAAAGGGCCAATCTTCGAGTTACTAGTCTCTGTAAAGCATCTTCGTTCTTATGCAGTTAAGTTAGTGTATTTTCTACGTTCTAGACCAAAAGTATTGGTCTTTGTATCCCGAAGTGCGGGATTACCTGTACGCTGTGAGAATAAAGGTTAAATTTAACCCTCCTTATCTTTGTTTTGTTTTGTACATACACATCAACATAGCTTTGAGTAAGCTACCTGTTCTGACTCACGACTCCAGTTATGTTTACAAAATCAAGCAGAAGAAACAATAGTCCTGACAGTCTTACCCTTTTCAAATTTTCTTCGATAACAGCTACAACCACGATAGCTGCTCACGTGATCATCTGCGCAAAAATGCAAATTGATTTTTCGTCCGATTTAAAGGTACAAAATTTACTTCTGTGGTTTCCTCCGCATTTACGGCAAAGTTGTGTCTTATAACATGCATATTGTGGACGTTACTAGGCACCACCATTTGGACATCTGTAGCACCGAATACGACTCTTCTTGGGCAGATATGTTTCGACAATTGAACATTGAGCAAATCGTTTATATAGAATACAGATTTACCTACTGGATTTTTCAAGAATTCAAGAAAATGACTTGGAAGCTTGCAGAGTCAAGTGCGCAATGCCCTCGCCGCGACTCGAGCCCTGGACCTCTCGACTACGCGCCGTGTATGTTTCCAATTACATCTCGAAGATGTGCGAAAAGGAGGGAAAAATGTTGTCAGGACTGAGTGTTCGGTGCATATTCTTGGCAAATATCTTCGTGAACTCCTTAACTCCTGATCTGGAACAGGGAGCTGAATGCAGCTATGTTCTGTGGTAGACTATTGTGATTAAGTGGTAGAAGAACTGCACTTGAAAGGGATTTAAAATCCTCTTTTATTAAATCACAATTATTTACAACCACTTCCCAACTCGGGAGAGATACAGAAAATAGAGACCGCGTTTGGGTCTAAAATGAACAATCAAATAATATTTAAACTAAAGCTAAATATAAATTAAATCGTCGTTGCTCGCAGAGCTATAACGCGAGGTTGGCCTCTAAACTAAATGGTGCGTAGCAAGATTTAACTAATACCGACGCACTTGGAATTACTTCAATAAGTAATCACGTAAAAGCTCTACGGCTTAGAATTTAAATACTAGCTAGTCAGGCGAACGTCGAATAGAGTAACAGTGATCTGAGACTAAAAGCTCTCTCACACTGAGAGGTTCCTACCTACCGTTTAAATAGAACTTGGCTCCACTTCAAATTAGCATAAAGCTGAAACGCACGCTTCTTCTGACGGGAAGTTGAAATTAGAAGAGATAGAAAAGGAAAAATTATAATAAAACTTTGTTAGTTTAACTAAAACCTTACAATGTGTCAGAAAATGAGACAAAATATATATATATAAATTATATATTAAAAAATACACACAAAAAAAGTAAGATACCTCGATATTGCTCTTTCTTGTATATATTCATGTCATTTCTTTAGCTATACTAACAGTCTTTGTAATCTCAGACAATGCATATTAAATCTGTACTCACTGATATTAATGCATCGTATACCGTTCGGCATACTCAAGGCACTATTGTAATTTATCCTTTACCGTACTGTTTCCTCATTTGCATAATTTAAATGTAAGGTAAGCTGCACAGGTCAAACTGTAAACTTCACACTAATCAATATATTGTATATAGCACTGTATCCTCATGCAATGTAATGTATCGTATTCTGTATTGCTATATCATCTGCATAACTTAAATGTAAGATACACTGCACAGGTAAAACTGTAAACTGTTCACTTATCAATGTATCAATGTACTGTATCCTCATGCAATGTAATGTGTCGCATTCTGTACTGTTTTATCATCTTCATAATTTAATTAATATAATAATTTAAATAATAATGTAATTTAAATAATGTAATACAGTTAAAATTGTAAACTGCACACTAAGCAATGTATTGTATATTGCACTGGAAAAAAAGGATGCAAAGCAATGTAATGTTTCGTATTATGCAATGTAATGTATCGTACTCTGTACTGGTTTATCATTTCCATAATCTTAATGTAATGTAAGATTAAGGTCAAGAAACCTCATCGGCCCTTATTATAATATATACTGCTTAGGCCATACAACCTTTTCAGCTTTAACAAACGCACGTATGTATGTATGTATGTATGTATCTCGCATAACTCAAAAACGAGTAGACTCAGAACGTTGAAAGTTTCCATATAGGGCTGCTATAACATGTAGATGTGCACCTCGTATTTTGGTTGCAATCGGCCACACCAAAAGTATATATATATATCCACTCTTTTACTCGGATCAGTGAGCTCAGTTTTTTTATTCTTATAAGTTTGTAAATTGTGCACTTTTTGCTTTAAAAATGATTGAATTATGCTGTTCTTATCTTTCGGTTAAGATTTTTATGCCCTTAGTTAATCTGCATGCAATAATTGCGGAATTATCAACAATTTAAAATGCGCCTAAGCCTAATTTCTGATTATAATAGCGGCCATATTTGTTTACATTTGAGGCTTAGCAGAATAGTGGATTTGTTGCCAATCTAGAGAAACTGAGCTTCGCAACAACAAAGTAAAGTCTCGTTTTTATTATTGCGAAATAAATCATGCTTAATTCATTCTGGAATGATCATTTAAGTTATTAGCTGATTTTTACGTATAAATTGTAATTTTAATCGTAAAAATTGCTTTTTTAATTGTTTTAAACTGTACTTGGTGTTTTACGTTTCTCTATATCTTTTAATTTTAATGAAAATATTTTGAATATTTATGCATTTTTGCCTTACCTCGAAGTGAGAACTGAATATATTTGTAGCGCATGCGCTTTGCGTAAGCGCCGCTGAATGGTCTCTGAAAAACTGTTCCTTTGTTAGTTGTTTAATTTCTTTTATACATCGTTTTAGGTTTATTATAGTATTTGAAGAGAAGTTGTCGCAATTCTTCAGTTGATATGATTGTTGCTCATTCTTTTTATGTTTACTTTTCCCGTTTTTTATGCGAAGAGTAATTCGTAACTTGCACATATTTTCCCCACGCAACTCACGAACGCATGGGTACAGAGTAACGAGTCCATTTTCGATTAATTTCATTTCGAGACTATTCCTTTCGAACATTTTAAGCTGCCGCACCCGATCGACGAGCATATAATTGCCAATACATATTGCCCCTCGCGGTGAAATGGAATGCACTGGTTGCCGCGACAGAATTCCTATTCCACAACACCAGCTTTCGTATAGCATCTTTAAGCCTATTTTATACATTATGCAGCATTCATACAAACCGGACGCAAGATATTATTACCCGTCCGGCCGAAAGCAGCCAAACGGGTAATAACTATTAATCCGCGCCGTATCCTGGAGCAGCCGCGACCAAATAAACCATCCGGTCACCCCCTCCCACCGTCAGGAAGTGCAATCGTGCGTAACATTCGACGGCTCGGATCTCGGACTCGACAATAACCCATTCGAACAGCATTAGTCCGGTAATGGATCCGGCCGTGATGTGTCCGGTCGGACTTTGTTTCCGGAGCATTGCTCACCTTTACGAACCAATGTCCGTGTGATTCGGTATTCCCCACCTTTCCAAATAGAACGTGTTCGGATCGATAGCATCAGACCTAACTGAAGAGTGGTGAGGAGGGGGTGAAAACGGGTTTTGCGGTTTTGGGAAATCTCGTACGCCACGAAAGAACGGACACCGATGGGTCGCTTTGTTTGCTTCCGTAATCGAGGATGCGAGAAAGGGAAATGGAGAAAGAGATTTTCTTTCCTTTTCTTTCGCGTTGGGCGACTAGACACCTACAAGTCTTAACCCTTAAGCACAGACGTTCATTTTCTGTTACGTAAAGACAGAGGAGGGTATCTCTCAGACCCCGCTCTATTTTATGCATTTTAAAAATATAAAATTTTAAAATAATGTACTCTAGTTATTATATAAGCATTAATAAACGTTGCCTGTCATATTGAAGTAATTATTTCTTTTTAGAACTCTAAAATGCATGCATTCAAAATTAATTTTTCAATCACATATGAAAAAGTAAGGAACGCTTGATCAAATAAATAAAATAAACACTACTTACTCGCAAATGAGTACAAACTAAACTATTCAATAAATTTTCCATCTACAAAATCTGTATTACGAGGCACGTCCAGAAAGTAAGTTCCGTTTCAATTTATCTCCGCTGCAGCTCTGCGATCGCAGTTCCGCACATGCGCAGTAGACGCTCTGTATCAAGGAGAAGAAACGCGCGCCATTTGGAGATCGCTGTCAGTCACGTACGCTTTGTTGTGCTTGTTTACAATGTCGGTGTTGATTGAAAATCCCGCCGCTTGTGAAATCAGATCTGTGATTCGTTTTCTGAATGCGAGGAAAGTGAAACCTAGTGAAATTTATCGGCAAATTTGCGATGTTTACGGACCAAAAGCGATGAGTGATTCAATGGTGAGAAGATGGGTCCGAAAGTTCAATGACGGACGTAGTGATGCGCACGATGAAGAACGAAGTGGGCGTCCATCTTTGGTTACAGAAGAACTGGTTCACGCGATTGATGACAAGATCCATGAAAACCGAAGGTTTACAATTAGTGCTCTCGCTATGGAATTTCCCCAAATTTCACGATCACTAATGCATGAAATTGTTACCGAAAAACTGAAATTTCGTAAACTTTGCTCACGTTGGGTACCAAAGATTCTTACTGAGCAACACAAAACAAAACGGATGGGTAGTGCACTTCAGTTTTTGACCCGTTATGCTGAAAGCGGTGAAGAATTTCTGACACAGATAGTCACAGGAGATGAAACTTGGGTTTCTTACGACACCCCTGAAAGTAAGCGGCAATCAATGGAATGGAGGCACACTTCATCCCCAGCAAAGGTTAAGCCGAAGCAAATCTTGACACCTCGAAAAATGATGTGCACAGTGTTCTGGGACTGGAAAGGCATCTTACTCATTAATTTCTTACCGCGTGGTCAAACAATCAGAGCAGATGCTTATTGCGAGACACTTCGGAAATTGCGCCGTGCAATTCAGAATAAGCGCCGAGGATTGCTGTCAAAAGGTGTTGTTTTTCTTCACGACAACGCACGACCACACACTGCAAATGTGACGAAAAACCTCCTACAGGGATTTGGCTGGGACGTGTTTGACCATCCTCCGTACAGCCCTGACCTCGCTCCTAGCGACTTTCATCTGTTCTTACATCTTAAGTCTTTCCTTGGCGGTCAACACTTTAACAATGACGACGAGCTGAAAGAAACTGTTTCCAACTGGTTGAAGACACAGGCGGCAAATTTCTATGAAGAAGGTATACAAAAACTTGTGCCACGCTATGACAAATGCCTGCAATATTTCGGCAGTTATGTGGAAAAGTAGTTTAAGAGTTGTTGAATTTTGTGCAATAAATAACTTTTCTGTAGCTGTACACAATTTACTTTTATTACCAAACGGAACTTACTTTCTGGACGTACATTGTATATAAAATAATGCAAAAAAGGATAATATATTGTTGCGTTATACGGGTTCGTGGATTTGAGAGTATCCGATGAAAACACGATGCAGAACAATAAAAAGCACAATTTATTTACAGGAATCACTGTTTACAGCACAGTTCCAAAATTGACTTTAAAAGCGTCGGAAATCTACAATCTACAATACGCTGAAACAATCAACAGCACAGCTTCAGGCTGTAACTGTAAAGGTAGCTTCACGGCAACACTAAACTTATAATAAAAACCGTGGAACAATCACCAATACACTGTCAAGCTATACTGTAAAGGTAGCTTCACAGAAAAGCACTATCTCGATCGCTTTCCGTTCACAAAACTCTCGCGTAGCAGCTATTCTCACAACTAATCACACTGCTCGCAACATTTCACAACTACTGCACAATCTTCACAATCTTCACAATCTGCTCGCAACTCACTGCTCTCAGAAACGCAAGGGCTTATATAGCTTTTCTTTAAGTTCCATACGTTTCGAGAAATATCTCGACAGGAAGTTATTCTAGAAGCTTCCCGATTGGACTATGGGATATCGCCGATTTGGTCGCCAAATGGGCGATAAAGTCGCCAATCTGGCAACCCTACCATACACTATTTTATGGCAACCCTAGTGCTATGCCGGAAAGCTTACATACAGGCGCAACCGCCGAATTTTTCGTAACAATATAAAGAATATTAAAAATCTGCGGCACGTTATTAAGCATTTTCAACACAATTTTTGAAAATTCTCTCGGCGCATTCATGACATATCGGATTCTTGCAGCTGAAACGCAGACCGGCAATTTTTCTTCTCAGTCTGGGGGGGGGGACAAAGAGAGCATTGTTTTACACATTTTAAGGGTATCGGTTACATCTGAGTTACAATAGATTCCTCTGGAAACTCCTAGCACGTTCTGAATACGCATTTTTATTTCTCGGTTCACAGTTAGCTTTTGAAGCCTTCATTCCACATGTGGTTGTAAGATTTTAGTTAAACTAACAAAGTTTTATTTTATTTTGCGTTTTTCTATCTGTTCTCATTTCAACTTCCCGTTAGAAGAAGCGCGCGTTTCAGCTTTATGCTAATTTGAAGTGGAGCCAAGTTCTATTTAAACCGTAGGTAGGAACCTCTCAGTGTGAGAGAGCTTTTAGTCTCAGACCACTGTTACTCTATTCGACGTTCGCCTGACCAGATAGTATTTAAATTCTAAGCCGTAGCGCTGTTACGCTATTACTTATTGAAGTAATTCTAAGTGCGTCAGTATTAGTTAAATCTTGCTACGCACTATTTAGTTTAGACGCCAACCTCGCGTTCATAGCTCATGTTAATTTCTAATTAGCTTTAGTTTAAATTTGATTGTTCAGTTTAGACCCAAGTGGCGGTCATTATTTTCTGTATCCCTCCCGAGTTGGGAAGTGGCTGTAAATAATTGTGGTTTAATAAAAGAGGATTTTAAATCCTTCTTAAGTGTAGTTCTTCTACCACTTAATCATAGTATTCTACTACAGAACATAGCTGCGTTCAGCTCCCGTTCAAGATCAGGACTTGTTTATCGAAGATCTTTGCCAAGAATATGCCCCGAACACTGAGTCCTGACATGGTTTCACTAATTCTGATGATAACTCCATCAAAAAATCAATTTTTTCCAATTGGGCACTCTCTCTTAATAGGGCAGCTGTTGAAATGACTCAAGTAGTAATAAAGCCATTCCTCTTTCGTGCTGGAATAAAGTAACGTAAACGCAGAGGTGAGTTCTATATAACCGCGGCCCGATTTTAAAAATTATTTAAAAAAAACAAATGAATAGAGTTTAATAAAAATTTATGAATACAGTAGAAGTCCGGAAATTCGCAATGCTTGGGACCCGAGGTTGTGCGGATTTTAGGATTTTGCAGATTTCAGGAAAGAAAAGCCAAATCATAATAATCAGACTAAAAGTGCAAAATAAATAAGACATATTAGATACATTTACTTAAATTATTATGTACGATAATATACATTATTACATTATTTTATTATATGCCTTAAATTATTATATGTATATATTTATTATATTATTCGTTTATATTAGTGATTACAGGCATATTTTAAAGCATTAAGGACATATACAATAGAGACGTGTAAAAATAAGGGATACTAGTAAAGCATAAAATATTTCATTTTTTTTTACTTGTTTCAAATATTTTTCCGATAGAGGTCTGTTTTAAAACTTTAGGTGCTCCAGAGTAAGTTTTTTTTTTTGTAAATTCTACAGGTCATAATCTCTTGCTCTGTGACACAGCTCTGTTGTTCTAAATGTTTTAGGTATTTTTCATCATGTTCCAAACCCTCATTAAAAGATAATTGTCTCACTCTTATGAAATTCATTATCTGTGTCGGTGTCGGAATCGTTTTATTGCCGTGGCGAGTTCAAAACAGAGCCAACGATTTCATCATCGGTTATCTGATATGCCGGTGTTGGCTCATCTGAACACATCATCCGTACTGAAAATCTCTTCTGGGCTAATATCTTTTCTCTGCCACTAACACAGAATCATTATTATTCGGTAATTATGACGTCATTATTGGATAAATATTTTTTCTTCGGTATTTCATTCTCCATTCTGCGATTTCTGGAACCTATAAATTCAATGTTTATATTGTTGCGTTTTACGGGTTCGTAGATTTGAGAGTATCCGATGAAAACACGATGCAGAACAATAAAAAGTACAATTTATTTACAGGAATCACTATTTACAGCACAGTTCCAAAATTACCTTTACAAGCGTCGAAAATCTACAATAAGTACGCTGAAACAATCAGCGACACAGCCTTCAGACTATCAGGCTGTAACGGTGCAGACAGCTTCAGGGCAACACTAAACTTATAATAAAACACCGTGGAACAATCACCAATCCACTGTTAAGCTATACTGTAAAGATAGCTTCACGGCAAAGCACTATCTCGATTGCTTTCCGTTGACAGAACTCTCGCGTAGCAGCTATTCTCACAACTAATCACACTGCTCGCAACACTTCACAATCTCGCAACTAACTCGCAACTCTCAGAAACCCAAGGGTTTATATAGCTTTTCTTTAAGTTCGACACGTTTCGAGAAATATCTCGACAGGAAGTTATTCTAGAAGCTTCCCGATTGGACCATGGGATATCGCCTATTTGGTCGCCAAATGGGCGATAAAGTCGCCAATCTGGCAACCCTACCGTACACTATTTTATGGCAACCCTAGTGCTATGCCGGAAAGCTTACATACAGGCGCAACCACCGAATTTTTCGCAACAATATTTTGAGAGGCAGTGCGGATTTCAGGAGTTGGCGGATTTCAGATCGGCGGATTTTTGGTATTTGACTGTTAATTATATTTTACGTCAACTTGAAAGTAATGAAAAGGAGAAGAATAACTATATAACTTATCAGCAGTTTCGCAGTTCTAGAATATTGGCGCGGTCATACAGACCACACCTGTGTGTTTAAGAGTTAACGTGAAAACGTTTAGGACGATTTTAATCAGTCGTCTGTAGTCAAATCTGCAATTTCTAACATCAGATATGAGGCACCACCGAACCTAGCGAACCACTTTCAAATAAAGTTCGTTATACACAGGTTCGATTGCAATTTAATTTTCAAAAAACTTTCTTTAAAAAATTTTTAAATTAAAAAAAAATTTAAATATTCTTAAATAAAAATTCAAAATTTTAGAAATTTTAACGATATTATCATTCGTAAACGTTTAATAATTTGTTAGTCAAATAATTTTTTTTTAAATTTATCTTACGTTATAAATTGAACGCTGGATTAATAATTTTTCAATTAAATTATTCATTTCATAAATTAAAATTCCAAGCAGTTACAAAACGGCGATCGTTATTTGGGCCACGGCAATCACTTTCGCGTCATTAAGAACATTACGTTCCTTCTTCGGGATGTTTTAACGCCGGCGTTAAAACATCTCGCCAGATTACCTAAAATGAAATAGTCTCATTTCGCCAATTAATTATTAGCTACTTACGTTTTTAAAGCATTTTCCATCCGGCAAAATCTAATTAGAGAGAGATGCGTTACGCTTTTTGTCGAGAAAAGACCGGAAGTCGTTAAAGAAGAGTGCTTTCGAACGTTTTAGAAGGTGATAATGGAAATCGCTAATGCGTGTACGTAGCGGCATTCGCGATCATTCGGCTTTTCTGAATATAATTATAACATATTTCCGAGACTGTTACGTAAGTTACAGATTGCTATTTAAAAATAAACTCGATCTTTGGACTCCAGAATATAATTTATACATAAAGTAGAACAAGAATAAGTTTACTGCGAAATGTCTTCGTTGCATTTTAAAAAACGAAAAAAAAAAAAAAAGCTACATTTTTTAGTTTCTCGTTCAGAAACGAGTCTTTTATTCTAGAAGCACGCCAATTAAGCCCCATTATAAATTCTATATTATTTTCGAACAAAAAAATATATAGCAAATATGGAAAACGCATGGCATTCCTTAACACCGTATCGATAATTCTAAAGATCAATCACTTTTAAATATTTTATATAAATTATTGACGTATAAAATATATTAGTTTTACCAGCGGTTTCGTTCGCGTTGATGTCCTTCAATAACTTTCAAAGACTATTGAAAAGGAAAAAGAAAGAAAAGAAAAAGAATAAAAATCTGAAAGGTTTCAGATTTTAAATTACTTCCAAAGGGGCTTTTTTTTAATATTTTGTGTGTTACCTTTATTTATTAAATATCATGCTCTTCGCACTTAAACCACAAAATTCAGTTCAACAGCAATATCGCAAAGTAATTTTAAACTGACTCTGTAGAGACATTAGGTTATTACGGAGCAGGAGACATGAAAAATGAGCAACGCCTTCGTCGGGAATCGAACCACGGACCCCTCGGTTACGCGTCGAGCATGCACACCACTACACCACGAAGGCATGCGTAGAAGGCGGGAGAAATACCTTATAAGTCTATCTTTAGAATTTCTGATACACAGTTCCGCGCGTTTTAGATAAAAAGGCCTTTTTCCCCGTAGAGTGTTGCCATTGCTCGCTTTTTATATCGTTTGAGTTTGTTCATCAAAAATTCGTTATAGTTTTAGAAAATATGAAATAGATAATAAATAATGCAAATTCCAAATTCGGGCTTTCAGATGCGCGTATTCAGGTGGGAACGTGCGTTATTCAGAATTGGATGGCTCTAGGTACCGTTATTTTATCACATTTGGAGAAATATACATACATTTATGCAGATTCTTCATTATTTAATTTCTTTAAATACAGAGCTGCAATATTTGGTGGCAACAGTTTGAAAAGTGATTCAGACTTTTAATGTTTCCGACGCCAAATCGCAAAACGAAAACTATAGTCCTTCAGGGACAAAGCCTTTTTGCACTAATAACTTTCTGCACTAACTTACTTTTTGCACTTTTTTTTTCTTATTTCCTGACCAGGATAATCAGGATAAAATTTTAGTTACTATTACTTATTTTTTCAAGTTAAAAATACACTCTGCGTAAGATTTCAGTAAACACTGACCTTCTTCATTGAGATAAAAAGAAATCCGTACTGATGTCGCTAAGACGCTATTCTGCATAATTTTTAAAATCCTATTTGGATATATCAAACATTGCAATCTTATCTCACGACACTTTTTTTTTTGGTTTTACTAAAAAATTCTAAAATAAAATATAATTTAAAAAGACTGAAAAACAAAACTTGCTTTATTAAGATATCTCACTACAAAACTAAATATATTCATTAATTTACAATTAATCAATGTTTGCGAGGTTTAAGCGACGCACCTGCGCGCGCAAACTTTTACATCGTTTAAGTTATCGTTATGGAACTTTCAACATTCAATGCTTATACAACGACAATCGTTCTAAGCTATAAAACCTATTATATAGTTTAAGTTTCGACAGATAAGTTACATTTTATAGCCTATAACCTTTTCTAATATATCAAAAATATTTCTTGAAAATTTCATGATGATCGGTTAAGCAATTAAGGCGTGAAAACATAATAAACAAACTCACATTCGTATTTATAATATTAGTTAGGATATTATTTGATTTTATTGTTAATAAAAACCTAGTTTTATCCCGATCCTGATAAAATCTGGAGGCCAAAACCAGACGGTCACTCTCTTCGTAAGATTTCAAAATTCCACCCCGCAAGGTCCACACACTCCAGGAGTTTGTACTAGAAAGTTTTGAGTTAACGAGAGGCATCTCAGGCTGTGGTCGCTACTGTTGGGTTCCCGCAATCAATTCTTACTAAAACCGATAGATGGCGCCGTGTTTGTCGCTTCTTTAGTAGCAGCGATCATTCAAAACATGGTTTCTTCGTTTAAATTTGGAGGTCTTGAAAGCCATCCGCAATGCAGAAAGATTATATTACTAGATATACGGCTACCTCTCGCCGCGGAACTTAATCGCACTGAGAGTTCCTTTCTCCCCTCGGAACTGGGGCCTGGGTTCAACTCCATTCCCAGAACTCTGGAGGGGTCGGCGCGACACACCTAAATCCACGGGGGTCACTGGTCATTAATTTGCTACCTACCAGTCGCTTGGGCTGCCCGTCGCAGAGGGCCATTAGCCAGCATACCCGGGAGACTACCCCCGGGCTACTAGTACCTCCTTGCTCTAAGACTTGCCAGACCCGGGCCGGCCAATAACTGACTTTTCCGGAGCCTCCAGAACCAATAAGTTCGTTAATTGTATGCCCCCCCGTGGCCGAGACTACCTAGGTACAGATCCTAGCCAGTAGCTTCACAGAGTTCTCTGCGTCGACCCCCGGGGGGTTATGATGATATAAGCAAGCATCCAGAAAAACTATTGTAAACAATTAAGAACAGAAAAGACAGATATCCAAATTGGAATAGGAAATAAAAAGAATACTGCCAAACTAAAGTTAACAATTTTCAGTTACATATTTGATATATATACATATACATGTGACACAGAGTAGTCTGCAGCATACTTTTTGCTACTTTATTTTGTAATACATCGTATAATAATTTTAATAATGGCTAATGTACTAGTAGCACAGTACTCTGTAGTAGAACGCATAATCTATCGTAATTTCTCTTAATTCTTTAACACCAGATTCAGGATATTTTAAAAATATTCGCTAAATGTTCGCCTTCGTCAGTGCGTTCAAAGATCAAGCTTCCATGAAACTGAGATAAATTCAGCCACGTAGTAATTGTTTTCGTCTTACTCGAAAAACCCTCGCCAACTTCCGGCGAAGATCACGCCGAACCTTTTTCTTCTAACTGTTGAATTTTTATGCTAGCCCGATACGAGAATCGCCCCATCACGAAGAAGCAAACACGAACAGACATATGGTCTACGATTTGGTCGAATCCACAACTCATTATTTTTCCCCATTATTTATGGATGATGCGAGGCCTAAGGCGTAGCGAAGACAACAATTAAAACGGTCGAGAGAAAGTAGAAACGAAGATACCTTACTAGACATTGCACTACTAATATCACTGCATTTTCTTATTGGAATATAGGTTCCTCCTTGAGAAATAATAATGAATGATAGTGACCTGTAGTTTATTCCGTGACCGTTTTTTGATTTCTTATGTTGTCACTGTAATCGCGTCCTTCGGAAATTAAAGGATTAGCGTCATTTTCCCCTCTCGGTTTTCGGACGATAAAATTAATAAAAAAAGGGAGGGAGAAAATACACAACGAAATACCGTAATCGTAATAATAAGCGCTAAACTATTATTGCTCATGTAGTGCTGCCGGTTTAATGCTAAGGTACGGACTAACGTGTTTTGCAGCTGATTTTTGTAAATG
The DNA here is from genome assembly GCA_000611955.2 of Stegodyphus mimosarum. Classification (NCBI taxonomy): domain Eukaryota; kingdom Metazoa; phylum Arthropoda; class Arachnida; order Araneae; family Eresidae; genus Stegodyphus; species Stegodyphus mimosarum. Next base: position 119,710 of record KK121346.1, on the reverse strand, counting down.
GAAAAAAAAATATTATGATTTTAATGGTGCCGTAAATAAATAATTAAATTACATTAATTAGTAATTACCATTTACACATGGTAAAAGACTACTGAAGAAAAACTGCTTGTTATTTTCAATCGTTTAGTTTTTTAATGGATAAAAGACATTATATTTGAAAGAAAAATTAAATAAGTTACGTTTTTCTGAAAGACAACAGATGGCCTTGGGGAAGATGAAAACGCTTTATTTCGGTCAGTAGCCACACGTCTCACTTATTAAAGTGCCTAC